>CM053038.1:33096880-33274380 GCA_028564925.1 Lithobates sylvaticus
ACTTACCCACTGCCTCACCCCAAATTCCCCCTTCCAACACAAATACCCTCCCCCCAATCTCTATGTGGCGCCCCCCCCACCTCACATGATACCCTAGTGCCCAGGGCAGCCACCCCTTGTCCTGGCCATGAGTGCCGTCTTAATCAATACGACTCAAGTCGCAGCAACACAAAAAAAAAATTCCTGCACTACTTTTCTGCAACTTTGGTGCCATAGACTGCAATGTTAAACCACAAAGGTTGCAAGGAAATCGCAAGCAAGTCGCAGGGAAGTCACAAGGAAATCACAGGACTTCTTACGGTCCTTTCACATGTTCTGCTGCAGGCCCCCTTCCTGCTATCTTGAGACTCCCCCCCCCAGGGCACTAATGCGACTGTTGTGCGACCCTGGTAGTCCCGGCACTGACTCACAACAACACCATTATATTACTATTGGATAACAACAGCAGTAAAAACAACACAGTGGGTTCTTTTTACTTTCAAACGCAGAAAATACATGTTGAGGAGGTTCTAATCAGACCCAACCATAATTTATGTGGACTCAACAAGACCTTGGGGCAAGGGTTCATTCATGGGAGATGTGATGTACTGTATATACTCGAGTATAACCCGACCCGAATATAAGCCGAGGCACCTAATTTTATTACAAACAACTGGGAAGACTTATTGACTCGGGTATAAGCCTAGGGTGAGAAATGCGCAGCTACTGTAAGTGGAAAAGAGGGTCAACAATGCCCATTTGCAGCCTCACTGTGCCCATTTGCATGCCTCACTGTGCCCATTTGCAGCCTCACTGTGCCCATTTGCAGCCATAGGTCCCCCGAACTTCAAACTTGGTTCCTAAATGCCCCCTAGCTGCAGGCAAAATTTGGGGTCTCTGGACCCAAAGGGTCCCGAAATGACATTGCTGCAGATGGACACAGTTGACCGATTTGGGGCACTGTATCTCGGGGTCACTTGGTGCTAGGAACCCCATCTTTAGATATGTTATACTGCTAGTTCCACTGGGTTTGAATACCAAATTTGGGGTTCCTAGAACCATGTGTCCCCGAGATACGGAGGCCCCAAAGACGGGTCGGAAAATGTCAAGCACTTTTCTGCAGCAGAGAATGCAAAACCAAAACCAAATTTGGGGCCCGTATCTCAGGGCCACTTAGTGCTAGGAACCCCGTCTTTGCATATGTTCTAGTGCTAGTTCCACTGGGTTGGCATACCAAAGGTGGGGTTCCTGTCACTAAGTGGCCCAGAGATACGGGGCCCCGAATTCGGGTCGGAAAATGTAATTTTCTGCTGCAGAAAAGTGCTTGACCTTTTCCGACCTGTCTTTGGGGCCCCGTATCTCGGGGAAACATGGTTCTAGGAACCCCAAATTTGGTATTCAAATCCAGTCGAACTAGCAGTATAACATATCTAAAGATGGGGTTCCTAGCACCAAGTGACCCCGAGCAGTCAGTAATATAACAAGACAATAAAAGAGACCAGAGGAATATATTACACAATCAAAATTGGGGGGAACCAAAGGATTCGCCCAGTTGGAAGCACGTCCTCCATTCTCCAGTAAACCCTTCGCCATTCTCCCTTCTAGATATACGGTGATGAGAAAGGGTCTAGGCACTGCTTGTTTTTGTAAAATTTGTATTAAGAAAAAAAAAGAGAAAATAAATAACAATTAAATGCAAACCAATTAAATAAAATTGTACTTTTCTGTGATTGGTTGACCAACAAAAGCCGATCCGAGCAAGACTTGTTGGACTAATCATGGAACGATAGAAAGATATATAAAGATTACAATGTCTTGGGATGAGTAAAAGCCAAAAGGAGTTGGAGAGGAACGAGTCTGGAAAATCGGGCAAAGCGACCGGTATACATCCGGTCCCAGTCTCACCTTCTTGATGGAGCAAGTTTATCTGTTCCAATGTCCACCGTGATGTTGGTGTAGAGCGGGAGAAGCTCCTTGGACAGCAGTTTATACTGGAGGGTGTTTAGACCGTCGTGTCTCCAAGTCCCCCTTGTCTGTTCCAGAAGGTAGAACCGTCGTGGGTTTTCCTCGTTCCCATGGTCTGGAGCATGCGGTATCATTTTATACCTTCCTACCAGGACCGACGGCCGAGATATCTGCATGCCGCTGATTTGAATTCGGGCCGCGACGTCATCGTCCTCGCCGCCCCAGCCCCAGTAAGTGTTGGGAAATCCGTTAACTTTTTCGTACTGCTCAGGAGTCAACGCAGAGACGCCCCCGAAGCACAACTGGTAGGGCAGAATGTAATTAAACTTGTCTATGGCAACAGAAGCGTGTTT
This sequence comes from Lithobates sylvaticus, assembly GCA_028564925.1. Classification (NCBI taxonomy): domain Eukaryota; kingdom Metazoa; phylum Chordata; class Amphibia; order Anura; family Ranidae; genus Lithobates; species Lithobates sylvaticus. The sequence goes on from CM053038.1 coordinate 33,099,178, forward strand.
GGGGAACTCGGCGCAGGTGTACAAGTTGCGGTCGTCTTCGGGGATGAGGTCCACGTCATGGAAGAACAAGCAGTCCCAGGCCTCGTCCTTCATGGCTTCTTTAAAGCCAACGTTCATGAGTTTGGCGCGGTTAAAAGTGAAGTTGCCCGCCTGTTGGATGACGTAGATGCCGTAGTTCAGCTGTTGGCGTTGCAAGAACGGATGCAAATTGTACAAGAGGTGTTTAAGGTGGCGCTCTCTGTTCCGGTGAGGGATAATGATGGCGGTCTTCTTTGTGGAGATACAGTCGGGGGGCTCGTAGCGGCCTCCTTGGGTCACATTGGGGTTCTCCTGTATCACGTCTTCCAGTCCGGGGGACTTTGGTAGCTGGACATGGATTGGCCCTTTTAAATATGGCGAGATCGCCGGGCAAGGCTCCGATTCATTTTTTCCTGGACTCACGGGGTCTGGGGTCGTCTTTTGGTCTCCTTTGAGGTACAGGTAGGTGATAACCCCCATCTGGGCACAGACAAGGAGCAGCAGGCAATATATATTCCTGGAGGTCATTTGGCAGTGCTCTCCGTCCCAAGTGCCAAAATCCGACAGATAAATACGGAGAAACCCCGATGTTTACAGTCAGGCAAATAACAACTTTGTGTTTCTATGTCAACCTTTGCAAAGCTTCTAATTGTCTTCTTATGTGGTGTCCAGGCAATTATCTTGGACATAGAAAGAGACAAGATGTCCCTAGGAAGAACTTTCAATCAAAAAATCAGGTTTGACAAGGGTTGCCACCTTCTCAAGTCAAACATTAATAAACATTGATAAACATTGTATCAATCATTTAATTCTTTTTACCTCGCTGCCTAAAAACCCCACTCTTTTGGGGGAATTTTTTCCTTGATTCCTAGAAAAATACTTACCCCCTGCCTCCCCCCAAATACCCCATTCCCAACACAAATCCATGTTAATCATCACTCTTAGCACTCCCTCCCCCCCCAAATTTCCCCTCCTAGAACGATACTTACTCCCTTTGATTAAAGGACAGCTGCTAGCATTGATCACGTCCCATATGCTCCTTCCAAATAAAAATGCTGCGCTATCCAAATGTAATCAAAGGATAATCATACTAAATCCTAATATTACTGACTGCAGCTAAATATTTCCCCTTCCCAACATTTGTCGATACCGGGGAATAATGTATCTTCCTCGGGGGGAATTCCCCCTGAGGAAGATAATAATTGCGTACTATGCAGGGTTGCATATTTCTCTATTGCATATGAATGCAACATGTGTATATAGAGGTGTGTATGATACACAGGTTGTCATTGGGAGTATCGTATAGGATTGAAATTTTTAATTGTTTATAAACGCAACTTTAAATTGCATAAGATTGCATTATTATGTTCACTAGATTTTTGTTGCATAGGAATGGAATATCTCACCACCAATATTTAACTGCATTCAGTAATATTAGGATTTAGTACGATTATCATTTGATTACATTTGGATAGCGCGGCATTATATTGGTATAAATACTTACCCCCTGTCTCCCCCCAAATCTCCCATCCCAACACAGATCACCCAAAATAGCCCCCACCCCACCCCCAAAATTTCCCCTCCTACAACAATACTTACCCACTGCCTCACCCCAAATTCCCCCTTCCAACACAAATACCCTCCCCCCAATCTCTATGTGGCGCCCCCCCCACCTCACATGATACCCTAGTGCCCAGGGCAGCCACCCCTTATCCTGGCCATGAGTGCCGTCTTAATCAATGCGACTCAAGTCGCAGCAACACAAAAAAAAAATTCCTGCACTACTTTTCTGCAACTTTGGTGCCATAGACTGCAATGTTAAACCACAAAGGTTGCAAGGAAATCGCAAGCAAGTCGCAGGGAAGTCACAAGGAAATCACAGGACTTCTTACGGTCCTTTCACATGTTCTGCTGCAGGCCCCCTTCCTGCTATCTTGAGACTCCCCCCCCCAGGGCACTAATGCGACTGTTGTGCGACCCTGGTAGTCCCGGCACTGACTCACAACAACACCATTATATTACTATTGGATAACAACAGCAGTTAAAACAACACAGTGGGTTCTTTTTACTTTCAAAAGCAGAAAATACATGTTGAGGGGGTTCTAATCAGACCCAACCATAATTTATGTGGACTCAACAAGACCTTGGGGCAAGGGTTCATTCATGGGAGATGTGATGTACCGTATATACTCGAGTATAAGCCGACCCGAATATAAGCCGAGGCACCTAATTTTACCACAAACAACTGGGAAGACTTATTGACTCGAGTATAAGCCTAGGGTGAGAAATGCGCAGCTACTGTAAGTGGAAAAGAGGTTCAACAATGCCCATTTGCAGCCTCACTGTGCCCATTTGCAGCCTCACTGTGCCCATTTGCAGCCTCACTGTGCCCATTTGCAGCCTCACTGTGCCCATTTGCATGCCTCACTGTGCCCATTTGCATGCCTCACTGTGCCCATTTGCAGCCATAGGTCCCCCGAACTTCAAACTTGGTTCCTAAATGCCCCCTAGCTGCAGGCAAAATTTGGGGTCTCTGGACCCAAAGGGTCCCGAAATGACATTGCTGCAGATGGACACAGTTGACCGATTTGGGGCACTGTATCTCGGGGTCACTTGGTGCTAGGAACCCCATCTTTAGATATGTTATACTGCTAGTTCCACTGGGTTTGAATACCAAATTCGGGGTTCCTAGAACCATGTGTCCCCGAGATACGGAGGCCCCAAAGACGGGTCGGAAAATGTCAAGCACTTTTCTGCAGCAGAGAATGACATTTTCCGAACTGAATTTGGGCCCCCGTATCTCAGGGCCACTTAGTGCTAGGAACCCCATCTTTGGATATGTTATACTGCTAGTTCCACTGGGTTTGAATACCAAATTTGGGGTTTCTAGAACCATGTGTCCCCGAGATACGGGGCCCCAAAGACGGGTCGGAAAATCTCAAGCACTTTTCTGCAGCAGAGAATGACATTTTCCGAACTGAATTTGGGGCCCGTATCTCAGGGCCACTTAGTGCTAGGAACCCCATCTTTGCATATGTTCTAGTGCTAGTTCCACTGGGTTGGCATACCAAAGGTGGGGTTCCTATCACTAAGTGGCCCTGAAATACGGGGCCCCGAATTCGGGTCGGAAAATGTAATTTTCTGCTGCAGAAAAGTGCTTGACATTTTACGACCTGTCTTTGGGGCCCCGTATCTCGGGAAAACATGGTTCTAGGAACCCCAAATTTGGTATTCAAACCCAGTGGAACTAGCAGTATAACATATCTAAAGATGGGGTTCCTAGCACCAAGTGACCCCGAGCAGTCAGTAATATAACAAGACAATAAAAGAGACCAGAAGAATATATTACACAATCAAAATTGGGGGGAACCGAAGGATTCGCCCAGTAGGAAGCACGTCCTCCATTCTCCGGTAAACCCTTCGCCATTCTCCCTTCTAGATATACGTTGATGAGAAAGGGTCTAGGCACTGCTTGTTTTTGTAAAATTTGTATTAAGAAAAAAAAGAGAAAATAAATAACAATTAAATGCAAACCAATTAAATAAAATTGTACTTTTCTGTGATTGGTTGACCAACAAAAGCCGATCCGAGCAAGACTTGTTGGACTAATCATGGAACGATAGAAAGATATATAAAGATTACAATGTCTTGGGATGAGTAAAAGCCAAAAGGAGTTGGAGAGGAACGAGTCTGGAAAATCGGGCAAAGCGACCGGTATACATCCGGTCCCAGTCTCACCTTCTTGATGGAGCAAGTTTATCTGTTCCAATGTCCACCGTGATATTGGTGTAGAGCGGGAGAAGCTCCTTGGACAGCAGTTTATACTGGAGGGTGTTTAGACCGTCTTGTCTCCAAGTCCCCCTCGTCTGTCCCAGAAGGTAGAACCGTCGTGGGTTCTTCTCGTTCCCTTGGTCTGGAGCATGCTGTATCATTTTATACCTTCCTACCAGGACCGACGGCCGAGATATCTGCATGCCGCTGATTTGAATTCGGGCCGCGACGTCGTCGTCCTCGCCGCCCCAGCCCCAGTAAGTGTTGGGAAATCCGTTAACTTTTTCGTACTGCTCAGGAGTCAACGCAGAGACGCCCCCGAAGCACAACTGGTAGGGCAGAATGTAATTAAACTTGTCTATGGCAACAGAAGCGTGTATGGGGAACTCGGCGCAGGTGTACAAGTTGCGGTCATCTTCGGGGATGAGGTCCACGTCATGGAAGAACAAGCAGTCCCAGGCCTCGTCCTTCATGGCTTCCTTAAAGCCAATGTTCATGAGTTTAGCGCGGTTAAAAGTGAAGTTGCCCGCCTGGTGGATGATGTAGATGCCGTAGTTCAGCTGTTGGCGTTGCAAGAACGGATGCAAATTGTACAAGAGGTGTTTAAGGTGGCGCTCTCTGTTCCGGTGAGGGATAATGATGGCGGTCTTCTTTTTGGAGATACAGTCGGGGGGCTCGTAGCGGCCTCCTTGGGTCACATTGGGGTTGTCCTGTATCACGTCTTCCAGTCCGGGGGACTTTTGTAGCTGGACATGGATTGGCCCTTTTAAATATGGCGAGATCGCCAGGCAAGGCTCCGATTCATTTTTTCCTGGACTCACGGGGTCTGGGGTCGTTTTTTGGTCTCCTTTGAGGTACAGGTAGGTGATAACCCCCATCTGGGCACAGACAAGGAGCAGCAGGCAATATATATTCCTGGAGGTCATTTGGAAGTGCTCTCAGTCCCAAGTGACAAAATTTCGACAGATAAATACGGAGAAACCCCGATGTTTACAGTCAGGCAAATAACAACTTTGTGTTTCTATGTCAACCTTTGCAAAGCTTCTAATTGTCTTCTTATGTGGTGTCCAGGCAATTATCTTGGACATAGAAAGAGATAAGATGTCCCTAGGAAGAACTTTCAATCCAAAAATCAGGTTTGACAAGGGTTGCCACCTTCTCAAGTCAAACATTAATAAAATTGATCAAATCATTTAATTCTTTTTACCTCGCTGCCTAAAAACCCCACTCTTTTGGGGGAATTTTTTCCTTGATTCCTAGAAAAATACTTACCCACCTGCCCCCCCCACACACCCCACACCCAACACAAAACAAACCACCCACCCCTCCCCCCACCCCAAATTTCCCCTCCTAGAACGATACTTACTCCCTTTGATTAAAGGACAGCTGCTAGCATTGATCACGTCCCATATGCTCCTTCCAAATAAAAATGCTGCGCTATCCAAATGTAATCAAAGGATAATCATACTAAATCCTAATATTACTGACTGCAGCTAAATATTTCCCCTTCCCAACATTTGTCGATACCGGGGAATAATGTATCTTCCTCGGGGGGAATTCCCCCTGAGGAAGATAATAATTGCGTACTATGCAGGGTTGCATATTTCTCTATTGCATATGAATGCAACATGTGTATATAGAGGTGTGTATGATACACAGGTTGTCATTGGGAGTATCGTATAGGATTGAAATTTTTAATTGTTTATAAACGCAACTTTTAATTGCATAAGATTGCATTATTAAAATTTTTTTTTTTTTCCCTCCTACAACAATACTTACCTCCTGTCTCCCCCCAAATCTCCCATCCCAACACAGATCCCCCAAAATAGCCCCCACCCTACCCCCAAAACTTCCCCTCCTACAACAATACTTAACCACTGCCTCACCCCAAATTCCCCCTTCCAACACAAATCCCCTCCCCCCAATCTCTTTGTGGCGCCCCCCCACCTCACATGATACCCTAGTGCCCAGGGCAGCCACCCCTTATCCTGGCCATGAGTGCCGTCTTAATCAATGCGACTCCCCCAAAAACCTCACAGTAGCAGAATCACAAAAAAAAAAGTTCCTGCACTACTTTTCTGCAACCTTTCGTTGCCATAGACTGTAAAAACGAATGTTCAACACAAAAAGGTTGCAAGGAAATCGCATAAGCAGTCGTCGCAGGAACGTCAAAAAGGAATATCACAGGACTTCTAACAGTCCTCTTTCACATTGTTCTGCTGCAGGCCCCCCCTTCCTGAGCTTATCTGGTGACTGCCCTCCACACCCCCACCCCCCCACGGCCCACTTAATGCTAACTTTATGAGACCCTTGTAGTCCCCGGCACTGACACACACCAACACCATCTATATTACTAGTTTGGATAACAACCCAGTAAAAAACAACACAGACTGGGGGGGTTATTTTATAACTTTCAAAAGCAGAAAATACATGTTGAGGGGGTTGTTCTATAGGGTGCTAATCCTTCTACTCTCCATCCTACATTGAAAAAAGCTCGATATACAGTTACTGACCTCAACCAATAATTCATGTGGACGCAACAAGACCTTGGCGGCAAGGGTATCATTCATGGAGATTTGTGATTCTTAACGTATTATACTCGAGTATTAATGTCCCGACCCGATTAAAAGCCGAACGGCAACCTAATTTTTCCACAACACAACTGGGGGAAAAACGTATTGACTCGAGATAAGCTATACATGGGACTCTGTCAACAAAAAATATGTTTTGTTTCGTTTGGTCCGTTTCGTATTATCAAAAAAACTAGTCGTTAAATTCGTAATTTTCGGAGTTAACGAACATTTCCGTTCGAATTCGTACGAAATACGTATTTTCGTTCACGAATCGTAAAAAAGTTTACGAATCGTTAGTAAATTTACGAACCGTTATACGAATCGTTACGAATCGTTAACAACGGCTTAAGTGAATTGTCTGTTCTCATAACACCAGAAAAACAATTCGAATCCAACTACCAAATAATCGAATTTTAATTTCAAGTTACGAATCGTTACGAATCCGTTAGTAGAAACCAACTACAAATATCGAATTTCAACTAAGATGAAAGAAAGAAATTATAATAGCGGATATAACGAAATGCAGCGAACATGACATTTTGAGATTCTGCTATATCCTAATATAAATCGGCGACGTAATAAACACAGAGAACAGTCCTTCCTTGAATAAATTTTTTTTTTAAAAAAAAAAAAAAGCGCTGGGGGTCCCCCAAAATTCAATATATATCCAATTCTCTTTAAGTCTGGTATGGATATTACGGGGAACCCCCGCCAAAAAAAAAAATAAAAAATGGGCGTGGGGTCCGCCCCCCCAAATATCCATACCAGAACCTTTATCAGGTCAGGGATGGATTGTAAAGGGGAAACCCCCACGCGGCTCCAAAAAAAAAAAAAATGGCGTGGGGTCCCCCTCAAAATCCATACCATACCCTTTATACCGAGCCTGGTCAGGCCACAGGAAAAGAGGGGTGACGAGAGTGCCCACCCTCCCGCCTGAACCGTACCAGGCCACATGCCCTCTTACTTTGGGAAGGATGATCTTCGGGGGTCCGAAGACCCCCAAAGCACCTTGTTCCCCATGTTGAATGAGGGACAAGAGCCTCATCCCCACAACCCCTGTCCGTTGGTTGTGGGGGTCCAGCGGGCAGGGGGCTTATCGAATCTGGAAGCCCCCTTTAACAGGGGGACCCCAGATCCCAGCGCCCCACCCAGTGTGATATGGTAAGGGGTCTTCAAAAGTACCCCTAACCATTTCACCAAAAAAAGTGTCACAAATGGTAAAAATGACAGGAGACGGTCTTTGACAATTCCTTTAATTAAAATCTTCTTTCTTTCTGGTTCTTCCTTACTTCATTCTTCTCCTTCCGTCATCCTTCTTCCATCTTCTTCCATCTTCATGCTTCCTTCGATTAACTACTTCTTCCTCCGGTCCGACTTCTCGTCCTTCTCGTCCAGGCGCATCGGCGTCGGCGTCTCTTCTCGCAGGCCGCTCCTCGCAATGGGAGGCTCCCGCTTCTGTGAGGCTTCCGCTCCAGCTGAACTGTTCTTTTATAACGGAGGGCACCTGGTGACACCGCCCCCCCTTCTGACGACATGGGGAAAGCCATAGTTTGAAAGTCCACATGCCCGGGGGGGTTTCCCCGTTGCCCACAAACGGGACCAATCGAAGTGAAATTGAGAAATAAGCCGAAAGAAAAAAAATGAAGAAAGGAGACAAAAAAAAGAAAAAAAAAAAATTAAATAAAGGATTGTCAGAAGACCGTCACCTGTCATTTTACCATTTTGACACTTTTTTTGGTAAATGTATAGGTACTTTTTGTACCCCTTACCATTCAACACAGTGGGGTGGGGGTTGGGATCTGGGGGTCCCCGTGTTTAAAGGCTTCCAGACTCCGATAACCCCCGCCGCCGACCCCCACATCCACCGGCCAACGTTTTTGGGATGATTCATCAACGGGAAGGTGCTTTGCGAGCCAACTGGTAGGCAAAGCATTCAAATTGTGGCAAAGAGCGTGTAGGGTAGCTCGGGCAGGTGTACAAGTTGCCGCCATCTTTGGGTGGGTCCTCATGAAGAATCAGCGCCAAGGGGTTTCTATGTCAACCTTTGCAAAGCTTCTAATTGTCTTCTTATGTGGTGTCCAGGCAATTATCTTGGACATAGAAAGAGATAAGATGTCCCTAGGAAGAACTTTCAATCCAAAAATCAGGTTTGACAAGGGTTGCCACCTTCTCCTCAAGTCAAACACTTTGGCAGAGTACAGCAATTTGCATAAACTATACATATATATTTAGTTATTAAATAACATTTCTAATCATATGAAGTTAATAACAAGAGTCCCCCTTTATATCAGAGTCCACAGAGTTACCCTTTCACTGTATTGCCACCTTTTCCTCAAGTCAAACATTGATAAACATTGATAAACATTGTATCAATCATTCAATTCTTTTTACCTCTCTGCCTAAAAACCCCACTCTTTTTGATTCCTAGAACAATACTTAACCCCTGCCTCCCCCCAAATACCCCATTCCCAACACAAATCCATGTTAATCATCACTCTTAGCACTCCCCCCACCCCCAAATTTCCCCTCCTAGAACAATACTTACTCCCTTTGATTAAAGGACAGCTGCTAGCATTGATCACGTCCCATATGCTCCTTCCAAATAAAAATGTATACCAATATAATGCTGCGCTATCCAAATGTAATCAAATGATAATCATACTAAATCCTAATATTACTGACTGCAGGCTAAATATTTCCCCTTCCCAACATTTGTCGATACCGGGGAATAATGTATCTTCCTCGGGGGGAATTCCCCCTGAGGAAGATAATAATTGCGTACTATGCAGGGTTGCATATTTCTCTATTGCATATGAATGCAACATGTGTATATAGAGGTGTATATGATACACAGGTTGTCATTGGGAGTATCGTATAGGATTGAAATTTTTAATTGTTTATAAACGCAACTTTTAATTGCATAAGATTGCATTATTATGTTCACTAGATTTTTTTTGCATAGGAATGGAATATCTCACCACCAATATTTAACTGCATTCAGTAATATTAGGATTTAGTACGATTATCATTTGATTACATTTGGATAGCGCGGCATTATATTGGTATAAATACTTACCCCCTGTCTCCCCCAAAATCTCCCATCCCAACACAGATCCCCCAAAATAGCCCCCACCCCCCAAATTCCCCCTTCCAACACAAATCCCCCCCCAATCTCTTTGTGGTGCCCCCCCCCAACTCACATGATACCTTATTACCCAGGGTAGCCACCCCTTGTCCTGGCCATGAGTGCCGTCTTAATCAATGCGACTCAAGTCGCAGCAACACAAAAAAAAAATTCCTGCACTACTTTTCTGCAACTTTGGTGCCATAGACTGCAATGTTCAACCACAAAGGTTGCAAGGAAATCGCAAGCAAGTCGCAGGGAAGTCACAAGGAAATCACAGGACTTCTAACGGTCCTTTCACATGTTCTGCTGCAGGCCCCCTTCCTGCTATCTTGAGACTCCCCCCCCCCCCCCCCCCCCCCCGGCACTAATGCGACCTTTGCGACCCTGGTAGTCCCGGCACTGACTCACACCAACACCATTATATTACTATTGGATAACAACAGCAGTAAAAACAACACAGTGGGTTATTTTTACTTTCATAAGCAGAAAATACATGTTGAGGGGGTTCTATAGGGTTCTAATCCTTCTACTCTCCATCCAACATTGTAAAAAGTCGATATACAGTACAGACCCAACCATAATTCATGTGGACGCAACAAGACCTTGGGGCAAGGGTTCATTCATGGGAGATGTGATGTACCGTATATACTCGAGTATAAGCCGACCCGAATATAAGCCGAGGCACCTAATTTTACCACAAACAACTGGGAAAACGTATTGACTCTAGTATAAGCTAGACATGGGAACTGTCAAAAAATTTGTTTTGTTTCGTTTGGTCCCGTTTCGTATATAAAAAAAATCGTAATTCGTAATTCGTGTACGAAATTCCGTTCGAATTCGTACGAAATACGAATTTCGTACGAATCGTAAAAAAATTTACGAATCGTTAGTAAAGTTACGAACCGTTAACGCGGCTAATGAATTGTCGGTTCTCATAACACAGAGAACAATTCGAATCCAACTACAAATATCGAATTTTAATTTCAAGTTACGAATCGTTACGAATCGTTAGTAAATCCAACTACAAATATCGAATTTCAACTAATATGAAAGAAATTATAATAGCGGATATAACGAATGCTTCGAATGAATTTGAGATTCAGTATATCTAATATAATCGGCTACGTAACACAGAGAACAGTCATTCATTGATAAAAATTTTTTAAAAAAAAGCGTGGGGGTCCCCCCAAATTCAATAACCAGGCCCTTCAAGTCTGGTATGGATATTAAGGGGAACCCCAGCCAAAAAATAAAATAAAAAAATGGCGTGGGGTCCCCCCCAAATATCCATACCAGACCCTTCAGGTCTGGGATGGATTTTAAGGGGAACCCCGGCCCAAAAAAAAAAAAATGGCGTGGGGTCCCCCTCAAAATCCATACCAGACCCTTTATCCAAGCCTGGCAGGCCACAGGAAAAGAGGGGGGACGAGAGCGGCCCCCCTTCCCGCCTGAACCGTACCAGGCCACATGCCCTCAACATTGGGAGGATGCTTCGGGGGTCTAAGACCCCCAAAGCACCTTGTCCCCATGTTGATGAGGACAAGGGCCTCATCCCCACAACCCTGGCCGGTGGTTGTGGGGGTCTGCGGGCAGGGGGCTTATCGGAATCTGGAAGCCCCCTTTAACAAGGGGACCCCCAGATCCCGGCCCCCCCCCTGTGTGAAATGGTAAGGGGGTACAAAAGTACCCCTACCATTTCACCAAAAAAGTGTCAAAAATTGTACAAATGACAGGAGACGGTCTTTCACAATTCCTTTATTAAAATCTCTTCTTTCTTCTGGTCTTCCTTTCTTCATCTTCTCCTTCCGTCATCTTCTTCCATCTTCTTCCATCTTCTTCTTCCTTCGATTCACTTCTTCTTCCTCCGGTCTTCTCGTCCTTCTCGTCCGGCATCGGCGTCGGCGTCTCTTCTCGCAGGCCGCTCCTCGCAATGGGAGGCTCCCGCTCTGTGAGGCTTCGCTCCGGCTGACTGATCTTTTATAACGCAGGGCACCTGGTGACCCCGCCCCCCCTCTGACATCATGGGGAAAGCCATAGGGAAGTCCACATGACGTCCCCGTGCAAAAGGAAGCGAATCGAAGGAAGAAGAAGATGGAAGAAGATGCCGGAAGGAGAAGATGAAGAAAGGAAGACCAAAAGAAAGAAGAAAGAAGATTTTAATAAAGGAATTGTCAAAGACCGTCTCCTGTCATTTTTACCATTTTTGACACTTTTTTGGTGAAATGGTAGGGGTACTTTTGTACCCCCTTACCATTTCACACAGTGGGGGGGCGGGGATCTGGGGGTCCCCTTGTTAAAGGGGGCTTCCAGATTCCGATAAGCCCCCCGCCCGCAGACCCCCACAACCACCGGCCAGGGTTTTGGGGATGAGGCCCTTGTCCTCATCAACATGGGGACAAGGTGCTTTGGGGGTCTCAGACCCCCAAAGCATCCTCCCAATGTTGAGGGCATGTGGCCTGGTACGGTTCAGGCGGGAGGGGGGGCGCTCTCGTCCCCCCCTCTTTTCCTGCGGCCTGCCAGTTGCGTGCTCGGATAAAGGGTCTGGTATGGATTTTGAGGGGGACCCTACGCCATTTTTTTTTTGGCCGGGGTTCCCCTTAAAATCCATCCCAGACCTGAAGGGTCTGGTATGGATATTTGGGGGGGACCCCACACCATTTTTTTTTTTTTTTGCCTGGGGTCCCCCTTAATATCCATACCAGACCTGAAGGGCCTGGTTATTGAATTTGGGGGGACCCCTACGCTTTTTTTTTTTTATATCAATGAATGACTGTTCTGCAATAGCCGCAAGTGATTTTAAATAGCTTTTTTTCAGCAAAAATGACACTTTGTCAATCGAATCATTTGAATTCATTCGAATTCATTCGTTATATCTGCTATAATAATTTCTTTCGAATTAGTTGAAATTCGATATTGGTAGTTGGATTCGAATAATTTGGAGCTGAAATTCGTAAACGGAATTTTTCCTGCAAAAATGACACTTTGTCATTCGAATCATTCGTTATATCCGCTATAATAATTTCTTTCATATTAGTTGAAATTCGATATTTGGTAGTCGGATTCGAATAAATTCGGCGACAAAATTCGTAAACGGAATTTCGTATTCCGTACGGAATTCGGATTCGAAAAAATTCGTACTACGGATTCGTAAATTCGTACGAATCGCACATGTCTAGTATAAGCCTAGGGTGAGAAATGTGCAGCTACTGTAAGTGGAAAAGAGGGTCAACAATGCCCATTTGCAGCCTCACTGTGCCCATTTGCATGCCTCACTGTGCCCATTTGCATGCCTCACTGTGCCTATTTGCAGCCATAGGTCCCCCGAACTTCAAACTTGGTTCCTAAATGCCCCCCTAGCTGCAGGCAAAATTTGGGGTCTCTGGACCCAAAAGGTCCCGAAATGACATTGCTGCAGATGGACTCAGTTGACCGATTTGGGGCACTGTATCTCGGGGTCACTTGGTGCTAAGAACCCCATCTTTAGATATGTTATACTGCTAGTTCCACTGGGTTTGAATACTAAATTTGGGGTTCCTAGAACCATGTGTCCCCGAGATATGGGGCCCCAAAGACGGGTCGGAAAATGTCAAGCACTTTTCTGCAGCAGAGAATGACATTTTTTGAATCGATTTTGGGGCCCCGTAACTCAGGGCCACTTAGGGCTAGGAACCCCATCATTGGATATGTTCTAGTGCCCGTTCCACTGGGTTGGCATACCAAATATGGGGTTCCTAGCACTGAGTGGCCCCGAGATACGGTGCCCCAAATTCGGGTCGGAAAATGTAATTTTCTGCTGCAGAAAAGTGCTTGACATTTTACGACCTGTCTTTGGGGCCCCGTATCTCGGGGAAACATGGTTCTAGGAACCCCAAATTTGGTATTCAAATCCAGTGGAACTAGCAGTATAACATATCTAAAGATGGGGTTCCTAGCACCAAGTGACCCCGAGCAGTCAGTAATATAACAAGACAATAAAAGAGACCAGAAGAATATATTACACAATCAAAATTGGGGGGAACCGAAGGATTCGCCCAGTTGGAAGCACGTCCTCCATTCTCCGGTAAACCCTTCGCCATTCTCCCTTCTAGATATACGGTGATGAGAAAGGGTCTAGGCACTGCTTGTTTTTGTAAAATTTGTATTAAGAAAAAAAAAGAGAAAATAAATAACAATTAAATGCAAACCAATTAAATAAAATTGTACTTTTCTGTGATTGGTTGACCAACAAAAGCCGATCCGAGCAAGACTTGTTGGACTAATCATGGAACGATAGAAAGATATATAAAGATTACAATGTCTTGGGATGAGTAAAAGCCAAAAGGAGTTGGAGAGGAACGAGTCTGGAAAATCGGGCAAAGCGACCGGTATACATCCGGTCCCAGTCTCACCTTCTTGATGGAGCAAGTTTATCTGTTCCAATGTCCACCGTGATGTTGGTGTAGAGCGGGAGAAGCTCCTTGGACAGCAGTTTATACTGGAGGCTGTTTAGACCATCTTGTCTCCAAGTCCCCCTCGTCTGTCCCAGAAGGTAGAACCGTTGTGGGTTTTTCTCGTTCCCATGGTCTGGAGCATGCCGTATCATTTTATACCTTCCTACCAGGACCGACGGCCGAGAGATCTTCATGCCGCTGATTTGAATTCGGGCCGCGACGTCGTCGTCCTCGCCGCCCCAGCCCCAGTAAGTGTTCGGAAATCCGTTAACTTTTTCGTACTGCTCAGGAGTCAACGCAGAGACGCCCCCGAAGCACAACTGGTAGGGCAGATGGTAGTTAAACTTGTCTATGGCAACAGAAACGTGTTTGGGGAACTCGGCGCAGGTGTACAAGTTGCGGTCATCTTCGGGGATGAGGTCCACGTCATGGAAGAACAAGCAGTCCCAGGCCTCGTCCTTCATGGCTTCTTTAAAGCCAACGTTCATGAGTTTAGCGCGGTTAAAAGTGAAGTTGCCCGCCTGGTGGATGACGTAGATGCCGTAGTTCAGCTGTTGGCGTTGCAAGAACGGATGCAAATTGTACAAGAGGTGTTGAAGGTGGCGCTCTCTGTTCCGGTGAGGGATAATGATGGCGGTCTTCTTTTTGGAGATACAGTCGGGGGGCTCGTAGCGGCCTCCTTGGGTCACATTGGGGTTGTCCTGTATCGCGTCTTCCAGTCCGGGGGACTTTGGTAGCTGGACATGGATTGGCCCTTTTAAATATGGCGAGATCGCCGGGCAAGGCTCCGATTCATTTTTTCCTGCACTCGCAGGGTCTGGGGTTGTCTTTTGGTCTCCTTTGAGGTACAGGTAGGTGATAACCCCCATCTGGGCACAGACAAGGAGCAGCAGGCAATATATATTCCTGGAGGTCATTTGGTGGTTCTCTCCGTCCCAAGTGCCAAAATCCGACAGATAAATACGGAGAAACCCCGATGTTTACAGTCAGGCAAATAACAACTTTGTGTTTCTATGTCAACCTTTGCAAAGCTCCTTATTATCTTCTTATGTGGTGTGCACGCAATTATCTTTGACAAAAAAAGAAATAAGATATCTACAGGAAGAACTTTCAATCCAAAAATCAGGTTTGACAAGGGTTACCACCTTCTCCTCAAGTCAAACACTTTGGCAGAGTACAGCAATTTGCATAAACTATACATATATATTTAGTTATTAAATAACATTTGTAATCATATGAAGTTAATAACAAGAGTCCCCCTTTATATCAGAGTCCACAGAGTTACCCTTTCACTGTAAGGGGGGACTCTGCAGACTCTGATGTAAGGAAGAACTCTGGGGTCTCTACCATAAGGGATGCTCTGAGAACCCTGATTTAACGAAGAACACTGAGAACTGTGATGTACAGAGAGGACTCTGATGTAAGAGGGAACACTGCGGCCTCTGGTGTAAAGGGGAACTTCTGATGTAAGGGGTGCCCTGAGAACCAGTCACAGACAGGGATGGATGGTGAGCTCATTCACCCCTTGGCAATCAGCACCTCTCATCCAAATGTATCGGAGGCTGCTGGGATAGCCATAGTCCGGTCGGAATAATGTGTCTGGGTTGCAGGCAATCTGAAACCTGGACACATGATTCCAAAACCTCGAACTGTCCGGGTGAATCCCGGAAAGGTGGCAACCCTAGGTTTGACAAGATAAGTGACCAGGGGTTAGGAAGATATTTTTAAAAATGTTCCCAGTCCGTCCCTAGTAATCCAGCCCCAGTTTGTTTTCCAGGTAACCCCCCCCCCCAGTAGTTTCTCATGTATTACCATAAGGTGCTTTTGTTGGGGGGGGGGGGAGTCAAAAACAACAAATGGCGGGGGTAATAGGAACACAGCCCCATTCTAAGGAGGGGCAGTTTCTTACCACTGATCGGCCCACCTGTGGCAAAGTCTACAGTACAGCAGAGTAGGACGCACATGTTGCCCCCCTTTGTTCTAAACAGGGGGGTACTATGTCAGTTTAGTTTTTGGCCTGGGTGTAGTTACCTCAGACTGACTGTATCGTTTTTCACTTGTTTTTTTCCCCCTAAGCTTTACCACTTTACCACCCCCCACCCACCCCAATTCATGACCAGGCCATTATTTGTGATACGACACTGCGTTACTTTAACTGACAAAAAATTTGTTTATTTTCGTTTCGTTTTTTTTTTCGTTTCCGAAAAAAATTTGTTTTTTTTTTCGTTATTTTCATTTCCGTTGATTCGTAACGATTCGTACATTCGTAAGTCGTCGGTGTTTGTATGCGTAACGATTCGTACATTCGTAAGAGTTATTTTTTTCGTTGATTCGTTTTTTCGTTTAATTTTCGGACGCATTCGTATTTATTCGTACATTCGGAACATTCGTAAGATTCGTAAGATTCGTAAGATTCGTAGATTCGTAATCGGAGCATAATTCATAGTTTTATGTAATGTGTACGCTATTATTACATTTTAATAATTTACGAATCGAAAAAAAAAAAGTTACGAATCGAAAAAAAAAAAGGTACGAATCGAAAAAAAAGTTACGAATGTACGAATTTTTTTGTTCAATAGAGACACGGAAAATTACGAATCGAAAAAAAAAAAGTTACGAATCGAAAAAAAAAAAAAAAAGTTACGAATTGAAAAAAAAAGTTACGAATCGAAAAAAAAAGTTACGAATGTACGAATTTTTTTGGTTCAATCCATTCGAAGCACGTTTAGCAGCCCCATTATAAGGGACACGGAAAATTACCAATTCAACAAAAAAAAAAGTTACGAATGTACGATTTTTTTCGTTCGTTTTCGTTTTTCGGATTTTCTCCATTAGTACATTCGTTGTTTCTAATTCGTGTTTTTTCGGATTTTCGTTGTTTTTCGGATTCGTTTCGATTCGAATGATTCGTTAATCGGATTCGTACGATTCGTACGATTCGTTCATTTGTACGAAAACGCACGAACGAAAATAACGAAAAAAAACGAAACTAATTCCACATGTCTACTGACAATTGCGCGGTGGTGCGACGTTGTACCCAAATAAAATGAGGTACTTTTTCCCCCCACAAATAACGGAAAATTGTATCAAATACTTACCGTAATTTTCCTTTCCTGACACCAAACCATGGCAGCATACTAGTGATAGAGCTCCGCCTCTTGACCACTCCCTCAGGACCAGTGAAAAGCATAAATGAAAGGCCTAGTTAGGCCCCACCCCATTCTCTGTAATTAGCTACATACCGAAAACTTATAAGGGTGGGACCGTATGCCGCCATGGTTTGGCATCAGGAAAGGAAAATTACGGTAAGTATTTGATACAATTTTCAGTTATCCTGACGCCAACATGGCAGCATACTAGTGATAAATAACTAGCTGACAGGGTGGGTTCTACTTGTCAAACCAATCTTCTAATTAGGATGAGACAGAGGATGGAATAGTCCTTCCTATAAAGTCCCCCGGGTCTATTCCGTCAAGTTTGAGTAGGAATGTTGGAACGACCACGTACCACGTGACCCCTGCACAGAATGGGCACCATAGATTCTCTTGAATGTGCTGCCTATGAGGCTTCAACCGCTCTGGTAGAGTGCTCCGCCGCCGGACTCAGGACACAGATTCCCCAGTCCCTTTTCTCTGCAGCCTCAGCTGCACTGAAGATGAATGGACAGGAGACAGAGGCTCCTCTCCATTCATTAACTGAAGCAGAGGAAACACAGATCACTCTGCTCAGTTATGATTGGACAGTCAGTGATCACTAAAAGGAAGGAGCCGGTAAATGACATATACTGTATACTGGCTCCTTCCTCTGCTCTCCATCCTTACAGATCCAGGACGAGGGGAGCTGGAGGAGGAGGTGGGGAGCCGGAGGAGGACATCGAGAGCCAGAGGAAGAGGCGAGGAGCCAGAGGAAGACACAGAGAGCCGTAGGAGGAGGCGAGGAGCCAGAGGAAGACACAGAGAGGTGCAGGAGGAGGTGGGGAGCTTAAGGAGGACATTGAGAGCCACAGGAGGAGGCGAGGAGCTAGAGGAAGACACTGATAGCCATAGGAGGAGGCGAGGAGCCAGAGGAAGACACCGGGAGCTGCAGGAGGAGGTGGGGAGCTGGAGGAGGACATCAAGAGCCACAGGAGGAGGCGAGGAGCCAAAAGGAAGACACGAGAGCCATAGGAGGAGGCGAGGAGCCAGAGGAAGACACTGGGAGCTGCAGGAGGAGGTGGGGAGCTGGAGGAGGACATCGAGAGCCACAGGAGGAGGCGAGGAGCCAGAAGAAGACACCGAGAGCCGTAGGAGGAGGCGAGGAGCCAGAGGAAGACACCAGGAGCTGCAGGAGGAGGTGGGGAGCTGGAGGAGGACATCAAGAGCCGCAGGAGGAGGAGAGGAGCCAGAGGAAGACACCGAGAGCCGTAGGAGGAGGCGAGGAGCCAGAGGAAGACACAGAGAGCCGTAGGAGTAGGCGAGGAGCCAGAGGAAGACACCGGGAGGTGCAGAAGGAGGCGGAGAGATGGAAGAGGACATTGAGAACCACAGGAGGAGGCGAGGAGCCAGAGGAAGACACGAGAGCCATGGGAGGAGGCGAGGAGCCAGAGGAAGACACTGGGAGCTGCAGGAGGAGGTGGGGAGCTGGAGGAGGACATCGAGAGCCACAGGAGGAGGCGAGGAGCCAGAGGAAGACACAGAGAGCCGTAGGAGGAGGCGAGGAGCCAGAGGAAAACACCGGGAGCTGCAGGAGGAGGTGGGGAGCTGGAGGAGGACATCAAGAGCCGCAGGAGGAGGGGAGGAGCCAGAGGAAGACACCGAGAGCCGTAGGAGGAGGCGAGGAGCCAGAGGAAGACACAGAGAGCTGTAGGAGGAGGCGAGGAGCCAGAGCAAGACACCGGGAGCTGCAGGAGGCTGGGAGCCAGGGGAGGACACTGGGAACCACAAGAGGAGGCAGGGAGCTGGAGGAGGAGGCGGGGAGTTGGAGAAAGACACAGGGACCCAGAGAACATGCTGGTAGGTTAATTAGATCCTGTCAATAAAATTGGCCAAATATGTGTATGTTGTATGTTTATGTGTTTGTAAGCGTGTCGGGACCCCACAGGGCAAGGACCACACTATACCACAGATGGACACCAGTGGAAAAAAGTCCCCCGAGGCGATTCAGTTCGCACAGGTAGCGCTATACAAGTCAGTCATTCATTCAGGAGGAGGAGGGGAGCCGGAGGAGGAGGTAGGGAGCCAGAGGAGGACACCGGGAACTGCAGGAGGAGGCAGGGGGCTGGAGGAGGACACCGGGAGCCGCAGGAGAAGGCGGGGAGCCGGAGAAAGACACAGGGATCCAGAGCAGAAGGTGGGGAGCCTGAGGAAGACATGGGGAGCCGGAGGAGGAGGTGGGGAGCCGGAGGAAGGCACAGGGAGCCAGAGGAGCACAGAGGGGGACCAGAGCAGGACCTGGGGAGCCGGAGGAGGAGGCGGGGAGCCGGAGGAAGACACGGGGAGCCGGAGGAAGACATCGGGAGGTGCAGGAGGAGGTGGGGAGCTGAAGGAGGACATTGAGAGCCACAGGAGGAGGCGAGGAGCCAGAGGAAGACACTGATAGCCGTAGGAGGAGGCGAGGAGCCAGAGGAAGACACCGGGAGCTGCAGGAGGAGGTGGGGAGCTAGAGGAGGACATCAAGAGCCCAGGAGGAGGCGAGGAGCCAGAGGAAGACACGAGAGCCGTAGGAGGAGGCGAGGAGCCAGAGGAAAAAACTGGGAGCTGCAGGAGGAGGTGGGGAGCTGGAGGAGGACAATGAGAGCCACAGGAGGAGGCGAGGAGCCAGAGGAAGACACTGATAGCCGTAGGAGGAGGCGAGGAGCCAGAGGAAGACACCGGGAGCTGCAGGATGAGGTGGGGAGCTAGAGGAGGACATCAAGAGCCACAGGAGGAGGCGAGCAGCCAGAGGAAGACACGAGAGCCGTAAGAGGAGGCGAGGAGCCAGAGGAAAACACTGGGAGCTGCAGGAGGAGGTGGGGAGCTGGAGGAGGACAATGAGAGCCACAGGAGGAGGCGAGGAGCCAGAGGAAGACACTGAGAGCCGTAGGAGGAGGCGAGGAGCCAGAGGAAGACACTGGGAGCTGCAGGAGGAGGTGGGGAGCTGGAGGAGGACATCGAGAGCCACAGGAGGAGGTGAGGAGCCAGAGGAAGACACCGAGAGCCGTAGGAGGAGGCGAGGAGCCAGAGGAAGACACCGGGAGCTGCAGGAGGAGGTGGGGAGCTGGAGGAGGACATCAAGAGCCGCAGGAGGAGGGGAGGAGCCAGAGAAAGACACCGAGAGCCGTAGGAGGAGGCGAGGAGCCAGAGGAAGACACCGAGAGCTGCAGGAGGCGGGGAGCCGGAGGAGGACACTGGGAAACACAGGAGGAGGCAGGGAGCTGGAGGAGGACACCAGGAGCTGCAGGAGGAGACGGGGAGCCGGAGAAACACACGGGATCCAGAGGACATGCTGGTAGGTTAATTAGATCCTTTCAATAAAATTGGCCAAATATGTGTATGTTGTATGTTTATGTGTTTGTAAGCATGTCGGGACCCCACAGGGCAAGGACCGCACTATACCACAGATGGACACCAGTGGAAAAAAGCGTCCTGAGGCGATTCAGTTCGCATAGGTAGCGCTATACAAGTCATTCATTCCTTCATTCAGGAGGAGGAGGGGAGCCGGAGGAGGACACCGGGAACTGCAGGAGGAGGCAGGGGGCTGGAGGAGGACACCGGGAGCCGCAGGAGGAGGCGGGGAGCCGGAGAAAGACACAGGGATCCAGAGCAGAAGGTGGGGAGCCTGAGGAAGACACGGGGAGCCGGAGGAGGAGGCGGGGAGCCAAAGGAAGACACGGGGAGCCAGAAGAGCACAGAGTGGGACTAGAGCAGGACCCAAGGAGCCGGAGGAGGGGGTGGGGAGCCGGAGGAAGACACAGGGAGCCAGAGGAGCACAGGGGGGAACCAGAGCAGGACCTGGGGAGCCGGAGGAGGAGGCGGGGAGCCGGAGGAAGACACAGGGAGCCAGAGGAGCACAAAGGGGAACCAGAGCAGGACCTGGGGAGCCGGAGGAGGAGGCGGGAGCCGGAGGAAGACACAGGGAGCCAGAGGAGCACAGAGGGGAACCAGAGCAGGACCCAAGGAGCCGGAGGAGGAGGCGGGAGCCGGAGGAAGACACAGGGAGCCAGAGGAGCACAGGGGGGAACCAGAGCAGGACCTGGGGAGCCGGAGGAGGAGGCGGGGAGCCGGAGGAAGACACAGGGAGCCAGAGGAGCACAAAGGGGAACCAGAGCCGGACCTGGGGAGCCGGAGGAGGAGGCGGGAGCCGGAGGAAGACACAGGGAGCCAGAGGAGCACAGAGGGGAACCAGAGCAGGACCTGGGGAGCCGGAGGAGGAGGCGGGAGCCGGAGGAAGACACAGGGAGCCAGAGGAGCACAGGGGGGAACCAGAGCAGGACCTGGGGAGCCGGAGGAGGAGGCGGGAGCCGGAGGAAGACACAGGGAGCCAGAGGAGCACAGGGGGGAACCAGAGCAGGACCTGGGGAGCCGGAGGAGGAGGCGGGGAGCCGGAGGAAGACACGGGGAGCCGGAGGAAGACAGCTGGCCCACCCTTTTCAGCTATAACAGCTTCAACTCTTCTGGGAAGGCTGTTCACAAGGTTTAGGAGGGTGTCTATGGGAATGTTTGACCATTCTTCCAGAAAAGCATTTGTGAGGTCAGGCACTGATGTTGGACGAGAAGGCCTGGCTCGCAGTCTCCACTCTAATTCATCCCAAAGGTGTTATACCAGGGTGAGGTCAGGACTCTGTGCAGGCCAGTCAAGTTCCTCCACCCCAAACTCGCTCATCCATGTATTCATGGACCTTGCTTTGTGCACTGGTGGGCAGTCATGTTGGAACAGGAAGGGGCCGTCCCCCAAACTGTTCTCACAAAGTTGGGAGCATGAAGTTGTCCAAAATGTCTTGGTATGCCGACGCCTTAAGAGTTCCCTTCACTGGAACTAAGGGGCCAAACCCAACCCCTGAAAAAAAACCCCACACCATAATCCCCCCCTCCACCAAATGATTTGGACCAGTGCACAAAGCAAGGTCCATAAAGACACGGATGAGCGAGTTTTGGAGTGGCACAGAGTCCTGACCTCAACCCAACAGAACACCTTTCGGATGAATTAGAGTGGAAATTTGGTGGAGGGGGGATTATTACATACTGTCCCTGGTTTTACTGAGGCTGGCAACCCTGATGGGGCCCCCTAGTGGCCCGGGGCCCTCGGGCAGTGCCCGAGTGGCCGAATGGTCAGTCCGCCCCTGCTCACTGGTTGGTTTCCGAGAAAGATGGGCACCCAATGCGTCCAACCAGACGGCGTTCCCGTGCTTGACAGAGGTGACACCGACACCCATGATCAAGCAGAACACAATCCAGCCAAACTGGTACTAAGACCCCAATTTAGAACCATGAACCCTAAAACCCAACTGTGGTTTTAGGAACATTTAAATTTGCAAAACATATGGCGCATGCTCATTAGGAGCCCGGCGCTACATATATATATACCGACACACTCTCGTGAATAAATGTAAAAAACAGTAGGGCCGTGGGCGGTGTCAGTAGAACAGTGGACGTGTCAGTCGTTTTTGATTTTTGTATTATTTCTAAAAAAAGTTTTAGGAGCCCCATTGAGGAGACTATGGTGAAATATCAGGAGGTGGAATCTGCGCCGCACAGGGTGATCAGGGTGTGCCCAGGCACACCCGGCACACACCCTGTGCACGCCTATGGGTGTACGCTAAAGTGTTCAGGTTTGGCTTGAAGAAAAAGGGACAACCCTAATTATATATGGGTAAGTGATTCCTGCAGTCTTGGGGTCACAGAGGCGGCTCTAGGCTTTGTGAGACCTTAGGCAAACCTTAGACACGGGGCCCCCACTCACGCCCAAAATGGGAAAAATAATTAAATCAATAGAAATTAACTGTATAAATTGCATGATATTCAACTGTAACACACACATCAGGCGAATTAGGCGGCAGTGAGGCCCCTAGGAGTGCGAGGCCTTAGGCGACCGCCTAATTTGCCCGATTAGAGAGCCGCCTCTGCTTGGGGACAAGAACTTCTCGGGAATTGAGTAGAACATTCTAGAGGAAGTCCACCCGACCGCCCAGAGCCTTAGAAGGCGAAAGGTGCGCCATGGCCTCCTTTATATTATCGATAGTAATCGGGGGGGGGGGGGGCCTCCAGCAGACTAACCTGAGAAGAGGGAATGCAGTCAGGTCAACCTGAGAGCAGTAAGCGGTAGAGGAGTAGAGGTCGCAGCTCCAAGATTGGGGTCGGCGAAACGTTGTCCAGAGGCATTTTGTAGAGTAACCCCCCAACAGGTGGGATTATGGTCCAGGTGGGGCAGGTAAGCAAGTAACTTGCCCGCCCATTGACCATGCTTATCTTTTTCAAAGTAAAGCTGGTTAACTACCTGAGATCCGCGATATAGCCGAATGACGGCTACAGCGCGGATCTAGGATGCCGGGACGACGTCTATTGACGTCGTCCCGGCCACGAGCTGCCTGCGCGCCCCCTGAAGGGCACGCGCGGCGCGCTCTGTGATCAGCGAGTCTGTGAGACTCGCTGGATCACAGATCCGAGTAAGGGGTTGATCCCGACCCCTTACCACGTGATCAGCTGTCAGCCAATGACAGCTGATCATGTGATAATAACAGAGCCGGTAATCGGCTTTTTTTCCTCTGACAGCGCGAGGAGAAAAAAAAAAAAAGCCGATCACCGGCGGCAGTGAGAGGGACATCAGTCCCTCTCACTGCAATGTGCCCAGCAATGTGCCCAATCCATGGTGCCCACCTTTGCCTAATTAAAGTGCCGCCTACCAGTGCCCACAGTGCCATCTGTCAGTGCCCACAGTGTCATTGGTCAGTGCACACAGTGCCATCTGTCAGTGCCCACAGTACCATCTGTCAGTGCCCACAGTGCCAGTGCTGCACATCAGTGTCACCTACCATTGCTCATCAGTGTCACCTACCAGTGCTCATCAGTGTCACCTACCAGTGCTCATCAGTGTCATCTACCATTGCCCATCAGTGCCCATCAGTGCCACCTATCAGTGCCCATCAGTGCCATCCATCAGTGCCACCCATCAGTGCCACCCATCAGTGACCATCAGTGTCATCCATCAGTGCCCATCGGTGCCACCCATCCGTGACACCCATCTGTGCCACCCATCCGTGCCCATCAGTGCCATCTTTGCTGTCCCCATCAGTACCGACTTATCTGTCCCCACCAGTGTCACCTACCAGTGCCCATCAGTGCCCATCAGTCCAACCTATCAGTGCCCATCAGTGCCATCCATCAGTGCCCATCAGTGTCATCCATCAGTGCCCATCGGTGCCACCCATCCGTGCCACCCATCTGTGCCACCCATCCGTGCCCATCAGTGCCATCTTTGCTGTCCCCATCAGTACCGACTTATCTGTCCCCACCAGTGCAGCCTATCAGTGCCCACCAGTGCAGCCTATCAGTGCCCACCAGTGCAGCCTATCAGTGCCAACCAGTGCAGTCTATCAGTGCCCACCAGTGCAGCCTATCAGTGCCCACCAGTGCAGCCTATCAGTGCCCACCAGTGCAGCCTATCAGTGCCAACCAGTGCAGTCTATCAGTGCCCACCAGTGCAGCCTATCAGTGCCCACCAGTGCAGCCTATCAGTGCCCACCAGTGACGCCTCATCAGCGCATATCAATGAAGCAGAAAAATTACCTGTTTGCAAAATTTTATAACAAACTATTAAACATGATTTTTATTTATTTTTTTAATTTTCCATCTTTTTTTGTTTGTTTAGCAAAAAATAAAAACCCTCAGCTGTGATTAAATACCACCAAAAGAAATCTCTATTTGTGGGGAAAAAATGATAAAAATGTAATTTGGGTACAGCGTTGTATGACGGCGCAATTGTCATTCCAAGTGCGTCAGCGCCGAAAGCTGAAAATTGGTCTGGTCACGGAGGGGGGTTTAAGTGGCCGGTAATCAGGTGGTTAACCAGTCTGGCCTACAATTTATTTAATAGGGAGGCTTTGGCTACGGAAGCTCTGAGGAGATTAAGTGCTCTTCTGCTTGTAGTAGCACTAATCTGGAGGAGGCCTTTGCTCCGGGAGGTGGTGGTGGTAGGTAGGACAAGTCGGGCATAAGTGTTACATTTGATTTATGAGTCTCTTGAAAGAGAGGTTGGAGTTCTACTATGTGACTATTGAGTTGACATTGACAGCAATGCCCCCAGTGGGCTGGTGGGAAGGACGGGGGCATGGGCGTCCGCAGGTAGAGGCAAGGGGGGGCAAGTGCCCCCCCCCCCCTGGAATCAGGGATCGGATCAGGAGTTTGTTCCCCACTCGGTCTTTATCCTGGCGCTGGCAGCCGGCCCCGTCCTCACCCACAATGAAAACTGGTCTTGCCAGCTGTTGGCCGTCATGGACATCCTACTGGCATGCAGGGTACCGTATTGAGCATTACACACACCACTGGGACATAGGGGCACTTGAGGGACTGCAGACAGGGCTAGGGGGTCCCTCTCTCTGACCCCCCATCACCCCTCTCTGTCACCCCCTCTCTCTCTCTCTGTCACCCCTATGTCTTTTTCACCCCCTCTCTCTGCCACCCCACCCCTCTGTCTCTCTCTGTCACACTCCTCTCTCTCTGTCACCCCCCCTGTCTCTCTCTGTCACCCCCTTTCTCTCTGCCACCCCTCTCTCTCTCTCTGTCACCCCCCCCCTCTCTCTTTGTCACCCCCACATGTATGCAGTCTCTTAGAGTCTCTTGTGCCATGTCTCCAGTCTCTTGAGCCATGTATGCAGTCTCTGACAGTCTCTTGGGCCATGTATACAGTCTCTGGTAAACTCTTGTGCCATGTCCACCGTCTCTTACAGTCCCTTGGGCCATGTATGCAGTCTCTGACAGTCTCTTGGGCCATGTATGCAGTCTATGACAGTCTCTTGGGCCATGTATGCAGTCTCTGGTCATCTATTGTGCCATGTCCACAGTCTCTTACAGTCCCTTGGGCCATGTCCGCAGTCTCTTACAGTCTCTTGGGCCATGTATACAGTCTCTGGTAAACTCTTGTGCCATGTCCACAGTCTCTTACAGTCCCTTGGGCCATGTATGCAGTCTCTGACAGTCCCTTGGGCCATGTATGCAGTCTCTGACAGTCCCTTGGGCCATGTATGCAGTCTCTGACAGTCCCTTGGGCCATGTATGCAGTCTCTGACAGTCTCTTGGGCCATGTATGCAGTCTCTGGTCATCTATTGTGCCATGTCCACAGTCTCTTACAGTCTCTTGGGCCATGTATACAGTCTCTGAGAGTCTCTTGGGCCATGTATGCAGTCTCTGAGAGTCTCTTGGGCCATGTATGCAGTCTCTGACAGTCTCTTGGGCCATGTATGCAGTCTCTGAGAGTCTCTTGGGCCATGTATGCAGTCTCTGACAGTCTCTTGGGCCATGTATACAGTCTCTTACAGTCTCTTGGGCCATGTATACACTCTCTGGTAAACTCTTGTGCCACGTCCGCAGTCTCTTACAGTCTCTTGGGCCATGTATACAGTCTCTGGTCATCTCTTGTGCCACGTCCGCAGTCTCTTACAGTCTCTTGGGCCATGTATACAGTCTCTGGTAAACTCTTGTGCCATGTCCACAGTCTCTTACAGTCCCTTGGGCCATGTATGCAGTCTCTGACAGTCTCTTGGGCCATGTATGCAGTCTCTGACAGTCTCTTGGGCCATGTATGCAGTCTCTGGTCATCTATTGTGCCATGTCCACAGTCTCTTACAGTCTCTTGGGCCATGTATGCAGTCTCTGAGAGTCTCTTGGGCCATGTATGCAGTCTCTGACAGTCTCTTGGGCCATGTATGCAGTCTCTGACAGTCTCTTGGGCCATGTATGCAGTCTCTGACAGTCTCTTGGGCCATGTATACAGTGTCTTACAGTCTCTTGGGCCATGTATACAGTCACTGACAGTCTCTTGGGCCATGTATACAGTGTCTTACAGTCTCTTGGGCCATGTATGCAGTCTCTGACAGTCTCTTGGGCCATGTATGCAGTCTCTGACAGTCTCTTGGGCCATGTATACAGTGTCTTACAGTCTCTTGGGCCATGTATACAGTCACTGACAGTCTCTTGGGCCATGTATGCAGTCTCTGACAGTCTCTTGGGCCATGTATACAGTCTCTTGGGCCATGTATGCAGTCTCTGACAGTCCCCTGGGCCATGTATGCAGTCTCTGACAGTCTCTTGGGCCATGTATGCAGTCTCTGACAGTCTCTTGGGCCATGTATGCAGTCTCTGGTCATCTATTGTGCCATGTCCACAGTCTCTTACAGTCTCTTGGGCCATGTATACAGTCTCTGAGAGTCTCTTGGGCCATGTATGCAGTCTCTGAGAGTCTCTTGGGCCATGTATACAGTCTCTGACAGTCTCTTGGGCCATGTATACAGTCTCTTACAGTCTCTTGGGCCATGTATGCAGTCTCTGACAGTCTCTTGGGCCATGTATGCAGTCTCTGACAGTCTTTTGGGCCATGTATACAGTCTCTTGGGCCATGTATGCAGTCTCTGACAGTCTCCTGGGCCAT
The DNA here is from genome assembly GCA_028564925.1 of Lithobates sylvaticus. Lineage (NCBI taxonomy): Eukaryota > Metazoa > Chordata > Amphibia > Anura > Ranidae > Lithobates > Lithobates sylvaticus. The sequence continues at coordinate 33,126,694 of CM053038.1, forward strand.
GTATGCAGTCTCTGACAGTCTCTTGGGCCATGTATGCAGTCTCTGACAGTCTCCTGGGCCATGTATGCAGTCTCTGACAGTCTCTTGGGCCATGTATGCAGTCTCTGACAGTCTCTTGGGCCATGTATGCAGTCTCTGGTCATCTATTGTGCCATGTCCACAGTCTCTTACAGTCTCTTGGGCCATGTATGCAGTCTCTGACAGTCTCCTGGGCCATGTATGCAGTCTCTGACAGACTCTTGGGCCATGTATGCAGTCTCTGACAGTCTCTTGGGCCATGTATGCAGTCTCTGGTCATCTATTGTGCCATGTCCACAGTCTCTTACAGTCTCTTGGGCCATGTATACAGTCTCTGAGAGTCTCTTGGGCCATGTATGCAGTCTCTGAGAGTCTCTTGGGCCATGTATACAGTCTCTGACAGTCTCTTGGGCCATGTATACAGTCTCTTACAGTCTCTTGGGCCATGTATGCAGTCTCTGACAGTCTCTTGGGCCATGTATGCAGTCTCTGACAGTCTTTTGGGCCATGTATACAGTCTCTTGGGCCATGTATGCAGTCTCTGACAGTCTCTTGGGCCATGTATGCAGTCTCTTACAGTCTCTTGGGCCATGTATGCAGTCTCTGACAGTCTCTTGGGCCATGCATACAGTCTCTTGGGCCATGTATGCAGTCTCTGACAGTCTCTTGGGCCATGTATGCAGACTCTGACAGTCTCTTGGCCCATGTATGCAGTCTCTGACAGTCTCTTGGGCCATGTATGCAGTCTCTGACAGTCTCTTGGGCCATGTATACAGTCTCTTACAGTCTCTTGGGCCATGTATGCAGTCTCTGACAGTCTCTTGGGCCATGTATACAGTCTCTTACAGTCTCTTGGGCCATGTATACAGTCTCTTACAGTCTCTTGGGCCATGTATACAGTCTCTTACAGTCTCTTGGGCCATGTATGCAGTCTCTGACAGTCTCTTGGGCCATGTATGCAGTCTCTGAGAGTCTCTTGGGCCATGTATGCAGTCTCTGAGAGTCTCTTGGGCCATGAATGCAGTCTCTGAAGTCTCTTGGGCCATGTATACAGTCTCTGACAGTCTCTTGGGCCATGTATACAGTCTCTTACAGTCTCTTGGGCCATGTATGCAGTCTCTGACAGTCTCTTGGGCCATGTATACAGTCTCTTACAGTCTCTTGGGCCATGTATACAGTCTCTTACAGTCTCTTGGGCCATGTATACAGTCTCTGACAGTCTCTTGGGCCATGTATACAGTCTCTTACAGTCTCTTGGGCCATGTATACAGTCTCTTACAGTCTCTTGGGCCATGTATGCAGTCTCTGGTCATCTATTGTGCCATGTCCACAGTCTCTTACAGTCTCTTGGGCCATGTATGCAGTCTCTGAGAGTCTCTTGGGCCATGTATGCAGTCTCTGACAGTCTCTTGGGCCATGTATGCAGTCTCTGACAGTCTCTTGGGCCATGTATACAGTCTCTTACAGTCTCTTGGGCCATGTATGCAGTCTCTGACAGTCTCTTGGGCCATGTATACAGTCTCTTACAGTCTCTTGGGCCATGTATACAGTCTCTTACAGTCTCTTGGGCCATGTATACAGTCTCTTACAGTCTCTTGGGCCATGTATGCAGTCTCTGACAGTCTCTTGGGCCATGTATGCAGTCTCTGAGAGTCTCTTGGGCCATGTATGCAGTCTCTGAGAGTCTCTTGGGCCATGAATGCAGTCTCTGAAGTCTCTTGGGCCATGTATACAGTCTCTGACAGTCTCTTGGGCCATGTATACAGTCTCTTGGGCCATGTATGCAGTCTCTGAGAGTCTCTTGGGCCATGTATGCAGTCTCTGACAGTCTCTTGGGCCATGTATACAGTCTCTTGGGCCATGTATGCAGTCTCTGAGAGTCTCTTGGGCCATGTATGCAGTCTCTGAGAGTCTCTTGGGCCATGTATGCAGTCTCTGACCGTGATAATGACATTGTCAAAAAGGGTCAGAGCATGGGTGACCTTAAAAATTATGCCCCCCCCCCCCCCCCCCTGAAAAAAGTTCTGCGGACGCCCATGGACGGGGGGGACGGGGGGGGTCTCAGGTGATCGAATTCATTCTCAGTGCGAATGAAGGCAGATTGCTTACTCTGGTTGGTTTGGTGTTCCAGTAAGATCGACTAGGCTGCCTACACTCACCGTGGTACACCAGTTCAACACACATTGCTAAACAGCCAATCACGCGGGAGCATCAGAATGGGGAAGAAAGGGGACTGAAGTGGCTTTGAACGTGGCATGGTTGTGGGTGGCAGACGGGCCGGTCTGAGGATTTCTGGGGTTTTCACACACAACCATCTCTCGGGATTACAGAGAATGGTGGGGAAAAGAGAAAATATCCAGTGAGCGGCAGTTTTGTGGAGGAAAATGCCTTGTTGAGGTCAGAGGAGAATGGGCAGACCATCCAAGGTATGCAGAATACCATCTCTGAACGCACAACACATCCAACCTTGAAGCAGATGGGCTACAGCAGCAGAAGATCATACCGGGGGGGGGGGGGCACAACTGTCAGCTAAGAACAGGAAACTGAGGCTACAATTGGCACAGGATCACCAAAATTGGACAATAGAAGACTGGAAAAACGTTGCCGGGTCTGATGAGTGTTGATTTTAGCTGCGACATTCCGATGGTGGGGTCAGAATTTGGGGCATGGATCCATCTTGCCTTGTATCACCGGTTCAGGCTGGTGGTGGGGGTGTAATGGTGTGGGGGATGGGGTATCACCGGTTCAGGCTGGTGGTGGGGGTGTAATGATGTGGGGGATGGGGTATCACCGGTTCAGGCTGGTGGTGGGGGTGTAATGATGTGGGGGGGATAGGATATCACCGGTTCAGGCTGGTGGTGGGGGGTGTAATGGTGTGGGGGATGGGATATCACCGGTTCAGGCTGGTGATGGGGGTGTAATGGTGTGGGGGATGGGCTATCGCCGGTTCAGGCTGGTGGTGGGGGTGTAATGGTGTGGGGGATGGGCTATCGCCGGTTCAGGCTGGTGGTGGGGGTGTAATGGTGTGGGGGATGGGATATCACCGGTTCAGGCTGGTGGTGGGGGTGTAATGGTGTGGGGGATGGGGTATCACCGGTTCAGGCTGGTGGTGGGGGGTGTAATGGTGTGGGGGGGATGGGATATCACCGGTTCAGGCTGGTGATGGGGGTGTAATGGTGTGGGGGATGGGCTATCACCGGTTCAGGCTGGTGGTGGGGGTGTACTGGTGTGGGGGATGGGGTATCACTGGTTCAGGCTGGTGGTGGGGGTGTAATGGTGTGGGGGATGGGGTATCACTGGTTCAGGCTGGTGGTGGGGGTGTAATGGTGTGGGGGATGGGGTATCACTGGTTCAGGCTGGTGGTGGGGGTGTAATGGTGTGGGGGGGATGGGATATCACTGGTTCAGGCTGGTGGTGGGGGTGTAATGGTGGGGGGATGGGATATCACCGGTTCAGGCTGGTGGTGGGGGGTGTACTGGTGTGGGGGATGGGGTATCACCGGTTCAGGCTGGTGGTGGGGGTGTAATGGTGTGGGGGATGGGATATCACCGGTTCAGGCTGGTGGTGGGGGTGTAATGGTGTGGGGGATGGGATATCACCGGTTCAGGCTGGTGGTGGGGGTGTAATGGTGTGGGGGATGGGATATCACCGGTTCAGGCTGGTGGTGGGGGTGTAATGGTGTGGGGGATGGGGTATCACCGGTTCAGGCTGGTGGTGGGGGTGTAATGGTGTGGGGGATGGGATATCACCGGTTCAGGCTGGTGGTGGGGGTGTAATGGTGTGGGGGATGGGGTATCACCGGTTCAGGCTGGTGGTGGGGGTGTAATGGTGTGGGGGATGGGATATCACCGGTTCAGGCTGGTGGTGGGGGGTGTAATGGTGTGGGGGATGGGATATCACCGGTTCAGGCTGGTGGTGGGGGTGTAATGGTGTGGGGGATGGGGTATCACCGGTTCAGGCTGGTGGTGGGGGTGTAATGGTGTGGGGGATGGGGTATCACCGGTTCAGGCTGGTGGTGGGGGTGTAATGGTGTGGGGGTGTAATGGTGTGGGGGATGGGATATCACCGGTTCAGGCTGGTGGTGGGGGTGTAATGGTGTGGGGGGATGGGATATCACCGGTTCAGGCTGGTGGTGGGGGTGTAATGGTGTGGGGGATGGGTATCACCGGTTCAGGCTGGTGGTGGGGGTGTAATGGTGTGGGGGATGGGGTATCACCGGTTCAGGCTGGTGGTGGGGGTGTAATGGTGTGGGGGATGGGCTATCACCGGTTCAGGCTGGTGGTGGGGTGTTATGGTGTGGGGGATGGGGTATCGCCGGTTCAGGCTGGTGGTCGGGGGTGTAATGGTGTGGGGGATGGGCTATCGCCGGCTCACAAAGCTCCAATCATCTCACCACTGGACAATGAGGTCACTGTACTCCAATGGCCTCCACACTCACCACATCTCATCCAATAGAGCGCCTTTGGGATGTGGTGGAAAGGGAGATTGGCTTCATGGATGGGCAGCCAACAAATCTGCAGCAACTGCGTGATGTCACTATGGAGCAACATCTCTGAGGAATGTTTCCAACACCTTGTTGTATCTATGCCACGAATAGTGTTGGCCAAGCAGTTCAGACTGATCATAAGTTCGGCCCAAACATCGCACGTTCGGTGAACACTCAAATTTTTCGCAGCGCTCCGTGGAAAGTTCTCCTGCCAAGCGCCCCACAAGGCTCTGTGCGCTGCCCATGAGGAGAGCCAATAACCGGCAAATCCAAATGGGACATCTACACTTATCATCAGTGCCCTAATTATCAGTGCTGCCCCAACAGTGCCCACCAGTGCTGCCAACCAGAGCCAATCAGTGCTGCCAAACAGTGATGCCTATCAGTGATGCCTATCAGTGATGCCTAGCAGTGCCAATCATTACCGCCAATCAGTGACCGTTAGTGCCGCCTATCAGTGCCCATAATTGCTCCCTATCAGTGTCCATCAATGCCACCTATCAGTGCAGCCTCATCAGTGCCGACTAGGGATGAGCCGAGCACCCCCTGGTTTGGTTCGCAGCAGAACATGCGAACATGCAAGAAAAAAACTTAAAAGGTTTTTTCGGGAGCAGTGATTTTAATAATGCTTAAAGTGAAACAATAAAAGTGAAATATTCCTTTAAATTTCGTACCTGGGGGGTGTCTATAGTACGTCTGTAAAGGGGCGCATGTTTCCCGTGCTTAGAACAGTCCGACAGCAAAATGGCATTTCTAAAGGAAAAAAAGGCATTTAAAACTACTCGCAGCTATAATGAATTGTTGGGTCCCGGCAATATACATAAAAGTCATTTACTACTCGCAGCAAAAAAATTGCGTGGGGGTCCCCCCAAATTCCATACCAGGCCCTTTAAGTCTGGTATGGATTTTAAGGGGAACCCCGTGCCAAAATATAAAAAAAATGGTGTGGGGTCCCCCCCCAAAAAATCCATACCAGACCCTTATCCGATCATGCAAAGTGGCAGGCCACAGGAAAAGAGGGGGGGCACGAGAGAGCGCCCCCCCCTCCTGAACTGTACCAGGCCACATGCCCTCAACATGGGGAAGGTGCTTTGGGGTAGCCCCACAAAGCACCTTGTCCCCATGTTGATGGGGACAAGGGCCTCATCCCCACAATCCTTGCTCGGTGGTTGTGGGGGTCTGCGGGTGGGGGGGCTTATCGGAATCTGGAAGCCTCCTTTAACAAGGGGACCCCCAGATCCCGGCACCCCCCTGTGTGAAATGGTAATGGGGGTACAAATGTTCTTTCCACCTTCTTTGGGTCTTCTTCCTTCCTTCTTCCTTCTTCCTTCGGTTTCTTCCTCAATCTTCTTCTTCCTCCGATCCTCTGCTTCTTGCTCCGGTGTTCTCGTCCGGCATCTTCCTCCGCGGCGTCTTCTTCCACGATTCGTTCTCGGGCCGCTCCGCATCCATGGGAGGCTCCCTATAACGGACTGGGACTTGACGAGGACTTCACTATGGCTTTCCCTGTGACATCACAGGGGGCAGGGTCCGTTATATAAGAAGTGTCAGAAGAAGAGAAGCGTCACACAGCAGCTGGAGCCTCCCATTGATGCGGAGCGGCCCGAGAACGAAGCGGGGAAGAAGAGACGCCGTGGAGGAAGATGCCGGACGAGAACACCGGAGCAGGAAACAGAGGATCTTTTTCTTGCATTGATACATGTCCCCTGGGGCAGGACCCGGGTCCCCAAACACTTTTTATGACAATAACTTTCATATAAGCCTTTAAAATTAGCACTTTTGATTATTCTCGCATGTTCAAAAAATGTTTTGCCTGTCCGCGTGTTCTGATGCTAACCGAACTGGGGGGTGTTCAGCTCATCCCCATCTATGAGATGCATCTGGTGGGGGGAAATTGGGAGGAGGTGGGTTTTTTTTTTTTTTGTGTTGTTTTTTGTGTTTCTTTTTTCCTCCTCTGGGAGACAAAGTGGAGAGATGATTCAATGCCATTAACCACTTGCCGCCCGCCATATAGCAGAATGGCGGCGGCAAAGTGGCTTCAATATCCGGACCGGACGTCATATGACATCCTCAGGATATTAAGGCCCTGGGGGGCGCGCATCGCAGAGATCGTTGTTGCGGTCTGTCAGTCTGACACACCGCTACTACTATCTCCGTAAAGAGTCTCTGACGAAGACACTTTACCATGTGATCAGCCGTGTCCAATCATGGCTGATCACAGTGTAAATAGGAAGAGCTGATGATCGACTTTTCCTCACTCTGTTAGACGCGAGTAGAGGAGAGCTGATCGGCTGCTCCTCTGACAGGGGGGTCTGTGCTGATCGATTATCAGCGCAGCCCCCCCGAGGATGCCCACACTGGACCACCAGGGATGCCAGTCAGTGCCCACAATGGATGCCAATCAGTGTCCACAATGGATGCTAATCAGTGCCCACAGTGGGCATCATTGATTGGCATGCATTATTGTTTGGCACTGATTGGCATCCATCCATACCATTCTTTACACTACAATGCCACCTATCAGTGCCCATCCGTGCCGCCTATCAGTGTCCATCCATGCTGCCTATCAGTGCCCATCCATGCTCTTCCGTGCTGCCTTTCAGTGCCTATTTGTGCCACCTATCAGTGCCTATCTGTGTCGCATATCAGTGCCACCTATCAATGCCTATCAGTGCCGCCTATCAGTGCCGCATATCAGTGCCCATCAATGCCACCTCATCAGTGCCACTTCGTTGGTGCCCATCAGTGCCACCTTATCAGTGCCCGTCAGTGCAGCCCCATCAGTGCCCATCAGTGAAGGAGAAAACGTACTTATTTACAAAGTTTTGTAACTGAAACAAAAAAAAACATATTTTTTTTCAAAATTTTCGGTCTTTTTTTGTTTGTTTTGCAGAAAATAAAAACCCCAGAGGCGATCAAATACCACCAAAAGAAAGCTCTATTTGTGGGAACAAAATTATAAAAATTTTGTCTGGGTACAGTGTAGCATGACCGCGCAATTGTCATTCAAAGTGCGACAGCGCTGAAAGCTGAAAATTGGTCTGGGCAGGAAGGTGTTTAAGTGCCCCCCCCCCCGGTATTGAAGTGGTTAAACCCTTTTGGGGGCAATGCTGCGTTCATTATGGATCGGATAGTCTGTGAGATGCACCTGGTGGGGGGAAATTGGGAGGAGGTGGGGTTTTTCTTTTTTGTGTTGTTTTTTTGTGCTGTTTCTTTTTTCCTCCTCTGGGAGACACAGTGGAGCGATGATTCAATGCCATTAACCACTTAAGGATCAAGCCCTTTTTCTGAGATGTGTTGTTTACAAGTTAAAAAACTGTTTTTTTTTTTCCTAAAAAATTACTTAAAACCCCCAAACATTATACATTTTTTTTTCTAACACCCTACAGAATAAAATGGCCGTCGTTGCAATACTTTCTGTCACACCGTATTTGCGCAGCGGTCTTACAAGCGCACTTTTTTTGGAAAAAATACACTTTTTTAAAATGTAAAAAATAAGACGACAGTAAACTTAGCCCATTTTTTTTCCCCGTATTGTGAAAGATGATGTTACGCCGAGTAAAGTGATGCCCAACGCGTTACGCTTCAAAATTGCGCCCCGCTCGTGGAATGGCGACAAACTTTTACCCTTAAAAATCTCCAGAGGCGACGTTTAAAAAAATTCTACAGGTTGCATGTTTTGAGTTACAGAGGAGATCTAGAGCTAGAATTATTGCTCTCGCTCTACCGATGGCGGTGATAGCTCACGTGTGGGGTTTGAATATCGTTTTCATATGCGGGCGCTACTCACGTATGCGTTCCCCTCGTGTCCTAAACAGGGGGGTACTATGTCAGCTCCGTTTTTGGCCGGGCTGTAGTTACCTCAGACTGACTGTATAGTTTTTCACTTGGTTTTTCCCTAAGCTTTACCACTTTACCCCCCCCCCTTCCCCCAGGCCATTTTTTGCGATACGGCACAGCATAACGTGCGTCCCCCTAGCCGAAAGTGTCAGGTAGCGTATAGAGACGTCCAATTGCAAGAGGAAGATAGGAGCCATCCGATCTGCTTTGGGGACCAGAACGATGAGGGCTTCTCCCATGGTAGCAGGTAAAATGGCAGAGTCAAATACACAATATTCCCAAAAGTATTGGGACGCCTGCCTTTACATGAACTTTAATGGCCTCCCAGTCTTAGTCCAAGGGGGTTCAATATTGAGTTGGCCCTTTGCAGCTATAACAGCTCCAACTCTTCTGGGAAGGCCGTCCACAAGGTTTAGGAGGTTGTCTATGGGAATGTTTGACCATTCTTCCAGAAGAGCATTTGTGAGGTCAGGCACTGATGTTGGACGAGAAGGCCTGGCTCGCAGTCTCCACTCTAATTCATTCTAAAGGTGTTCTATTGGGTTGAGGTCAGGACTCTGTGCAGGCCAGTCAAGTGCCTCCACCCCAAACTCTGTCTTTATGGATCTTGCTTTGTGCACTGGTGGGCAGGCATGTTGGAACAGAAAAGGGCCGTCCCTAAACTGTTCCCACAAAGTTGGGAGCATGAAATTCTCCAAAATGTCTTGGTATGCTGACGCCTCAAGAGTTCCCTTCACTGGAACTAAGGGGCCAAACCCAACCCCTGAAAAACAACCCCCACGCCATAATCCCCCCATCCCCCCCCCCCCCCCCCACACCATAATCCCCCCTCCACCCCCCCCCCACACCATAATCCCCCCTCCCCCCACACCATAATCCCCCCTCCCCCCACACCATAATCCCCCCTCCCCCTCACACCATAATCCCCCCTCCGTCAAATGATTTGGACCCCTTTTTGGAAAACAATCAGCCCGACATATATTCTATGAGGCATAGTGAGTTATTTCTTTACACAAATTTTGGAAGATGTGGAAAGAAAATGAATACGCATTTTTAACACATTTTTACAGCACTGACAGGCGCTGATGAGGATCCACTGATGGCACATAAGTGGCACTGTAGGGGCTATAATGGACACTGTAGTGGCACTGATTGCACCAAAAGGGAACTGGTGTGGCACTATAGGGCACAGTGTGGTACTGATATGGCACTGGTGTGGCACTGGGATGGCACCGTAGGGCACTGATGTGGCACTGTGATGGCACTGCAGGGCACTGGTGTGGCACTGTGATGGGACTGTGTCCCCTGTGTGCCCTCTCCCTCCCCCCAGTGTCCCCCTGTGTGCCCTCTCCCTCCCCCAGTGTCCCCATGTGCACTCTCTCCCCTCCACAGTGTCCTGTGCGCTCTCTCCCCCAGTTTCTCCCTGTGTGCTCCCCCCCAATGTCCCCCTGTGCAGGTGTGGCTTGGGACACAGGGGGCCCCATGATCTTCTATTGCCCGGGGGCCCCATCAGTTGTCAGTCCGCCCCTGGTCACAAGGAAATTGCACGGCTTCTTACGGTCCCACAGAAGGACCCTTTTACATGTTCTGCTGGAGGCCCCCCCCCCCCATCCCACAATCACTAATGCGACCTGTGTGACTTAGTTCCACCTACACCATTCCATTACTATTGGATAACAACAGCAGTTGGACAACCTACTCGGTTCTTTCCACTTTCCCAAGCAAAAGAATACTTGTTCATGGGTTCTAGAGGGTTCTAATCCTTCTACTCTCCATCCAACATTGTAAAAAGTAGATATACAGTACAGACCCAACCATAATTCATGTGGACTAAAGAAGACCTTGGGGCAAGGGTTCATTCATGGTAGATGTGATGTACCGTATTTACTACTTTTGTTGTCTTGGTGTCTCTCCAACAAGACAATAAAAGAGACCAGAGGAATATATTACACAATCAAAATTGGGGGGAACCGAAGGATTCGCCCAGTTGGAAGCACCTCCTCCATTCTCCGGTAAACCCTTCGCCATCCTCCCTTCTAGATATACATTGATGAGAAAGGGTCTAGGCACTGCTTGTTTTTGTAAAATTTGTATTAAGAAAACAAGAGAAAATAAATAACAATTAAATGCAAACCAATTAAATAAAATTGTACTTTTCTGTGATTGGTTGACCAACAACAACTAATCCAAGCAAGACTTCGGCTCAAGACTTGATGGACTAATCATGGACCGATAGAAAGATGTATAACGATTACAATGTCTTGGGATGAGTAAAAGCCAAGGGAGTTAGAGAGGAAGGACTCTAGAAAATTGGGCAATGTGATCAGTGAAAGTCCAGTCTCAGTCTCACCTTCTTGAAGGAACCCGTTTATTAGTTCCAATGTCCACCGTGATATTGAATCCCACCATCCTCCCTCCCCCCCCCCCCCCCCCCCAGCAGGTCCCATCAAAATGATCCAAGTACGACTCCAGCCAAGACTTGTTGGACTAATCATTGGAAGATGTATGAAGATTACAATGTCTTGGGATGAGTAAAAGCCAAGGGAATTAGAGAGGAAGGACTCTAGAAAATCGGGCAAAGTGAGCAGTGAAAGTCCAGTCTCACCTTCTTGAAGGAACCCGTTTATCAGTTCCAATGTCCACCGTGATATTGAATCCCACCATCCTCCCCCCCGAGCAAGTCCCATCAAACTGATCCAAGTACGACTCTGGTCAAGACTTGTTGGACTAATCATTGGAAAATGTATAAAGATTACAATGTCTTGGGATGAGTAAAAGCCAAGGGAATTAGAGAGGATGGACTCTAGAAAATTGGGCAAAGTGATCAGTGAAAGTCCGGTCTCACCTTCTTGACAGAACGTTTATCAGTTCCAATGTCCACCGTGATATTGAATCCCACCATCCATAGAAGGGATGCATCAACACGCACAGGTCCTTCATCACAACAGCAATGTATGCAAATCCACTTGGTCTGGTAATCATCAGATCCAAACACTCCAGACCTCACCCCCCCCCCCCCCCCCGAGCAGGTCCCATCAAACTGATCCAAGTCCGACTCCGGCCAAGACTTGCTGGACTAATCATTGAAAGATAGAAAGATGTATAAAGATTACAATGTCTTGGGATGAGTAGAACGCCAGTGAAGTTAGAGAGGAAGGACTCTAGAAAATTGGGCAAAGTGATCAGTGAAAGTCTGGTCTCAGTGTCACCTTCTTGACGGAACGTTTATCAGTTCCAATGTCCACCGTGATATTAAATCCCACCATCCATAAAAGGGGTGCATCAACACGCACAGGTCCTTCATCACAACATCAATGTATGCAAATCCACTTGGTCTGGTAATCAACAGATCCAAACACTCCAGACCTCACCCCCACCCCCCCACCCGAGCAGGTCCCAACAAACTGGTCCAAGTACGACTCCGGCCAAGACTTGTTGGACTAATCATTGATAGAAAGATGGCTAAAGATTACAATGTCTTGGGATGAGTAGAACGCCAATGAAGTTAGAGAGGATGGACTCTAGAAAATTGGGCAAAGTAAGCAGTAAAAAGTCCGGTCTCACCTTCTTGACGGAGCGTGTTTATCAGTTCCAATGTCCACCGTCCAATGTCCACTCCCGACCTCACCCCCCCGAGCAGGTCCCATCAAACTGATCCAAGTAAGACTCCAGCCAAGACTTGTTGGACTAATCATTGGAAGATGTATAAATATTAAGATGTCTTGGGATGAGTAGATGGCCAATGAAGTTAGAGAGGATGGACTCTAGAAAATTGGGCAATGTGATCAGTGAAAGTCCAGTCTCAGTCTCACCTTCTTGAAGGAACACGTTTATTAGTTCCAATGTCCACCGAGATATTGAATCCCACCATCCTCCCCCCCGAGCAGGTCCCATCAAACTGATCCAAGTACGACTCCAGCCAAGACTTGTTGGACTAATCATTGGAAGATGTATAACGATTACAATGTCTTGGGATGAGTAGAACGCCAGTGAAGTTAGAGAGGATGGACTCTAGAAAATTGGGCAAAGTGAGCAGTGAAAGTCCGGTCTCAGTTCCACCTTCTTGAAGGAACCCGTTTATCAGTTCCAATGTCCACCGAGATATTGAATCCCACCATCCGTAGAACGGATGCATCAACAACACCCCCAGGTCCTTCAACAGCAATATATGCAAATCCACTTGGTCTGGTAATCAACAGATCCAAACAATCCAGACCTCACCCCCCCCCGAGCAGGTCCCATCAAACTGATCCAAATACGACTCCGGCCATGACTTGTTGGACTAATCATTGGAAGATGTATAAAGATTACAATGTCTTAGGATGAGTAGATGGCCAATGAAGTTAGAGAGGATGAAAATCAGGCAAAGTGAGCAGTGAAAGTCCGGTCTCACCTTCTTGACGGAACGTTAATCGGTTCCAATGTCCACCGTGATGTTGGTGTAGAGCGGCAGAAGCTCCTTGGAAAGCAGATTATATTTGAGGGAGTTTAGGCCGTCTTGTCTCCAAGTCTTCAATGTCTGTTCCAGAAGGTTAAAGCGTTGAGGGTTCAGCTCGTTCCCTTGGTCTGGACTATGCCCTATCATTTTGTACCTTCCAACAAGGGCCGACGGCCGCGATATCTTCATGCCTCCTAAATAAATTCGAGACGATAAGTCGTCGTCCTCGCCGCCCCAGCCCCAGTAGCTGTTGGATAATCCGTTCGTCTTTTGGTACTGCTCAGGAGTCAGCGCAGAGACGCCCCCGAAGCAGGACTGGTAGGGCAGAATGTAGTTAAACTTGTCTATGGCAACAGAAGCGTGTTTGGGGAACTCGGCGCAGGTGTACAAGTTGCGGTCGTCTTCGGGGATGAGGTCCACGTCATGGAGGAACAAGCAGTCCCAGGCCTCGTCCTTCATGGCTTCTTTAAAGCCAACGTTCATGAGTTTAGCGCGGTTAAAAGTGAAGTTGCCCGCCTGGTGGATGACGTAGACGCCGTAGTTCAGCTGTTGGCGTTGCAAGAACGGATGCAAATAGTACAAGAGGTGTTTAAGGTGGCGCTCTCTGTTCCGGTGAGGGATGATGATGGCGGTCTTCTTTGTGGAGATACAGTCGGGGGGCTCGTAGCGGCCTCCTTGGGTCACATTGGGGTTCTCCTGTATCGCGTCTTCCAGGGTGAGGGACTTTAGTAACTGTACCTGAATCGGTCCTTCTAAATTTGGCGAGATCGCCGGGCAAGGCTCCGATCCATTAGCTAACGGACTCACGCGGACTTTGGTCATCTTTTGGTCTTCCTTGAGGAACAGGAAGGTTAAAAACCCCAGCTGGGCACAGAGAAGGAGCATCAGGCACCATATCTTTTTGGGGGGCATTTGGCTGTTCTCTCCGACCATGGTGTCAAAATCCGACAGATAAATCAGGAGAAGTGGATGTCTACAGTCCGGGAACCAGCACTTTTCTGTGTGTTCCTCAAACTCTGCAAAGGGTCTTATTGTCCATGAAATGCCCCCCGGGCACGACCTTTAATACAACAGGTTTGACAAGCTAACTGACCAAGACAATCGATTGCAGGAAGGACCAGTTGAAGACCTTCCCAGTCCATTCCAGGAAACCCCCCCCCAGTAATCTCTCATGTATTACCAAAGACCTTCCCAGACCATTCCAGGAACCCCCCCCCCCCCCCCCCCCCCCCCCCCCCCCCCCCCCCCCCCCCCCCCCCCCCCCCCCCCCCCCCCCCCCCACCCCCCCCCACCCCCCCCCCCCCCCCCCCCCAGTAACCTCTCATGTATTACCAAAGACCTTCCCAGTCCATTCCAGGAACCCCCCCCCCCCCCCCCCCCAGTAATCTCTCATGTATTACCATAAGGTGCTTCCATAGGGCAGATATCAAAAACAACAAATGGTGGGGGCAACTGGAACACAGCACCATTCCAAGGAGGGGCAGTTTGTTACCACCAGTGATGTAAGTAACTGAGTTAAAATAAACTGAGTTACGTAACGCAGTTACTTTAGAGGGTAACGAGTATCTAACTGATTACTTTTCCCCTCATGGTAACTCAGTTCCCATTACTTTGGCTTAGTTACCCCAATTACATCTACCGCCACTAGATGGCAGTAGTGTAATTCCGGTGTCCTGCCGAAAAAGTTCCCCCGCCGGATAAGGACCCCCCTGTACTGCGCAGGCGCAGCGCTTGCGCAGTACGAAGGACTACGGAGCTTCCGAAAATTGCCGAACCTAAACAGCTCTGAGTGAACTCTACACCGCGCAGGCGCAGTTAACATGTAATTGCACGAGGTGATGCCGCACGCTCCCGATGCCCGTGCTACTCTGCAAGGGGCGTCTATCGTGTAACTAAGGGGCGGGTCTAGTATTACTGTAACCAAGGGGCGCATTTATTATTATTGTTATATATCGAGCTCTGCCCATTAAATTTAACATTCGCCCTCTTCTGTAGCCATCCGCCCCCTTACACGATATAATAATAATAGACCCGCCCCTTACACGATATAATAATAATAGACCCGCCCCTTACACGATATAATAATCAAAGACCCGCCCCTTACACAATATAATAATAATAGACCCGCCCCTTACACCATATAATAATAATAGACCCGCCCCTTACACGATATAATAATAATAGACCCGCCCCTTACACCATATAATAATAATAGACCCGCCCCTTACACCATATAATAATAATAGACCCGCCCCTTACACAATATAATAATAATAGACCCGCCCCTTACACCATATAATAATAATAGACCCGCCCCTTACACCATATAATAATAATAGACCCGCCCCTTACACGATATAATAATAATAGACCCGTCCCTTACACGATATAATAATAATAGACCCGCCCCTTACACCATATAATAATAATAGACCCGCCCCTTACACGATATAATAATAATAGACCCGCCCCTTACACGATATAATAATAATAGACCTGCCCCTTACACGATATAATAATAATAGACCCGCCCCTTACACGCTATAACAGATCTGCCCCTTGGTTACAGTAATACTAGACCCGCCCCTTAGTTACACGTATAGACTATTTAAAAAAAAGTCAGTTACTTTGCTGCGTAACTAATTACTTTTCCAATGTAGTAACTGAGTTACTAACGCAAATTACTTTTTGGGAGAAGTCATTTGTAACTTAACTAATTACTTTTTTAAAGTAAGATGACCAACACTGGTTACCACTGATCGGCAAAGTCTACAAGAGTCTCGCTACGCACATGTCGCCCCCTTGATCGAGCGATCCTTTGATCCTGCGATCCATCAACTGATGCTTCCTACAATTGATCAACCGATACTTCCTGTGATCCTTTGATCCTTCCTTCGATCAACCAATCCTTTTTATCCTTTTTTTCATTCTTCTTCTTCATCCTTCCCGTTTCCGATAAACCGATCCTTCCTGTGACTGATCCTTTCTTACTTTGATCCTTCCGGTAATCGACAGACCAATCCTTCCGTTTTATCCTGCGATCGATCGACTGATACTTCCTGCGATCGACCGATCCTTCCTTTGATCGATTGATCCTTTGACCCTGCGATCCATCAACTGATGCTTCCTACAATTGATCAACCGATACTTCCTGTGATCCCTTGATCCTTCCTTCGATCGACCGACCCTTTTATCCTTTTTTTCCATCGACTAATGCTTCCTGCGATCGATTGATCGATCCTTCCCGTTTACGATAAACCGATCCTTATTGTGATCAAACGATAATCGACACACCAATCCTTCCGTTTATCCTGCGATCGATCGACTGATACTTCCTGCGATCGACCGATCCTTCCTTTGATCGATTGATCCTTTGACCCTGCGATCCATCAACTGATGCTTCCTACAATTGATTAACCGATTCTTCCTGCGATCGCTTGATCCTACCTTCGATTAACTGATCCTTTTTTGATCAACTGATACTTCCTGGATACTTCCAGCCACTGACCGACCGATTTTTCCTGTGATCGATCAATCCTACCTTAAATCGATCCTTTTGATCCTTTGTTCGATCAACCAGTGCTTCCTGCGATCGATCGATCCTTCCTGCAAATTATCAACTGGTCCTTCCTGCAATCAATTGACCGTTCCGTTTTGCAATCGATCGGTCGATCCTTCCTGTAATAAATTGACCGATCCCTCCTCCAATCAATCGACCGATCCTTTCCACAATCGATCGATCAATTCTTCCTGCACTCAATCGACCGATCCTTCTTGCGATCGATCATTCCTTCCTTTGATTGAGCCTCTGATCCTTTGTTTCATCGACCTGCTTCGTACGATCGATTGACTAATCCTTTGTGCGATCGATTGACCAATCCTTCCTGCGAATGATCGGCTGATCGTTCCTGAGATCGATCAGCTGATCATTCCTGCGATCCAACGACCAATCCTTTCTGCAATCACCTGACCGATCCTTTCTTACTTTGATCCTTCCGTGATCGACCGATCCTTCCTGCGATTGATCGACTGATGCTTCCTGTGATCGATCGTCCGATACTTCCTGTGATCGATTGATCCTTTCTTCGATCAACCAATCCTTCGATCAATCCTTCCTGCGATTGTTTGATCCATTGACCGATCCATCCTGTGATTGATCGATCCTACCTTCAATCAAATTTTTGAGCCTTATTTCGATCAACCAGTGCTTCCTGTGATTGATTAATCCTTCCTTTGATCTATCCTTTGATCCTTTTTCATCGACCGATCCTTCCTGCGATTGATAAAGCGATCCTTCCTCTGAATCGATTGGCCGATCCTCCCTGCGATCCATTTGCCGATCCTTCCTGTGATCGATTGGCCGATCCTCTCTGCGATCGATTTGCCGATCCTTCCTGTGATTGATAAACCGATCCTTCCTGCGATCGATTTGCCGATCCTTCCTGTGATCGATTGGCCGATCCTCCCTGCGATCAATTTGCCGATCCTTTGCCGAGCACTTGTCACACATGTGGTGCGCAGGGTGGGAGCAATATAGCTGGAGATGAGTGGGGATCGGAGAGAGAGGAGGATTAGATTAGCAAAGCTGGGGGTCACTACTGAGGGGGGATCAGCATTGCTGGGGGTCACTACTGAGGGGGGATCAGCATTGCTGGGGGTCACTACTGAGGGGGATCAGCATTGCTGGGGGTCACTACTGAGGGGGAATCTGCATTGCTGGGGGTTACTACCAGCTTTGCTGATCCCTATTCAGTAGTAACCCCCAGCAATGCTGATCCCCCCTCAGTAGTAACCCCCAGCTTTGCTGATCCCTATTCAGTAGTAACCCCCAGCAATGCTGATCCCCCCTCAGTAGTAACCCCCAGCTTTGCTGATCCCCCATTCAGTAGTAACCCCCAGCAATGCTGATTCCCCCTCAGTAGTAACCCCCAGCAATGCAGATTCCCCCTCAGTAGTGACCCCCAGCAATGCTGATTCCCCCTTAGTAGTGACCCCCAGCAATGCTGATTCCCCCTCAGTAGTGACCCCCAGCAATGCTGATCCCCCCTCAGTAGTGACCCCCAGCAATGCTGATCCCCCCTCAGTAGTGACCCCCAGCTTTGCTGATCCCCCACTCAGTAGTGACCCCCAGCAATGCTGATCCCCCCTCAGTAGTAAACCCCCAGCAATGCTGATCCCCCCCTCAGTAGTAACCCCCAGCAATGCTGATTCCCCCTCAGTAGTAACCCCCAGCAATGCTGATTCCAGCTCAGTAGTGACCCCCAGCAATGCTGATCCCCCCCTCAGTAGTAACCCCCAGCAATGCAGATTCCCCCTCAGTAGTAACCCCCAGCAATGCTGATTCCCCCTCAGTAGTGACCCCCCAGCAATGCTGATCCCCCCTCAGTAGTGACCCCCAGCAATGCTGATTCCCCCTCAGTAGTGACCCCCAGCAATGCTGATCCCCCCTCAGTAGTGACCCCCAGCAATGCTGATTCCCCCTCAGTAGTGACCCCCAGCAATGCTGATCCCCCATTCAGTAGTGACCCCCAGCAATGCTGATCCCCCATTCAGTAGTGACCCCCAGCAATGATGATTCCCCCTCAGTAGTGACCCCAGCAATGCTAATCCCCCCTCAGTAGTGACCCCCAGCAATGCTGATCCCCCCTCAGTAGTAACCCCCAGCAATGCTGATTCCCCCTCAGTAGTGACCCCCAGCAATGCTGATCCCCCATTCAGTAGTAACCCCCAGCAATGCTGATCCCTCCTCAGTAGTAACCCCCAGCAATGCTGATCCCACCTCAGTAGTAACTCCCAGCAATGCTGATCCCCCCTCAGTAGTGACCCCCAGCAATGCTGATCCCCCCTCAGTAGTAACCCCCAGCAATGCTGATCCCCCCTCAGTAGTAACCCCAAGCAATGCTGATCCTCCCCTCAGTAGTGACCCCCAGCAATGCTAATCCCCCCTCAGTAGTAACCCCCAGCAATGCTGATCCCCCCTCAGTCGTAACCCCCAGCAATGCTGATCCCCCCTCAGTAGTAACCCCCAGCAATGCTGATCCCCCCTCAATAGTAACCCCCAGCAATGCTGATCCCCCATTCAGTAGTGACCCCCAGCAATGCTGATTCCCCCTCAGTAGTGACCCCAGCAATGCTAATCCCCCCTCAGTAGTGACCCCCAGCAATGCTGATCCCCCCTCAGTAGTGACCCCAGCAATGCTAATCCCCCCTCAGTAGTGACCCCCAGCAATGCTGATCCCCCCTCAGTAGTGACCCCCGGCAATGCTGATCCCCCCTCAGTAGTAACCCCCAGCAATGCTGATTCCCCCTCAGTAGTGACCCCCAGCAATGCTGATCCCCCATTCAGTAGTAACCCCCAGCAATGCTGATCCCCCATTCAGTAGTAACCCCCAGCAATGCTGATTCCCCCTCAGTAGTGACCCCCAGCAATGCTGATCCCCCATTCAGTAGTAACCCCCAGCAATGCTGATCCCCCATTCAGTAGTAACCCCCTGCAATGCTGATTCCCCCTCAGTAGTGACCCCCAGCAATGCTGATCCCCCCTCAGTAGTAACCCCCAGCAATGCTGATCCCCCATTCAGTAGTAACCCCCAGCAATGCTGATCCCCCATTCAGTAGTAACCCCCAGCAATGCTGATTCCCCCTCAGTAATAACCCCCAGCAATGCTGATTCCCCCTCAGTAGTAACCCCCAGCAATGCTGATCCCCCATTCAGTAGTAACCCCCAGCAATGCTGATCCCCCATTCAGTAGTAACCCCCAGCAATGCTGATTCCCCCTCAGTAATAACCCCCAGCAATGCTGATTCCCCCTCAGTAGTGACCCCCAGCAATGCTGATCCCCCCTCAGTAGTGACCTCCAGCAATGCTGATCCCCCATTCAGTAGTAACCCCCAGCAATGCTAATCCCCCCCTCAGTAGTGACCCCCAGCAATGCTGATCCCCCCTCAGTAGTGACCCCCAGCAATGCTGATCCCCCCTCAGTAGTGACCTCCAGCAATGCTGATCCCCCATTCAGTAGTAACCCCCAGCAATGCTAATCCCCCCCTCAGTAGTGACCCCCAGCAATGCTGATCCCCCATTTAGTAGTAACCCCCAGCAATGCTGATCCCCCATTTAGTAGTAACCCCCAGCAATGCTGATCCCCCATTTAGTAGTAACCCCCAGCAATGCTTATCCCCCCTCAGTAGTGACCCACAGCAATGCTAATCCCCCCTCAGTAGTAACCCCCAGCAATGCTGATCCCCCCTCAGTCGTAACCCCCAGCAATGCTGATCCCCCCTCAGTAGTAACCCCCAGCAATGCTGATCCCCCCTCAATAGTAACCCCCAGCAATGCTGATCCCCCATTCAGTAGTGACCCCCAGCAATGATGATTCCCCCTCAGTAGTGACCCCAGCAATGCTAATCCCCCCTCAGTAGTGACCCCCAGCAATGCTGATCCCCCCTCAGTAGTGACCCCCGGCAATGCTGATCCCCCCTCAGTAGTAACCCCCAGCAATGCTGATTCCCCCTCAGTAGTGACCCCCAGCAATGCTGATCCCCCATTCAGTAGTAACCCCCAGCAATGCTGATCCCCCATTCAGTAGTAACCCCCAGCAATGCTGATTCCCCCTCAGTAATAACCCCCAGCAATGCTGATTCCCCCTCAGTAGTGACCCCCGGCAATGCTGATCCCCCCTCAGTAGTAACCCCCAGCAATGCTGATTCCCCCTCAGTAGTGACCCCCAGCAATGCTGATCCCCCATTCAGTAGTAACCCCCAGCAATGCTAATCCCCCCCTCAGTAGTGACCCCCAGCAATGCTGATCCCCCATTTAGTAGTAACCCCCCAGCAATGCTGATCCCTCATTTAGTAGTAACCCCCAGCAATGCTGATCCCCCATTTAGTAGTAACCCCCAGCAATGCTGATTCCCCCTCAGTAGTGACCCCCAGCAATGCTGATCCCCCATTTAGTAGTAACCCCCAGCAATGCTGATCCCTCATTTAGTAGTAACCCCCAGCAATGCAATACTTTCTGCCCTGGGTATCTGTTGGAAGCACTTTGCTACCGATCTGCATAAGACCTCAGGCTGTGGAGGAACCCCCACCTTGGAGAGCTGAGCTGCCTTTCCAGATTTGGCTGTTTGGTAAGGCGGCGCCTCATATGGTGATTGGGCACGGTGTCCGCTGTCTGGTGCCCATTGTTTGGTAAGGCGGCGCCTCATATGGTGATTGGGCACGGTGTCCGCTGTCTGGTGCCCATTGTTTGGTAAGGCGGCACTCCTTAAGGTGGCTCTTCACAATCCATTTAAATACATTTTGCACTATTCAAGCTTAAAACCAACTCCGTCTCTACGGGAGAACCTTTAAAGGGACAATTGGCATCTGGTACGGAGGCCTTTACAAGAGCGTCCCTGGGCGGGGGCAGCGAGGGAGGCAGGGCCTTTCATGTGGTGGGGGGGGGGGGGGCGCACTTACATTTGTTTTTGATCACCGGGTGTCTCTCTATAAATTAGCTTGACACAATTTTTATTCACTATATTTTTTTTAATAGAATGGTTCTTGGTGACTTCACTGCCCTTCTATAGTCCAGCAGTATTATGCTATGGTGCGTTTTCTGTTTTTTCTCGGTGGCCTTTAATCCGGCTTTATGAGTAAATAACTTGGGGAAGAGCAGAAATGACACCCCATCGCTGCATCGTATCCCCTCCCAGCAACCGGATCATCAACCCGGGCATCAACCCGGGCTGGGATAACCACAAGACGGCTACAGCGCGGTCGGCTTATCCTGATTGGACGTCCGTAACATCCGTAACCGCCGGGTCCCGAGGACCCGGCGCATCACGGTAAACGGCCGCTAATAGCAGCCGTTTACCACGTGATCGCTCCGTCAAATGACGTATCGATCACATGTACACCTTCCTTCCCCCTCTGTACCAATCGGTACAGTGAGAGGGGAGAAGAGGGATGAGATGGGACCAGCGCTGTGGGCTGGATGTGTAGTGCCCACAGCGCTGGTCAGTGACAGCAATACACTGCCACCACTGTGCAATACTCGGCCACCACTGTGCAATGCTCTGCCACCACTGTGCAATGCTCTGCCACCACTGTGCAATGCTCTGCCACCACTGTGCAATGATCTGCCACCACTGTGCAATGATCTGCCACCACTGTGCAATGCTCTGCCACCACTGTGCAATACACTGCCACCACTGTGCAATGCTCTGCCACCACTGTGCAATGCTCTGCCACCACTGTGCAATGCTCTGCCACCACTGTGCAATGCTCTGCCACCACTGTGCAATGCTCTGCCACCACTGTGCAATGCTCTGCCACCACTGTGCAATGCTCTGCCACCACTGTGCAATACTCTGCCACCACTGTGCAATGCTCTGCCACCACTGTGCAATGCTCTGCCACCACTGTGCAATACTCTGCCACCACTGTGCAATGCTCTGCCACCACTGTGCAATACTCTGCCACCACTGTGCAATGCTCTGCCACCACTGTACAATACACTGCCTACTCTGCCACCACTGTGCAATACTCTGCCACCACTGTGCAATACACTGCCACCACTGTGCAATGCTCTGCCACCACTGTGCAATGCTCTGCCACCACTGTGCAATGCTCTGCAACCACTGTGCAATACTCTGCCACCACTGTGCAATACACTGCCACCACTGTGCAATGCTCTGCCACCACTGTGCAATGCTCTGCCACCACTGTGCAATGCTCTGCCACCACTGTGCAATGCTCTGCCACCACTGTGCAATGCTCTGCCACCACTGTACAATACACTGCCTACTCTGCCACCACTGTGCAATACACTGCCTACTCTGCCACCACTGTGCAATACTCTGCCACCACTGTGCAATGCTCTGCCACGCTCTGCCACCACTGTGCAATGCTCTATCAATACTGTGCAACACTGCAATACTCTGCCAACACTCGCCAGTACTTGCCAATACTCTGCAATAATTTTTAATAGAAACAAAGAATTCATTTTTTTTTTTTTACCGAATTTTCAGTATTTTTTCATTTATAGCGCAAAAAATAAAAAACCCAGCAGTGATTAAATACCACCAAAAGAAAGCTCTATTTGTGTGAAAAAAAGGACACAAAATTCATTTGTGTACAGTGTTGTATGACGGAGTAATTGTCATTCAAAGTGTGAGAGCACCGAAAGCTGAAAACTGGTCTGGTTAGGATTAGGAAGGGGGTTTAAGTGCCCGGTGGGTAAGTGGTTAAAGCCGTATGCGATTTTATGGCTTCCATCTGGTGAGTATGTTCTCTATAAGTACATGAAGTGCTACTTTGGAGATTATTTCTGCAAGACGGACTTCTCGTTCACTTCTGTGGAAAGTTTTTGTTTATCTATTTCTATCTGTGCTTCTCCCACAATTATTGCTGCTATATTGCAGATCCAGCAACTTTTTTACATTTTTTATTGTTTGTATATATTTGTTATATATATATATTTTTTTTTTCCTCCCCTCAGTAGTGACCCCCAGCAATGCTGATCCCCCCTCAGTAATAACCCCCAGCAATGCTGATTCCCCCTCAGTAGTGACCCCCAGCAATGCTGATTCCCCCTCAGTAATAACCCCCAGCAATGCTGATTCCACCTCAGTAATAACCCCCAGCAATGCTGATTCCCCCTCAGTAATAACCCCCAGCAATGCTGATCCCCCTCAGTAGTGACCCCCAGCAATGCTGATTCCCCTTCAGTAGTGACCCCCAGCAATGCTGATTCCCCCTCAGTAATAACCCCCAGCAATGCTGATCCCCCCTCAGTAGTGACCCCCAGCAATGCTGATTCCCCCTCAGTAGTGACCCCCAGCAATGCTGATTCCCCCTCAGTAGTGACCCCCAGCAATGCTGATTCCCCCTCAGTAATAACCCCCAACAATGCTGATCCCCCCTCAGTAATAACCCCCAGCAATGCTCATTCCACCTCAGTAATAACCCCCAGCAATGCTGATCCCCCCTCAGTAATAACCCCCAGCAATGCTGATCCCCCCTCAGTAATAACCCCCAGCAATGCTGATTCCCCCTCAGTAGTGACCCCCAGCAATGCTGATTCCCCCTCAGTAGTGACCCCCAGCAATGCTGATTCCCCCTCAGTAATAACCCCCAGCAATGCTGATCCCCCCTCAGTAATAACCCCCAGCAATGCTGATTCCACCTCAGTAATAACCCCCAGCAATGCTGATTCCCCCTCAGTAATAACACCCAGCAATGCTGATCCCCCTCAGTAGTAACCCCCAGCAATGCTGATTCCACCTCAGTAACAACCCCCAACAATGCTGATTCCCCCTCAGTAATAACCCCCAGCAATGCTGATCCCCCCTCAGTAATAACCCCCAGCAATGCTGATTCCACCTCAGTAACAACCCCCAACAATGCTGATTCCCCCTCAGTAATAACCCCCAGCAATGCTGATCCCCCCTCAGTAATAACCCCCAGCAATGCTGATTCCCCCTCAGTAGTGACCCCCAGCAATGCTGATTCCACCTCAGTAACAACCCCCAACAATGCTGATTCCCCCTCAGTAATAACCCCCAGCAATGCTGATCCCCCCTCAGTAATAACCCCCAGCAATGCTGATTCCCCCTCAGTAGTGACCACCAGCAATGCTGATTCCCCCTCAGTAGTGACCACCAGCAATGCTGATTCCACCTCAGTAATAACCCCCAGCAATGCTGATTCCCCCTCAGTAGTGACCCCCAGCAATGCTGATCCCCCCTCAGTAATAACCCCCAGCAATGCTGATTCCCCCTCAGTAAAAACCCCCAGCAATGCTGATTCCCCCTCAGTAATAACCCCCAGCAATGCTGATTCCCCCTCAGTAGTAACCCCCAGCAATGCTGATTCCACCTCAGTAACAACCCCCATCAATGCTGATTCCCCCTCAGTAATGACCCCCAGCAATGCTGATTCCCCCTCAGTAGTGACCCCCAGCAATGCTGATCCCCCCTCAGTAATAACCCCCAGCAATGCTGATTCCCCCTCAGTAACAACCCCCAGCAATGCTGATTCCCCCTCAGTAATAACCCCCAGCAATGCTGATTCCCCCTCAGTAGTAACCCCCAGCAATGCTGATTCCCCCTCAGTAATAACCCCCAGCAATGCTGATCCCCCCTCAGTAATAACCCCCAGCAATGCTGATTCCACCTCAGTAACAACCCCCAACAATGCTGATTCCCCCTCAGTAATAACCCCCAGCAATGCTGATCCCCCCTCAGTAATAACCCCCAGCAATGCTGATTCCCCCTCAGTAATAACCCCCAGCAATGCTGATCCCCCCTCAGTAGTGACCCCCAGCAATGCTGATTCCCCCTCAGTAGTGACCCCCAGCAATGCTGATTCCCCCTCAGTAGTGACCCCCAGCAATGCTGATTCCCCCTCAGTAATAACCCCCAGCAATGCTGATCCCCCCTCAGTAATAACCCCCAGCAATGCTCATTCCACCTCAGTAATAACCCCCAGCAATGCTGATCCCCCCTCAGTAATAACCCCCAGCAATGCTGATCCCCCCTCAGTAATAACCCCCAGCAATGCTGATTCCCCCTCAGTAATAACCCCCAGCAATGCTGATCCCCCCTCAGTAATAACCCCCAGCAATGCTGATTCCACCTCAGTAATAACCCCCAGCAATGCTGATTCCCCCTCAGTAATAACACCCAGCAATGCTGATCCCCCCTCAGTAGTAACCCCCAGCAATGCTGATTCCACCTCAGTAACAACCCCCAACAATGCTGATTCCCCCTCAGTAATAACCCCCAGCAATGCTGATCCCCCCTCAGTAATAACCCCCAGCAATGCTGATTCCACCTCAGTAACAACCCCCAACAATGCTGATCCCCCCTCAGTAGTGACCCCCAGCAATGCTGATTCCACCTCAGTAACAACCCCCAACAATGCTGATTCCCCCTCAGTAATAACCCCCAGCAATGCTGATCCCCCCTCAGTAATAACCCCCAGCAATGCTGATTCCACCTCAGTAACAACCCCCAACAATGCTGATTCCCCCTCAGTAATAACCCCCAGCAATGCTGATTCCCCCTCAGTAGTGACCCCCAGCAATGCTGATTCCACCTCAGTAATAACCCCCAGCAATGCTGATTCCCCCTCAGTAGTGACCCCCAGCAATGCTGATCCCCCCTCAGTAATAACCCCCAGCAATGCTGATTCCCCCTCAGTAACAACCCCCAGCAATGCTGATTCCCCCTCAGTAATAACCCCCAGCAATGCTGATTCCACCTCAGTAATAACCCCCAGCAATGCTGATTCCCCCTCAGTAATAACACCCAGCAATGCTGATCCCCCCTCAGTAGTAACCCCCAGCAATGCTGATTCCACCTCAGTAACAACCCCCAACAATGCTGATTCCCCCTCAGTAATAACCCCCAGCAATGCTGATCCCCCCTCAGTAATAACCCCCAGTAATGCTGATTCCACATCAGTAACAACCCCCAACAATGCTGATTCCCCCTCAGTAATAACCCCCAGCAATGCTGATCCCCCCTCAGTAATAACCCCCAGCAATGCTGATTCCCCCTCAGTAGTGACCCCCAGCAATGCTGATTCCACCTCAGTAACAACCCCCAACAATGCTGATTCCCCCTCAGTAATAACCCCCAGCAATGCTGATCCCCCCTCAGTAATAACCCCCAGCAATGCTGATTCCCCCTCAGTAGTGACCACCAGCAATGCTGATTCCACCTCAGTAATAACCCCCAGCAATGCTGATTCCCCCTCAGTAGTGACCCCCAGCAATGCTGATTCCACCTCAGTAACAACCCCCAACAATGCTGATTCCCCCTCAGTAATAACCCCCAGCAATGCTGATCCCCCCCTCAGTAATAACCCCCAGCAATGCTGATTCCCCCTCAGTAGTGACCACCAGCAATGCTGATTCCACCTCAGTAATAACCCCCAGCAATGCTGATTCCCCCTCAGTAGTGACCCCCAGCAATGCTGATTCCACCTCAGTAACAACCCCCAGCAATGCTGATTCCCCCTCAGTAACAACCCCCAGCAATGCTGATTCCCCCTCAGTAATAACCCCCAGCAATGCTGATTCCCCCTCAGTAGTAACCCCCAGCAATGCTGATTCCCCCTCAGTAATAACCCCCAGCAATGCTGATTCCCCCTCAGTAATAACCCCCAGCAATGCTGATTCCCCCTCAGTAACAACCCCCAGCAATGCTGATTCCCCCTTAGTAATAACCCCCAGCAATGCTGATTCCCCCTCAGTAGTGACCCCCAGCAATGCTGATTCCCCCTCAGTAGTGACCCCCAGCAATGCTGATTCCCCCTCAGTAGTGACCCCCAGCAATGCTGATTCCCCCTCAGTAGTGACCCCCAGCAATGCTGATTCCCCCTCAGTAATTACCCCCAGCAATGCTGATTCCCCCTCAGTAGTGACCCCCAGCAATGCTGATTCCCCCTCAGTAGTGACCCCCAGCAATGCTGATTCCCCCTCAGTAATAACCCCCAGCAATGCTGATTCCCCCTCAGTAGTGACCCCCAGCAATGCTGATTCCGCCTCAGTAGTGACCCCCAACAATGCTGATTCCCCCTCAGTAGTGACCCCCAACAATGCTGATTCCCCCTCAGTAGTGACCCCCAGCAATGCTGATTCCCCCTCAGTAATAACCCCCAGCAATGCTGATTCCCCCTCAGTAGTAACCCCCAGCAATGCTGATTCCCCCTCAGTAGTGACCCCCAACAATGCTGATTCCCCCTCAGTAGTGACCCCCAACAATGCTGATTCCCCCTCAGTAGTGACCCCCAGCAATGCTGATTCCCCCTCAGTAATAACCCCCAGCAATGCTGATTCCCCCTCAGTAGTGACCCCCAGCAATGCTGATCCCCCCTCAGTAGTGACCCCCAGCAATGCTGATTCCCCCTCAGTAGTGACCCCCAGCAATGCTGATTCCCCCTCAGTAGTGACCCCCAGCAATGCTGATTCCCCCTCAGTAGTGACCCCCAGCAATGCTGATTCCCCCTCAGTAATAACCCCCAGCAATGCTGATTCCCCCTCAGTAGTGACCCCCAGCAATGCTGATCCCCCCTCAGTAGTGACCCCCAGCAATGCTGATTCCCCCTCAGTAGTGACCCCCAGCAATGCTGATTCCCCCTCAGTAGTGACCCCCAGCAATGCTGATTCCCCCTCAGTAGTGACCCCCAGCAATGGGGTCAAAAAGACCCCAAATCTCTCCTTTTTCATTTTTTGGTTTAAAAAAATTAATTAAAATAAGGATGACGGGTCCTATTTATAGAGAGATCTGGTGTCAAAAAGATCCCAAATCTCTCCTTTTTGGTATTTTTCTTTAAATAAATTAGTAAATAAATATAAATAAGGATGACAGGTCCTCTTTATGGAGAGATCTGGGGTCAAAAGGACCCTAAATATTTAATTTTTGATCTTTTGCTTTAAATAAAAAAGAAAATAAATAAATATAAATAAGAGATGACAGGTCCTCTTTATGGAGAGATCTGGGGTCAAAAAGACCCCAAATCTTTAATTTTTGATCTTTTGCTTTAAATAAATAAGTAAATAAATATAAATAAGAGATGACAGGTCCTCTTTATGGAGAGATCTGGGGTCAAAAAAGACCCCAAATCTCTCTTTTTTAATTTTTTGTTCTAAAACAATTTATTAATTAAATTAAGTATGACAGGTCCTATTTATAGAGAAATCTGGGGTCAAAAATGTGAATTTTTTTTTTTTTTTTTAAACGTTCATAGGACGAAGCTGTGACGAATTCTGACCATATTTTGCTCAATACGTTGACTTCTTACGATCGCTAGCTCCATCCAGTGGCCATAAAAATCATTTTTTTTTTCAGCCTCGAAAAATACCGCATTATGGCCACTAGAGGGAGCTGAGGATCATAGGAACCGTCCAATGATTTATATATATATATATAACAAGGCACGTACGAGTTGCTGCTTCAAACAAAGTTTTGGCAACAGCAAATTTGGATATTTTATTGAAAATTTCTTATTGGCCCGAAAAGTGTCGACTCTCCGTTACCTCAGCTCTACTCACCAAAACCCTCATCTATGAAACATGCCATTGGCATTGATCACTTATCATGGAGGGGCCAATGATCTGAGATCCACCATCGCTCTTCTCTCTCAGACATGGGCGTCCGCAGGTAGGGGCAAGGGGGGGTCAAGTGCCCCCCCCCCTGGAATCAGGGATCAGATCTTAAATTCAGCACAGTTGCGTCGCTATCGGGGTGTGGGCAGCCCGCACCTGGGTGGCACCCGCCAGTGAGGTGACACCATCAAGGTGCTGTCAAGCCCCCCCCCATCAGTGTAGTGTGACTTCCTGCTCAGTCCAGCAGAGAACTCGGCGGCGCTGTGACAGGAGAATGGCGAGCTGCGGCCTGTCAGAGGTTTCACCCGCTCGCCCCACCCATTCTCCTGTCAGGGAGAAGAGACGGCGGCTCTCACCAAGTTCCCTGCCCAGCTTCCTGCCCGCTCCGTTCCTTCCCTATTGGCCATAACTGAGAGCCAATCAGAGACTAGGAGAGGAGAGCATCATGGGACATGTAGTCTCAAAGATTGGCGGCCCCATTTACCACAAGGAGGAGGCTACAGCTCGATCAAGAGAGAGATTGAGAGACTGCAACCTGGAAAAAAGCTGAGGGAGAGAGCCCTACAGGACAAAGAACGAGAATTGTGCTGGGCGGAAACTAGAGAGAGCCACGCTGCCCAGCGCCACCAGAGAGAGAGCCACGCTGCCCAGCGCTACCACCAGAGAGAGAGCCACGCTGCCCAGCGCTACCACCAGAGAGAGAGCCACGCTGCCCAGTGCCACCAGAGAGAGCCACGCTGCCCAGCACCACCAGAGAGAGAGCCACGCTGCCCAGCGCCACCAGAGAGAGAGCCACGCTGCCCAGTGCCACCAGAGAGAGAGCCACGCTGCCCAGCGCCACCAGAGAGAGAGCCACGCTGCCCAGCGCCACCAGAGAGAGCCACGCTGCCCAGCACCACCAGAGAGAAAAAGACTGAGCCACTACCAGGGTACAGACATGCTACACTACTGACCAGAGTCGCCCCCGGGGAACCCAGAGTGAGCGATTGTAGTTTTGCTGGGTTCGGGTAAGAGGGCCTGTTGCCACCAGAGAGAGCCACGCTGCCCAACACCACCAGAGAGAGAGACACGCTGCCCAGCGCCACCAGAGAGAGAGCCACGCTGCCCAGCGCCACCAGAGAGAGAGCCACGCTGCCCAGCGCCACCAAAGAGAGAGCCACGCTGCCCAGCGCCACCAGAGAGAGAGCCACGCTGCCCAGTGCCACCAGAGAGAGCCACGCTGCCCAGCACCACCAGAGAGAGAGCCACGCTGCCCAGTGCCACCAGAGAGAGCCACGCTGCCCAGCACCACCAGAGTGATAGCGACGCTGCCCAGCGCCACCAGAGAGAGAGCCACGCTGCCCAGCGCCACCAGAGAGAGAAATACTGAGCCACTTACAGGGTACAGACATGCTACACTACTGACCAGAGTCGCCCCCGGGGAGCCCAGAGTGAGCGATCGTAGTTTTGCTGGGTTCGGGTAAGAGGGCCTGTTGCCACCAGAGAGAGCCACGCTGCCCAACACCACCAGAGAGAGAGACACGCTGCCCAGCGCCACCAGAGAGAGAGCCACGCTGCCCAGCGCCACCAGAGAGAGAGCCACGCTGCCCAGCGCCACCAAAGAGAGAGCCACGCTGCCCAGCGCCACCAGAGAGAGAGCCACGCTGCCCAGTGCCACCAGAGAGAGCCACGCTGCCCAGCACCACCAGAGAGAGAGCCACGCTGCCCAGTGCCACCAGAGAGAGCCACGCTGCCCAGCACCACCAGAGTGATAGCGACACTGCCCAGCGCCACCAGAGAGAGAGCCACGCTGCCCAGCGCCACCAGAGAGAGAGCCACGCTGCCCAGCGCCACCAGAGAGAGAAAGACTGAGCCACTTACAGGGTACAGACATGCTACACTACTGACCAGAGTCACCCCCGGGGAACCCAGAGTGAGCGATCGTAGTTTTGCTGGGTCTGGTAAGAGGGCCTGTTGGCAATTTTCCGTTACTCATTAATGTGATAATGACATTGTTGAAAACGGGCAATGCATGGGTGACCCTAAAATTATGCTCCCCCCCTGAAAAAATTTCTGCGGACGCCCATGCTCTCAGACCCGTACTTATGAAACATTACTTGTTCCAAAAAGAATCACAAATCCATTTTTTTTTTTTTCGTGGCGGCACCACATCAATCATAAAACCCGACCAACGAGTTAATCGAAGGTAGATGTAGTCAGTGATAAAAAAAAAACAACATTCTTCCTCGATGATCATCAGAAGAATCTCATCGTTGTGACAAACGAGTGGTAAAAAAATGTGATTATTGTCCTCAATGAGAAACAAAAAATAAATTGTGTGGTTTTTTTTTTTTCAAATTACGCAATTTTTTTTCCCATCGAGATCCCCTCCCTGCTTGTCCTTGGAAACTTGGAACGGGGGTCTCATTTTGGACAGAACCCCAAAAAAAGGAACCAAAATTGTATCACCAATTGTGGTCACCCATAATTCTCCCCAACACACGTCCTCCATGAAACGGGATCTTCTCCGGTGTTTTACAGGTTAGGGATACGAGCTCTGACTAATGGGAAACTCATCTATAGGAGTTCTGGGTGGTTATAAAACCTGGTCAGTTCTTGAAGTCGTGCGTCGGTGCGGAGAGACTGAAGCCAAGGAGAGGATCTGACGATAGAGATACAGATCTGAAGATGGTAGTAGGAGATCACAGGGGGAGGTTGTAAGTGGACATCGCGGTGCCGAGGATTGCCGGAGGAGATGATTACACTTGAAATCAATGGCAACCAGGCATGTACTGGCCATCGGGACTACCGGGAGTTTCCCGGTGGGCCGATTGAACAGTGGGCTGGTTTTAGTGACAGCCAGTTGCATCACTGGGGGGGGGGGGGGGGGGGGGGGGGGGGGGGGGGACTTTTGCTATAGCCTCAAATCTGGGGCCCATAGCCCAGAGTCAGACCAGGAGTCTCCAACCACAGGGTGCCGACCCACTACCGGGCCATGGGCTCTCTGCAGCCGTGCGGCGGGCAGCACGGGAGAGCTGGAGAGCGGGCAGGCAGCTCTCACTGCCTGCCCTCTCTCTGGTGACTCTGATGTAAGGAGGGGCTCTCTAGGGACCCTGATGTAAGGTGGAGGCTCTCTGGGGAACCTGATGTAAGGGAGATGTTATCTGGGGACACTGATGTAAGGAGGGGCTCTCTGGGGACACTGATGTAAGGGGAAGGCTAGATGGGGACCCTGATGTAAGGGGAAGGCTAGATGGGGACCCTGAGGTAAAGGGGGCTCTTTGGGGACCCTGATGTAAGGAGGGGCTCTCTGGGGACCCTGATGTAAGGGGGGCTCTTTGGGGACTTTGATGTAAGTAGGGGGCTGTCTGGGGACCCTGATGTAAGGAGGGGCTCTCTGGGGACCCTGGTGTAAGGCGGGGCTCTCTGGGGACCCTGATGTAAGGAGGGGCTCTCTGGGGACCCTGATGTAAGGAGGGGCTCTCTGGGGAACCTGATGTAAGGGAGATGTTATCTGGGGACACGGATGTAAGGGCGAGGCTCTCTGGGGACCCTGATGTAAGGGGAAGGCTAGATGGGGACCCTGAGGTAAAGGGGGCTCTTTGGGGACCCTGATGCAAGAAGGGGCTCTCTGGGGACCCTGATGTAAGGGGGGCTCTTTGGGGACCTTGATGTAAGTGGGGGACTGTCTGGGGACCCTGATGTAAGGAGGGGCTCTCTGGGGACCCTGATGTAAGGAGGGGCTCTTTGGGGACTTTGATGTAAGTAGGGGGCTGTCTGGGGACCCTGATGTAAGGAGGGGCTCTCTGGGGACCCTGGTGTAAGGAGGGGCTCTCTGGGGACCCTGATGTAAGGCGGGGCTCTCTGGGGACCCTGATGTAAGGGGGGCTCTCTGGGGACCCTGATGTAAGGAGGGGCTCTCTGGGGACCCTGATGTAAGGAGGGGCTCTCTGGGGACCCTGGTGTAAGGCGGGGCTCTCTGGGGACCCTGATGTAAGGAGGGGCTCTCTGGGGACCCTGATGTAAGGAGGGGCTGTCTGGGGACCCTGATGTAAGGGGGGCTCTCTAGGGACTCTGATGTAAGGAGAGGCTCTCTGGGGACCCTGATGTAAGGGGGGCTCTTTGGGGACTTTGATGTAAGTAGGGGGCTCTCTAGGGACTCTGATGTAAGGAGGGGCTCTCTGGGGACCCTGATGTAAGGGGGGCTCTTTGGGGACTTTGATGTAAGTAGGGGGCTCTCTAGGGACTCTGATGTAAGGAGGGGCTCTCTGGGGACCCTGATGTAAGGGGGGCTCTTTGGGGACTTTGATGTAAGTAGGGGGCTCTCTAGGGACTCTGATGTAAGGGGGAGGCTTTTTTTGTGCAATTGCGTACAGTTTATATACAATATTGCAAAATTAAAGTGGGCCGGTCTGGATGAAGTCCAGGGCCAAATTTTTGTCCCAGCCCAGTCCTGATGGCACCCATACTGGAGAATTGGTAGAGATCATAGTGCTGAATATCATACATCCCAGGTCACCCCCAAAACAGGGACCTACCCTGGGGCTCTGGAAGACTATCTGTGACACAAGGGAGCACAAATAGGTAAGTAGATTAGCAGAAGACTGGCTACCTGAGTAGGTAAAGTATAGTTTCCCTTTAAGTCAGTGCAAGCCAGAATTGTCAGAATCGTGGTGTGAATCCTTCGCTTGGGCCAATGTCCACCATGATATTGGCGTAGAGAAGTTCCTTGGACAGCAGTTCATACTGGAGGAGGTTGTTCCTGTCATCTTGTCTCCAAACCTTGGCCAAAAGTTCCACCCATCCATCCATCCATCCATCCCGGGTTTACTTCCTTCCCCTTGAGTGGTTCACGCCGTATCATTTTAAATCTCCCATAAACGATGGGGGGCCACAATACCGACATGCCTCTGACCTCCACTCTAGTGGTAATATCATGGTCCTCACCAGGGGTCAAGTCCTGGGGAAAAAAGTGTGGGAACTCCCACCCAAGATCCACTCCACCACCAAAAAAAATAAAAAATAAATATATAATACGCTCATATGCATATATATTTCACAGAAAATACAGTGACTGCGAATGCGACATACTACAGATGACCAGACTGCAAATGCGACATACTACAGATGACCAGACTGCAAATGCGACATACTACAGATGACCAGACTGCAAATGCGACATACTACAGATGACCAGACTGCAAATGCGACATACTACAGATGACCAGACTGCAAATGCGACATGCTACAGGAGATGATCAGACTACAAATGCGACATACTACAGGAGATGACCAGACTGCAAATGCGACATGCTACAGGAGATGATCAGGCTACAAATGCGACATACTACAGGAGATGACCAGACTGCAAATGCGACATGCTACAGGAGATGATCAGGCTACAAATGCGACATACTACAGGAGATGATCAGGCTACAAATGCGACATACTACAGATGACCAGACTGCAAATGCGACATACTACAGATGACCAGACTGCAAATGCGACATACTACAGGAGATGACCAGACTGCAAATGCGACATGCTACAGGAGATGATCAGGCTACAAATGCGACATACTACAGGAGATGACCAGACTGCAAATGCGACATACTACAGATGACCAGACTGCAAATGCGACATGCTACAGGAGATGATCAGGCTACAAATGCGACATACTACAGGAGATGATCAGGCTACAAATGCGACATACTACAGGAGATGATCAGGCTACAAATGCGACATGCTACAGGAGATGACCAGATTGCAAATGCGACATACTAGAAGATGACCAAGTAGCCAGTTTTAAAATTTAAACCTGTCCTCTTTATAGCACCCTTCTTCACATTCCTGTCCTCACCCCCTTCACATTCCTGTCCTCACCCCCTTCACATTCCTGTCCTCACCCCCTTCACATTCCTGTCCTCACCCCCTTCACATTCCTGTCCTCACCCCCTTCACATTCCTGTCCTCACCCCCTTCACATTCCTGTCCTCACCCCCTTCACATTCCTGTCCTCACCCCCTTCACATTCCTGTCCTCACCCCCTTCACATTCCTGTCCTCACCCCCTTCACATTCCTGTCCTGCCTCCCTTTTATATCACCTCTCCTCATTCCTTTCAGTTTCTGATTCTTTCCCCCTCCGTCCTTCATTACAGTGCCCTCTGTCTTACCTTACACAGGACACAGATGACATCAGAGGCACAGAGCTGACATCGGAAGTGCAGCAAAGGGATGGACAGAGGGCGGGACCTGCCCCAGTTAACTGATTGGTTGATAGACTGCAGAGCGGTTCTATCAACCAATCAGTTAACTGGGCCAGCCCCTGCCTTCCGTGCATCGCTGTGCTGCTCTTCCGATGTCAGCTCTGTGAGGAAAACAGAGCTAGCAGGCAGCGGCAGCTGATGACAAAAAAGCTTTAATGGCGTGACCACGGCGGGGCCGCACAGATGATTGATGCGGTCCGGACTTGGTCCACTCTGCCTGTTAAAAATCTAGAGCCTCGGGCGGCTCTAGTCCTAAAGAAGAGAGGGAACGGCGTTCCTGCTATGAAAAAAGTGCAGGGACGCCGTTCCCACGCGTTCCCGCTGGACTCGAGCCCTGGTCCTCACCACCCCCAGCCCCGGGAGCTAGTTGGTAAACCATTCATTTTCATGTGTGAATACACAGGTGCCCCCAGAGGGCAAATCATAACCGAATGTGCACTGGCGGCATGCTTGGGGAACCAGTCACAGGTGTGTAGGTTGCGGCCAGCTTCGGGGATGAGGTCCATGTCATGGAAGAACAAGTAGTCCCAGTCCTCATCTTTCATGGCTTCTTTGAAGCCAACGTTCATCAGCTTAGCACAGTTAAAGGCCAACTTGCCCCCCCGGTGGATGATGTAGATGATGTAGTTCAGCTGCGGGAGCTGGAAAAAAGGGGGTGCAAATTGTACAAGAGATGCTTAAGGTGGCGCTCCCTGTTCCGGTCTGATGATGGCAGTTTTTCTTTCTGGAGATACAGTTGGGGGGGGGCTTGTAGTGGCCTCCTTGGGTCACATTAGGGTTCTCGCATAGGACTTCTTCAGGTGTCAAGGACTTGAGAAACTGAACCCTGATAGGCCCCGGTGAAGAGATCTTCGGGGAGTTTGTCAATGTCTGATCTCCTTCATTGCTCCCGGCTATGAAACGTAGCCTGTCATACACATCCTCAAGAAGTGTTCTGGGTACTGGGCTGTACCACGAAACTTGTGGATACTCTGCTGTAGAATCCCAAAGGAGGATGTGACCACCTTCAGGGCTGGTGCAAGGATTTTTGACACCCTAGGCGAAACCTCATTTTAAACCCCCCCCCCCCCCCCCCCTTGGCGGACTCCGACCCTATTTCCCTGCCCATGTAAATCCCACCTTTTTAATAAAGCGCCCATCAAATGCAGCCTCACCAGTGCCCATTAAATCAGCCTCACCAGCGCCCATCAAATGCAGCCTCACCAGCGCCCATCAAATACAGCCTCACCAGCGCCCAACAAATGTAGCCTCACCAGCACCCATCAAATTCAGCCTCACCAGCACCCAACAAATGCAGCCTCACCAGCGCCCAACAAATGCAGCCTCACCAGCGCCCAACAAATGCAGCCTCACCAGCGCCCATCAAATGCAGCCTCACCAGCGCCCATCAAATGCAGCCTCACCAGCGCCCTTCAAATGCAGCCTCACCAGCACCCATCAAATGCAGCCTCACCAGCGCCCCATCAAATGCATCACCAGCGCCCAGCAAATGCAGCCTCACCAGCACCCATCAAATACAGCCTCACCAGCCCCATCAAATGCAGCCTCACCAGCGCCCATCAAATGCAGCCTCACCAGCGCCCATCAAATGCAGCCTTGCAGCGCCCATCAAATGCAGCCCACCAGCGCCCATCAAATGCAGCCACACCAGCGCCCATCAAATGCAGCCTCACCAGCGCCCATCAAATGCAGCCTCACCAGCGCCCATCAAATGAAGCCTCACCAGCACCCATCAAATGCAGCCTCACCAGCGCCCATCAAATGCAGCCTCACCAGCGCCCATCAAATGCACCCATCAAATGCAGCCTCACCAGCACACCATCAAATGCAGCCTCCAGCACCCATCAAATGCAGCCTCACCAGCACCCATCAAAGCAGCCCACCAGCGCCCATCAAATGCCCCCTCACCAGCGCCCATCAAATGCCTCACCAGCGCCCATCAAATGCAGCCTCACCAGCGCCCATCAAATGCAGCCTCACCAGCCGCCCATCAAATGCAGCCTCACACCAGCGCCCATCAAATGCAGCCTCACCAGCGCCCATCAAATGCAGCCTCACCAGCGCCCATCAAATGCAGCCTCACCAGCGCCCATCAAATGCAGCCTCACCAGCGCCCATCAAATGCAGCCTCACCAGCGCCCATCAAATGCAGCCTCACCAGCGCCCATCAAATGCAGCCTCACCAGCGCGCCCATCAAATGCAGCCTCAGCCCCATCAAATGCAGCCCATCAAATGCAGCCTCAACCATGCAGCCTCACCAGCGCCCAAAAAATGCAGCCTCACCAGCGCCCATCAAATGCAGCCTCACCAGCGCCCATCAAATGCAGCCTCACCAGCGCCCATCAAATGCAGCCTCACCAGCGCCCATCAAATGCAGCCTCACCAGCACCCATCAAATGCAGCCTCACCAGCGCCCATCAAATGCATCACCAGCGCCCATCAAATGCAGCCTCACCAGCGCCCATCAAATGCAGCCTCACCAGCGGCCATCAAATGCAGCCTCACCAGCCCATCAAATGCAGCCTCACCAGCGCCCATCAAATGCAGCCTCACCAGCGCCCATCAAATGCAGCCTCACCAGCACCCATCAAATGCAGCCTCACCAGCAGCCATCAATGCACCCTCACCAGCACCCATCAAATGCAGCCTCACCAGCACCCATCAAATGCAGCCTCACCAGCGCCCAAATGCAGCCTCACCAGCACCCATCAAATGCAGCCTCCCATCAAATGCAGCCTCACCAGCCCATCAAATGCAGCCTCACCAGCGCCCATCAAATGCAGCCTCACCAGCACCCATCAAATGCAGCCTCACCAGCGCCCATCAAATGCAGCCTCATCAAATGCAGCCTCACCAGCGCCCATCAAATGCAGCCTCACCAGCGCCCATCAAATGCAGCCTCACCAGCGCCCATCAAATGCAGCCTCACCAGCGCCCATCAAATGCAGCCTCACCAGCACCCATCAAATGCATCACCAGCGCCCATCAAATGCAGCCTCACCAGCGCCATCAAATGCAGCCTCACCAGCGCCCATCAAATGCAGCCTCACCAGCGCCCATCAAATGCAGCCTCACCAGCGCCCATCAAATGCAGCCTCACCAGCGCCCATCAAATGCAGCTCACCAGCGCCCATCAAATGCAGCCTCACCAGCGCCATCAAATGCAGCCTCACCAGCGCCCATCAAATGCAGCCTCACCAGCGCCCATCAAATGTAGCCTCACCAGCGCCATCAAATGCAGCCTCATCAGCGCCCATCAAATGCAGCCTCACCAGCGCCCATCAAATGCAGCCTCACCAGCGCCCATCAAATGCAGCCTCACCAGCGCCCATCAAATGCAGCCTCACCAGCGCCCATCAAATGCAGCCTCACCAGCAGCCCATCAAATGCAGCCTCACCAGCGCCCATCAAATGCAGCCTCACCAGCGCCCATCAAATGCAGCCTCACCCAGCGCCCATCAAATGCAGCCTCACCAGCGCCCATCAAATGCAGCCTCACCAGCGCCCATCAAATGCAGCCTCACCAGCGCCCATCAAATGCAGCCTCACCAGCGCTCATCAAAGCAGCCTCACCAGCACCCATCAAAGCAGCCTCACCAGCGCCCATCAAATGCAGCCTCACCAGCGCCCATCAAATGCAGCCTCACCAGCGCCCATCAAATGCAGCCTCACCAGCGCCCATCAAATGCAGCCTCACCAGCGCCCATCAAATGCAGCCTCACCAGCGCCCATCAAATGCAGCCTCACCAGCGCCCATCAAATGCAGCCTCACCAGCGCCCATCAAATGCAGCCTCACCAGCGCCCATCAAATGCAGCCTCACCAGCGCCCATCAAATGCAGCCTCACCAGCGCCCATCAAATGCAGCCTCACCAGCGCCCATCAAATGCAGCCTCACCAGCGCCCATCAAATGCAGCCTCACCAGCAGCCCATCAAATGCAGCCTCACCAGCGCCCATCAAATGCAGCCTCACCAGCGCCCATCAAATGCAGCCCATCAAATGCAGCCTCACCAGCGCCCATCAAATGCAGCCTCACCAGCGCCCATCAAATGCAGCCTCACCAGCGCCCCAAATCAAATGCAGCCTCACCAGCGCCCATCAAATGCAGCCTCACCAGCGCCCATCAAATGCAGCCTCACCAGCGCCCATCAAATGCAGCCTCACCAGCGCCCTCAAATGCAGCCTCACCAGCCTCACCAGCGCCTCACCAGCGCCCATCAAATGCCTCACCAGCAGCCATCAAATGCAGCCTCACCAGCGCCCATCAAATGCAGCCTCACCAGCACCCATCAAATGCAGCCTCACCAGCGCCCATCAAATGCAGCCTCACCAGCAGCCCATCAAATGCAGCCTCACCAGCGCCCATCAAATGCAGCCTCACCAGCGCCCATCAAATGCAGCCTCACCAGCGCCCATCAAATGCAGCCTCACCAGCGCCCATCAAATGCAGCCTCACCAGCGCCCATCAAATGCAGCCTCACCAGCGCCCATCAAATGCAGCCTCACCAGCGCCCATCAAATGCAGCCTCACCAGCGCCCAAATCAGCCTCACCAGCGCCCATCAAATGCAGCCTCACCAGCGCCCATCAAATGCAGCCTCACCAGCGCCCATCAAATGCAGCCTCACCAGCACCCATCAAATGCAGCCTCACCAGCGCCCATCAAAATGCAGCCTCACCAGCAGCCCATCAAATGCAGCCTCACCAGCGCCATCAAATGCAGCCTCACCAGCGCCCATCAAATGCAGCCTCACCAGCGCCCATCAAATGCAGCCTCACCAGCGCCCATCAAATGCAGCCTCACCAGCGCCCATCAAATGCAGCCTCACCAGCGCCCATCAAATGCAGCCTCACCAGCACCCATCAAATGCAGCCTCACCAGCACCCATCAAATGCAGCCTCACCAGCGCCCATCAAATGCAGCCTCACCAGCGCCCATCAAATGCAGCCTCACCAGCGCCCATCAAATGCATCACCAGCGCCCATCAAATGCCGCCTCACCAGCACCCATCAAATGCAGCCTCACCAGCGCCCATCAAATGCAGCCTCACCAGCGCCCATCAAATGCAGCCTCACCAGCGCCCATCAAATGCAGCCTCACCAGCGCCCATCAAATGCAGCCTCACCAGCGCCCATCAAATGCAGCCTCACCAGCACCCATCAAATGCAGCCTCACCCAGCGCCCATCAAATGCAGCCTCACCAGCGCCCATCAAATGCAGCCTCACCAGCGCCCATCAAATGCAGCCTCACCAGCGCACATCAAATGCAGCCTCACCAGCGCCCATCAAATGCAGCCTCACCAGCGCCCATCAAATGCAGCCTCACCAGCGCCCATCAAATGCAGCCTCACCAGCACCCATCAAATGCAGCCTCACCAGCGCCCATCAAATGCAGCCTCATCAGCGCCCATCAAATGCAGCCTCACCAGCGCCATCAAATGCAGCCTCACCAGCACCCATCAAATGCAGCCTCACCAGCGCCCATCAAATGCAGCCTCACCAGCACCCATCAAATGCAGCCTCACCAGCGCCCATCAAATGCAGCCTCACCAGCGCCCATCAAATGCAGCCTCACCAGCGCCCATCAAATGCAGCCTCACCAGCGCCCATCAAATGCAGCCTCACCAGCGCCCATCAAATGCAGCCTCACCAGCGCCCATCAAATGCAGCCTCACCAGCGCCCATCAAATGCAGCCTCACCAGCATCCATCAAATGCAGCCTCACCAGCATCCATCAAATGCAGCCTCACCAGCGCCCATCAAATGCAGCCTCACCAGCGCCCATCAAATGCAGCCTCACCAGCGCCCATCAAATGCAGCCTCACCAGCGCCCATCAAATGCAGCGCCCATCAAATGCAGCCTCACCAGCACCCATCAAATTCAGCCTCACCAGCGCCCATCAAATGCAGCCTCACCAGCGCCCATCAAATGTAGCCTCACCAGCACCCATCAAATGTAGCCTCATCAGCACCCATCAAATGCAGCCTTCACCAGCGCCCATCAAATGCAGCCTCACCAGCGCCCATCAAATGCAGCCTCACCAGCGCCCATCAAATGTAGCCTCACCAGCGCCCATCAAATGCAGCCTCACCAGCGCCCATCAATGCAGCCTCACCAGCGCCCATCAAATGCAGCCTCACCAGCACCCATCAAATGCAGCCTCACCAGCGCCCATCAAATGCAGCCTCACCAGCGCCCATCAAATGCAGCCTCACCAGCCCCATCAAATGCAGCCTCACCAGCGCCCATCAAATGCAGCCTCACCAGCGCCCATCAAATGCAGCCTCACCAGCACCCATCAAATGTAGCCTCACCAGCGCCCATCAAATGTAGCCTCACCAGCGCCCATCAAATGCAGCCTCACCAGCGCCCATCAAATGCAGCCTCACAGCCCCATCAAATGCAGCCTCACCAGCGCCCATCAAATGCAGCCTCACCAGCGCCCATCAAATGCAGCCTCACCAGCGCCCATCAAATGCAGCCTCACCAGCGCCCATCAAATGCAGCCTCACCAGCGCCCATCAAATGCAACCTCACCAGCACCCATCAAATGCAGCCTCACCAGCGCCCATCAAATGCAGCCTCACCAGCGTCCATCAAATGCAGCCTCACCAGCGCCCATCAAATGCAGCCTCACCAGCACCCATCAAATGCAGCCTCACCAGCGCCCATCAAATGCAGCCTCACCAGCACCCATCAAATGCAGCCTCACCAGCGCCCATCAAATGCAGCCTCACCAGCGCCCATCAAATGCAGCCTCACCAGCGCCCATCAAATGCAGCCTCACCAGCACCCATCAAATGCAGCCTCACCAGCGCCCATCAAATGCAGCCTCACCAGCGCCCATCAAATGCAGCCTCACCACGCCCATCAAATGCAGCCTCACCAGCGCCCATCAAATGCAGCCTCACCAGCACCCATCAAATGCAGCCTCACCAGCGCCCATCAAATGCAGCCTCACCAGCGCCATCAAATGCAGCCTCACCAGCGCCCATCAAATGCAGCCTCACCAGCGCCCATCAAATGCAGCCTCACCAGCGCCCATCAAATGCAGCCTCACCAGCGCCCATCAAATGCAGCCTCACCAGCGCCCATCAAATGCAGCCTCACCAGCGCCCATCAAATGCAGCCTCACCAGCGCCCATCAAATGCAGCCTCACAGCACCCATCAAATGCAGCCTCACCAGCGCCCATCAAATGCAGCCTCACCAGCGCCCATCAAATGCAACCTCACCAGCGCCCATCAAATGCAGCCTCACCAGCGCCATCAAATGCAGCCTCACCAGCGCCCATCAAATGCAGCCTCACCAGCGCCCATCAAATGCAGCCTCACCAGCGCCCATCAAATGCAGTCTCACCAGCACCCATCAAATGCAGCCTCACCAGCGCCCCATCAAATGCAGTCTCACCAACACCCATCAAATGTAGCCTCATCAGCGCCCATCAAATGTAGCCTCACCAACACCCATCAAATGCAGCCTCACCAGCGCCCATCAAATGTAGCCTCACCAGCGCACATTAAATGCAGCCTCACCAGCGCCCATCGAATGCAGCCTCACCAGCGCCCATCGAATGCAGCCTCACCAGCGCCATCAAATGCAGCCTCACCAGCACCCATCAAATGTAGCCTCACCAGCGCCCATCAAATGCAGCCTCACCAGCGCCCATCAAATGCAGCCTCACCAGCGCCATCAAATGCAGCCTCACCAGCACCCATCAAATGCAGCCTCACCAGCGCCCATCAAATGTAGCCTCACCAGCACCCATCAAATGCAGCCTCACCAGCGCCCATCAAATGTAGCTTCACCAGCGCCCATCAAATGCAGCCTCACCAGCGCCCATCAAATGCAGCCTCACCAGCGCCCATCAAATGCATCCTCACCAGCGCCCATCAAATGCAGCCTCACCAGCGCCCATCAAATGCAGCCTCACCAGCGCCCATCAAATGCAGCCTCACCAGCATCCATCAAATGCAGCCTCACCAGCATCCATCAAATGCAGCCTCACCAGCGCCCATCAAATGCAGCTTCACCAGCATCTATCAAATGCAGCCTCACCAGCGCCCATCAAATGCAGCCTCACCAGCGCCCAACAAATGTAGCCTCACCAACACCCATCAAATTCAGCCTCACCAGCGCCCATCAAATGCAGCCTCACCAGCACCCATCAAATGTAGCCTCACCAGCACCCATCAAATGTAGCCTCATCAGCACCCATCAAATGCAGCTTCACCAGCATCTATCAAATGCAGCCTCACCAGCGCCCATCAAATGCAGCCTCACCAGCGCCCATCAAATGTAGCTTCACCAGCGCCCATCAAATGCAGCCTCACCAGCGCCCATCAAATGCAGCCTCACCAGCACCCATCAAATGCAGCCTCACCAGCGCCCATCAAATGCAACCTCACCAGCGCCCATCAATGCAGCCTCACCAACACCCATCAAATGCAGCCTCACTAGCGCCCATCAAATGCAGCCTCACCAGCGCCCATCAAATGCAGCCTCACCAGCACCCATCAAATGTAGCCTCATCAGCGCCCATCAAATGTAGCCTCATCAGCGCCCATCAAATGCAGCCTCACCAACACCCATCAAATGCAGCCTCACTAGCGCCCATCAAATGCAGCCTCACCAGCGCCCATCAAATGCAGTCTCACCAGCGCCCATCCAATGCAGCCTCACCAGCGCCCATCGAATGCAGCCTACCAGCGCCCATCAAATGCAACCTCACCAGCACCCATCAAATGCAGCCTCACCAGCGCCCATCAAATGCAGCCTCACCAGCGTCCATCAAATGCAGCCTCACCAGCGCCCATCAAATGCAGCCTCACCAGCACCCATCAAATGCAGCCTCACCAGCGCCCATCAAATGCAGCCTCACCAGCACCCATCAAATGCAGCCTCACCAGTGCCCATCAAATGCAGCCTCACCAGCGCCCATCAAATGCAGCCTCACCAGCACCCATCAAATGCAGCCTCACCAGCACCCATCAAATGCAGCCTCACCAGCACCCATCAAATGCAGCCTCACCAGCGCCCATCAAATGCAGCCTCACCAGCGCCCATCAAATGCAGCCTCACCAGCGCCCATCAAATGCAGCCTCACCAGCACCCATCAAATGCAGCCTCACCAGCGCCCATCAAATGCAGCCTCACCAGCGCCCATCAAATGCAGCCTCACCAGCGCCCATCAAATGCAGTCTCACCAACACCCATCAAATGCAGCCTCACTAGCGCCCATCAAATGCAGCCTCACCAGCGCCCATCAAATGCAGTCTCACCAGCGCCCATCAAATGCAGTCTCACCAACACCCATCAAATGTAGCCTCATCAGCGCCCATCAAATGTAGCCTCATCAGCGCCCATCAAATGCAGCC
Source organism: Lithobates sylvaticus (assembly GCA_028564925.1). Classification (NCBI taxonomy): domain Eukaryota; kingdom Metazoa; phylum Chordata; class Amphibia; order Anura; family Ranidae; genus Lithobates; species Lithobates sylvaticus. Next base: position 33,171,197 of record CM053038.1, read on the forward strand.
TCACCAACACCCATCAAATGCAGCCTCACTAGCGCCCATCAAATGCAGCCTCACCAGCGCCCATCAAATGCAGCCTCACCAGCGCCCATCAAATGCAGCCTCACCAGCGCCCATCAAATGCAGTCTCACCAACACCCATCAAATGCAGCCTCACCAGCGCCCATCAAATGCAGCCTCACCAACACCCATCAAATGCAGCCTCACCAGCGCCCATCAAATGCAGTCTCACCAACACCCATCAAATGCAGCCTCACCAGCGCCCATCAAATGCAGTCTCACCAGCACCCATCAAATGCAGCCTCACCAGCGCCCATCAAATGCAGCCTCACCAGCGCCCATCAAATGCAGTCTCACCAGCACCCATCAAATGCAGCCTCACCAACACCCATCAAATGCAGCCTCACCAGCGCCCATCAAATGCAGCCTCACCAGCACCCATCAAATGCAGCCTCACCAGCGCCCATCAAATGCAGCCTCACCAGCGCCCATCAAATGCAGCCTCACCAGCGCCCATCAAATGCAGCCTCACCAGCACCCATCAAATGCAGCCTCACCAGCGCCCATCAAATGCAGCCTCACCAGCGCCCATCAAATGCAGCCTCACCAGCGCCCATCAAATGCAGCCTCACCAGCACCCATCAAATGTAGCCTTACCAGCACCCATCAAATGCAGCCTCACCAGTGCCCATCAAATGCAGCCTACCAGTGCCCATCGATGAATGTTTGCTTGCTGCGGGAGTCGGGACACAGACACAGTCCTCGACCACTGCTGCGCCTCTGACACTATGTGCGAACGGAGCAGCGGCTGCCTGCTGATGCTGAGACTTAGTCGCTCGCTGCAGAGAGAAGAGAGAAGGAACACCAGTGGCCGGGCGCCCTAAGCAGCAGGGTGCCCTAGGCGGCCGCCTAGTTTGCCTAGTGGTAGCTCTGGCCCTGACCACCTTCTTAGCCCCCAAGTAGCACCGGAGTGCCAAAGCCACCAGCGGGACGCAGAGGAAGAGGAGCGGGCAACGTCTTTTTGCCGTGTCCGTTGTTCAGTTCCCTGAGGCCAAGTCACCCATACTCAATCCAGGTATTTACCAGCAGGTTCTGCCTGGTCCTGAAACATCTACAAAACCGGATCTCCAGGATACGGGCTTTGGAGCGGCGAGATCCGTTTCAAGCGCATTTCAGTCGTCAACCACGCCGAAGAAAACCCTCGCTTGCCGATGAATCCCGCGCCAGTCCAGGCAAGTCGCGGTGCCATGCCAGCAACTTCATGCACCGGCTTGAAACTGGGTTCCTGGTCCGGATGAACAGAGGCTACTGACCCAACAACCGCGGCCTCTACTCCACCTCCAAGAAGAAGAACCAGTATATTTTCGGTTTCTCCTTCCCCTTTGATTTCTTGCCGAACACACCGGGAGACGTTCCAGCGTTCCAGGTATCATTGGAGATAATAAGACTGGCCAAAAAATTCAGAAAGTCAAAGCAGAGCATTTTTTTTTTTTTTGCCGTCCCAAATATTATCTTGAAGAACTTATCCATGACTGTAGACAAACCATAGAAGTGACCAGTGATGTAAGTAACTGAGTTAAAATAAACTGAGTTACGTAACGCAGTTACTTTAGAGGGTAACGAGTATCTAACTGATTACTTTTCCCCTCATGGTAACGCAGTTCCCATTACTTTGGCTTAGTTACCCCAATTACATCTACCGCCACTAGATGGCAGTAGTGTAATTCCGGTGTCCTGACGAAAAAGTTCCCCCGCCGGATAAGGACCCCCCTGTACTGCGCAGGCGCAGCGCTTTACGAAGGACTACGGAGCTTCCGAAAATTGCCGAACCTAAACAGCTCTGAGTGAACTCTACACCGCGCAGGCGCAGTTACCATGTAATTGTACGAGGCGATGCCGCACGCTCCCGATGCTCGTGCTACTCTGCAAGGGGCGTCTATCGTGTAACTAAGGGGCGGGTCTAGTATTACTGTAACCAAGGGGCGCATTTATTATTATTGTTATATATCGAGCTCCGCCCATTAATTTAACATTCGCCCTCTTCTGTAGCCATCCGCCCCTTACACGATATAATAATAGACCCGCCCCTTACACGATATAATAATAATAATAGACCCGCCCCTTACACGATATAATAATAATAGACCCGCCCCTTACACGATATAATAATAATAGACCCGCCCCTTACACGATATAATAATAATAATAGACCCGCCCCTTACACGATATAATAATAATAGACCCGCCCCTTACATGATATAATAATAATAGACCCGCCCCTTACACAATATATAATAATAATAGACCCGCCCCTTACACGATATAATAATAATAGACCCGCCCCTTACACAATATAATAATAATAGACCCGCCCCTTACACGATATAATAATAATAGACCCGCCCCTTACACGATATAATAATAATAGACCCGCCCCTTACACGATATAATAATAATAGACCCGCCCCTTACACGATATAATAATAATAGACCCGCCCCTTACACGATATAATAATAATAGACCCGCCCCTTACACGATATAATAATGATAGACCCGCCCCTTACACAATATAATAATGATAGACCCGCCCTTTTCACGATATAATAATAATAGACCCGCCCCTTACACGATATAATAATAATAGACCCGCCCCTTGCTTACACGATATAATAATAATAGACCCGCCCCTTACACGATATAATAATAATAGACCCGCCCCTTACACGATATAATAATAATAGACCCGCCCCTTACACAATATAATAATGATAGACCCGCCCCTTTCACGATATAATAATAATAGACCCGCCCTTACACGATATAATAATAATAGACCCGCCCCTTACACGATATAATAATAATAGACCCGCCCCTTGCTTACACGCTATAACAGATCTGCCCCTTGGTTAGAGTAATAATAGAGCAGCCCCTTGTGGTTACACGATATATAACAATAATAATAAATGCGCCCCTTGGTTACAGTAATACTAGACCCGCCCCATAGTTACACGTATAGAATATTTAAAAAAAATAGTCACAGTTACTTTGCTTAGTAACTAATTACTTTTCCAATGTAGTAACTGAGTTACTAACGCAAATTACTTTTTGGGAGAAGTAATTTGTAACTTAACTAATTACTTTTTTAAAGTAAGACGACCAACACGGGAAGTGGAAGTCCAACCAGAACTTCTTCCTTTAGCTTGGGGTAGTAGAGTGGGGGAAGGGTAAAAACCATGGTTCTTCTATCCCAGGCTATGGATTGGAGCCGCCATCACTAAATGGAGGACGGTGGACTGAGGGACAGTCCTCTCCAGGCCACCAGCCAGTCCCCAGCACAGGTTCTTACCCTTCTCTGCAGCCATTGGTTGCTAGGACTGCATCCTCACAACCAATGACACCAGGTGCATGCCCCCATCACGTAGAGTTCCTCTGTCCAGACCTGTAGCTTGCTAACCTCCTGCCCATCACCTTCTGCTTGCCTGGTCCTTAAAGGCACGGGGGGGCTGTTAAGGGGACACTTGATGTAAGGGGGGACATCTGATGTATGGGGACACTGTGATGGGGACACCTGAAGTAAGGGGCATGGGGACAGCAGATGTAGGGGGTATGAAGATGGGGACAGCTGATGTAAGGGGTCACTCCAATGGGGACATCTGATGTAAGGGGACACTGTGATGGGGACACCTGAAGGGGACACGGTGATGGGGACACATGATATAAGGGGGCATGGGGACAGCAGATGTAGGGGTACGAAGATGGGGACAGCTGATGTAAGGAGGCATGGGAACACCAGATTTAGGGCATACTGAGATGGGGACATCTGATATAAGGGGGCACTGTGATGGGGACACAGTGATGGGGACACATGATATAAGGGGGCATGGGGCAGCAGATGTAGGGGTACGAAGATGGGGACACCAGATTTAGGGCATACTGAGATGGGGACACCTGATGTAAGGGGTCAGTCTGATGGGGACATCTGATATAAGGGGGCACTGTGATGGGGACATCTGATATAAGGGGCCACTTTCATGGGGAAACCTGTTGTAGGGGACACTTTATTGGGGACACCTGATAAAAGGGGGCACTATGATAGGGATAACCGATATCAGGGGGTACTGTGATGGGGATACCTGATATAAGAGGGCATGGGGACAACTGATTTATAGGGGTACTGTGGTGGGGACACCTGATATAAGGGGGCACGGGGACACCAGATTTAGGTCATACTGAGATGGGGACACCTGATGAAAAGCTCACTCTGATGGGGACATCTGATGTAAGGAGCCGTTGTGATGGAGACACCTGATATAAGGGGCCACTTTCATGGGGAAACCTGTTGTAGGGGATACTTTATTGGGGACACTTGATGAAAGGGGGCACTATGTTAGGGATAACCGATATCAGGGGGTACTGTGATGGGGATACCTGATACAAGAGGGCATGGGGACACCATATGTAGGGGGTTCTGAGATGAGGACACCTGATGTATAGGGGTACTGTGGTGGGGACACCTGATATACAGTAAGGGGGCATTGGGACACCAGATGTAGGTCATACTGAGATGGGGACACCTGATGTAAGGGGGCACTCTGATGGGGACACCAGATGTAGGTCATACTGAGATGGGGACACCTGATGTAAGGGGGGCACTCTGATGGGGACACCTGATGTAAGGGGCAACTGTGATGGAGACACCTGATATAAGGGGGCACTGTCATGGGGACACCTGTTATAGGGGACACTTTAATGGGGACACCTGAAGTAAAGGGGCACTGTGATGGGGACACCTGATGTAAGGGGGCCCCGTGATGGGGATACCCGATATCAAGGGTCACTGTCATGGGGACACCTGTTATAGGGGACACTTTAATGGGGACACCTGAAGTAAAGGGGCACTGTGATGGGGACACCTGATGTAAGGGGGCCCCGTGATGGGGATACCCTATATCAAGGGTCACTGTCATGGGGACACCTGTTGTAGGAGGCCACACTAATGGGGACACCTGATGTAAGGGGGCACTCTGATGGGGACATCTGATGTAAGGGGCACCTGTGATGGAGACACCTGATATAGGGGGGAAATATCATGGGAACACCTGTTATATGGGACACTTTAATGGGGACACTTGAAGTAAAGGGGCACTGTGATGGGGACACCTGATGTAAGGGGACACTTTATTGGGGACACCCGATGCAAGGGGGCACTGTGATGGGGATACCTGATATAAGAGGGCATGGGGACACCAGATTTAGCTCATACTGAGATGGGGACACCTGATGAAAAGCTCACTCTGATGGGGACATCTGATGTAAGGTGCCATTGTGATGGAGACACCTGATATAAGGGGCCACTTTCATGGGGAAACCTGTTGTAGGGGATACCTGATGAAAGGGGGCACTATGTTAGGGATAACCGATATCAGGGGGTACTGTGATGGGGATACCTGATATAAGAGGGCATGGGGACACCGTATGTAGGGGTACTGAGATGGGGACACCTGATGTAAGGGGGCACTCTGATGGGGACACCTGATGTAATGGGCAATTGTGATGGAGACACCTGATATAAGGGGGCACTGTCATGGGGACACCTGTTATAGGGGACACTTTAATGGGGACACCTGAAGTTAAGGGGCACTGTGATGGGGACACCTGATGTAAGGGGGGCCCCGTGATGGGGATACCCGATATCAAGGGTCACTGTCATGGGGACACCTGTTGTAGGAGGCCACACTAATGAGGACACCTGATGTAAGGGGGCACAGTGATGGGGACATCTGATGTAAGGGGCAACTGTGATGGAGACACCTGATATAAGGGGGCTCTGTCATGGGGACATCTGTTATAAGGGGGCATGGGGACACCTGTTGTAGGGGACACTTTGATGGGGAAACCTGATGTAGGGGGGCACCGTGAAGGGAAAACCCGATATCAGGGGGCACTGTCATGGGGACACCTGTTGTAGGAGGCCACTTTGATGGAGACACTTGATATAAGGAGACAATTTAATGGGGGTGCCTGATGTAAGGGGGCACTGTGATGGGGATACTAAATATAAGAGGACATGGGAACACCAGATGTAGGGGGGTTCTGAGATGGGGACACCTGATGTATAGGGGTCACTCTGATGAGGACACCTGATCTAAGGGGGCACTGTCATGGGGACACCTGCTGTAGGAGTCCACTGTAATGGAGACACCTGATCTAAGGAGTCACTGTAATGGAGACACCTGCTGTTAGGGGGCACTCAGATGGGGACACCTGATGTTAGGGGGCACTCTGATGGAGAAAGCTGATGTAAAGGGGCACTCTTATGGAGACCTATCTGAGTCATAGCACAAACATAAAATCCGTCTCCTTTGGGTCAAATACTGGAATTTGCGCCTTTCTTTTTTCTAAAAAAAAAAAAAGTAGTAATTCTATCTGTGTTGCTGTTAGCAATTTACACTCACTTCCTGTCTGGTAAATCCGTTGTCACCAGAACAGGAAGTGAGGGGAAATACATCGATATTCGGGGCTTCGCGAGAAGGCTTAACCCTTCCCTAAACCTTCTAAAGCAACGAGTTTCGGCTTGACGCTTTAATTCAGCCTAATATTTTGGCCAGGGGACAGGGAGGTGTCCCGAATCTGCTTTTGGACTAATGACATGAATCAATATTCAGAAATTTCAAGTACGCAATTTCTTTCCGAAACAAAGGCCCCAGTGAGGTGGCCCTATTAAGTCATCTATGAAACGAGATAAACAGGTTAATTAAACTTGCAAATTGAACTTTCTTCTGCAGTAAAACACGAAGCCTCTTCGTTGTCATGCAAAACTTCTGAACGGTGTCTCCCGAGACAGAAGCCAATAAGAAATGGACTTTTTTTATAATGTAGACTGTTAGATATTTACATTTTTTGCTATATTTTTTGGCCCATCTCCTGATCCCAGACGTACGTTGGCCACCCAGGGAGTGACGTGAAATGTTGTTGACTAACCTACTAGGACGTGTTTGGAACTCTGGGCTGGGTGACACATGTTGTCTCATTTTAGGCAGAACCTCCCTAATTGACGGTACCGGCCAAACAAGTATGGGCTGGCCATAAAGTCAGAAATAATGAGGTGACACAAGGTGCCTCCTTAGGAATAACTAGGCCACCCTCTCCCTATAAATGCTGCCTGAGATCGGTCATTCCTATTCTGCTGTCTGCTCCGTGTCAGTGTGGAGGAGGTAAGTCCTGCATTTTTTTTTAAAGGTTTAATGTTCATACTGTACTATAAGGAATCTGAAAAGATTGCGGAGAACATTTGGTGGCTGCTAAGTTCAGTTTAATGCATTCAAACCAAATTGAGAGTCGACCAATATAAATGTCTTGAGAGTGATGGAAAATTTAGGTAAGGGCGTGCTCGGTGGTCAAGAGTCTTTTTAAGCAGTAGAAGGGTCCTTGCAATTCTTAGGGAACTCCCTGCCAAATTGTACAACGCTTCTCTTACAGTGGTGGCCAGAAGGCCACCCTTAAAGATCATCTGTGTCGTGCCACTGGCGTTGGACCCAGAACCATGCCAGCAAGATTAGAGCCTTTCTCCATCTTTCTACCCCAGAGGAACTCTAAGATAGTTTTCAGGTCTTAGGGAACTCCCTGCCAAATTGTACAACGCTTCTCCTACAGTGGTGGTCAGAAGGCCACCCTTAAAGATCATCTGAGTCGTGCCACTGGCGTTGGACCCAGAACCATGCCAGCAAGATTAGAGCCTTCCTCAATCTTTCTACCCCAGAGGAACTCTAAGATAGTTTTCAAGTCTTAGGGAACTCCCTGCCAAATTGTACAACGCTTCTCCTACAGTGGTGGTCAGAAGGCCACCCTTAAAGATCATCTGAGTCGTGCCACTGGCGTTGGACCCAGAACCATGCCAGCAAGATTAGAGCCTTTCTCCATCTTTCTACCCCAGAGGAACTCTAAGATAGTTTTCAGGTCTTAGGGAACTCCCTGACAAATTGTACAACGCTTCTCCTACAGTGGTGGTCAGAAGGCCACCCTTAAAGATCATCTGAGTCGTGCCACTGGCGTTGGACCCAGAACCATGCCAACAAGATTAGAGCCTTTCTCAATCTTTCTACCCCAGAGGAACTCTAAGATAGTTTTCAAGTCTTAGGGAACTCCCTGCCAAATTGTACAACGCTTCTCCTACAGTGGTGGTCAGAAGGCCACCCTTAAAGATCATCTGAATCGTGCCACTGGCGTTGGACCCAGAACCATGCCAGCAAGATTAGAGCCTTTCTCAATCTTTCTACCCCAGAGGAACTCTAAGATAGTTTTCAAGTCTTAGGGAACTCCCTGCCAAATTGTACAACGCTTCTCCTACAGTGGTGGTCAGAAGGCCACCCTTAAAGATCATCTGTGTCGTGCCACTGGCGTTGGACCCAGAACCATGCCAGCAAGATTAGAGCCTTTCTCAATCTTTCTACCCCAGAGGAACTCTAAGATAGTTTTCAGGTCTTAGGGAACTCCCTGCCAAATTGTACAACGCTTCTCCTACAGTGGTGGTCAGAAGGCCACCCTTAAAGTTCATCTGAGTCGTGCCACTGGCGTTGGACCCAGAACCATGCCAGCAACATTAGATAGCGTGTCAATTGGCCACAGCTCAAGGAACCAATAGCATCCTCTAAAACAGCCTTTGTTAACTTTTTGTAACATAGAGGAACCCTTGAAATTTTTTTTGGGCTTTAGGAAACCCCTGCTAATAATTATTACATTGACAGAAAAGATTTCAGAAACATTTGGGGCTGCTAAGTTTAGTTTGGTGCATTCAAACGAAATTGAGAGTCAACCATTATAAATGTCTTGAGAGTGATGGAAAATTTAGGTAAGGGCGTGCTCGGTGGTCAAGAGTCTTTTTAAGCAGTAGAAGGGACCTTGGTTTGGGTGAGACTCTGTAAAGCCAGAACATCCTTAATCAGCCTTTCTCAATCTTTCTACCCCAGAGGAACTCTTATCTTAAGATAGTTTTCAGGTCTTAGGGAACTCCCTGCCAAATTGTACAACGCTTCTCCTACAGTGGTGGTCAGAAGGCCACCCTTAAAGATCATCTGTGTCGTGCCACTGGCGTTGGACCCAGAACCATGCCAGCAAGATTAGAGCCTTTCTCAATCTTTCTACCCCAGAGGAACTCTAAGATAGTTTTCAAGTCTTAGGGAACTCCCTGACAAATTGTACAACGCTTCTCCTACAGTGGTGGTCAGAAGGCCACCCTTAAAGATCATCTGTGTCGTGCCACTGGCGTTGGACCCAGAACCATGCCAGCAAGATTAGAGCCTTTCTCAATCTTTCTACCCCAGAGGAACTCTAAGATAGTTTTCAAGTCTTAGGGAACTCCCTGACAAATTGTACAACGCTTCTCCTACAGTGGTGGTCAGAAGGCCACCCTTAAAGATCATCTGAGTCGTGCCACTGGCGTTGGACCCAGAACCATGCCAGCAACATTAGATAGCGTGTCAATTGGCCACAGCTCAAGGAACCAATAGCATCCTCTAAAACAGCCTTTGTTAACTTTTTGTAACATAGAGGAACCCTTGAAAATTTTTTTGGGCTTTAGGAAACCCCTGCTAATAATTATTACATTAACAGAAAAGATTGCAGAGAACATTTGGGGCTGCTAAGTTCAGTTTGGCTACCGCAAACAAAATTGAGATTCTACCATTATAAATGTCTTGAGAGTGTTGGGAAATTTAGGTAAGAGCAAGCCCAGTGGTCAAGAGTCTTTTGAGGCAGTAGAAGGGTCCTTGGTTTGAGATGGGCTTCCTTATAGGAATAAACTCTGTAAACAAAGTACATCTTATATCAGCCTTGTTCAAACTTTCTACCCCAGAGGAAGCCTTAAGATAATTTTTAGGTCTCAGGGAACCCTCTGATAAAATGAACCCATTGGTGGTCAGTGAGGAGAATGCTTCCCTTGTAGTGGTGTTCAGAATGCCGCCCTTAAAGATCACTTGTTTCGTGCCACTGGGGTTGGACCCAGAACCACGCAGGCAACATCAGATAGCAGGTCAATCAGCTACAGCTCAAGGGACCAATGGCATGCTCTAGAACAGCCTTTCTCAATGACTTTAACATGGAGAAACCCTTGGAACAATGTTTTGTCTTCTAGAATCCCCTGCTAATAATGATTACATTTTCCTACCCCTGATACCAATGATGGGGCACTTTTCCTACCCCTACCCAGTATATTTGTGTGATGGTCAGTAGGAAGAATATTCCTTACATTTGTGGTCATTGGGAAGAATTACCCCCTTACAGATAGTTAAAATGACCATTGGTGTCAGTGCTTACTCATATGAGAGGCAGACATTGATCAGTGTTCAAGGAACCCCTAGAAACCTTTGGAGCAACCATAGGGTTCCACAGAACCCTGGCAGAGAAACATTGTTCTAGAGCAGGGGTCTACAAATGTTCTGAACAAGGAGACAGTTTACTGTCCTTCAGACTTTGAGGGGGCTAGACTGTGGCCATTGTGAGTATAAAATGCCCTGGTGTCAATGGGACTAAAGGATGCCCCATCCTTGGTATTAGTTGGGAGGAAAAGTGACTTATTGTTGGTATTAAGGGAAGAAATAGTTCCCCACCATTAGTATCATTGGGGGGACTAGTGCCCTATCATTGGTCTCATTGAGAGGAATAGTGCCCCATCATTGTTATCAGGGATAGGAAAAGTGCCCCATCATTGCTATCAGAGGATGGAATAGTGTCCCATCATTGGTATCAGTGGGAGGAATAGTGACCCATCATTGGTATCAGGGGTAGGCATAGTAACCCATCATTGGTATCAGTGATAGGAAAAATTCCCCATCATTAGTATCAGAGGAGGAATAGTGTCCCATCTATAGTGCAATTTGGGGGAATAGTGTGTGCCATCATTAGTGTCATGTGGGGGAATAGTGTCACATCATTGGTATCAGTAGGAGGAATAGTGCCCCACCCATCATTGGTATCAGTGGGGAGAATAGTGACCCATCATTGGTATCAGGGGTAGGCATAGTGCCCCATCATTGGTATCAGCGATAGGAAAAATGCCCCATCATTGGTATCAGAGGATGGAATAGTGTCCCATCTATAGTGTCATTTGGGGGAATAGTGCTCCATCATTAGTGTCATGTGGGGGAATAGTGCCCCATAATTGGTATCAGGGGTAGGAACATTGCCCCGTCATTGTTATCACTAGGAGGAATTGTGTCCCATATTTGGTATCAGGGATAGGACTAATGCCCCAATCATTGTTGTCAGTGGGAGGAATAGGGCCTTTCAGTTGGTGTCAGTAGGAATAGTACCCCATCATTAATGTCAGTGGGAAGAATAGTGCCCCATTGTTGGTATCAGTGACAGTAATTATGCCCCATTGCTGGTGTAGAAGAAACAGTGGCTTGTATCAGTGGGAGTAATAGTGTCCCAAGGGCCTGATAAAGGCAAGCAAAAGGCCACATCTGGCCCTGGGTTGCAGTTTGTAGACCGTAGGGTAGGGTAGGGTTATAAGGAACCCTAGTTGAGAATGGCTGTCCTATCTAGTTTCTCATACGGGATGTTTCTACTCTTGTAGCTAACATAGTTCTAGCCATACCGTGGCCAAACATTGCAGGAGGTCTAAACTTTTCTTCCCATTCTGAGGGTCATCAGAACTGGGAAATTTCAGTCCAAAATTTTCCATGACCAGTACAGGGCAAAAACCCAAACAGATCCCCTGTGATCAGGAGAGTAGAGTCCAACCACCACCCTTACATTTCTATGTGTCTCGTAAAAATAGGCCAAATTCCCATCAATTCCTCTCTCACTCTTTCAAACCTTCTGAAAAACGTTATCTTTGGCTTTGGTCCCTCACCAAATAAAATAATCGCGTTCACATTCAAGCGTTCTAAAATATATTCCCAAGATTAATTTTAATTTTAAAAAACCTCTCCAATTAAGGATGTGTCTCCCACAGACGACTTAATGTACTTTCCTGTTCTACATTCCTGCTCACTCATAATGGGAGTGTGTATTTGGGTGGAGGAGAAGACTTATTATCTCACATATAAATCGGGTAATTATCAGTGACTGGCTAATGATGTGTTGTCAAATGGATATATTAATGTGGTATACATTACAGACCAGCTCAGGCAGTTTTTTTTTTTCAGGCCCTATCATCTCATTAGGCAGGTTTGCCAAAAGCTTCCCAAACCATTCTGCACATTTTAGCACCCTTTGGTGCTCCCTATTACTTTTTTGGGAGTTTGGTTCAAATTTTCTTTGACTTGGTTGAGACTTTTGGTTGGAAAATTCAAAATATTTGGAGTTTCGGGAATTTTTTAAAAGAATGGCTGAACCACAACCCTCTACTCACGGTTACTGGTGCCACCAGCAGTGGGCCAACTCCATTGGTTGAGACTTTTGGTTGGAAAATTCTAAATATTTGGAGTTTCGGGAATTTTTTTAAAGAATGGCTGAACCAGAACCTTCTACTCAGGGTTACTGGTGCCACCAGCAGTGGGCCAACTCCATTGGTTGAGACTTTTGGTTTGGAAAATTCCAAATAATTTGTGCTTTGCAATTTTTTTTAAAAGGATGGCTGAACCACGACGTGATTGATCTCTACTCAGGGTTACTGGTGCTACCTGCAGTCGGCCAACTCCATTGGTTGAGAATTTTGGTAGGGAAATCTCAAATTTTTGAGTTTCGTGAATTTCAGGACGTACTAATTCCCAGAAGAATATATTAGTGGGATGAAGTCTCCAAGTGTACCTCTAGGGTTGGTCGGGAAGTGGGACAAAGCTTCCTATTGGACATTAGAGGCCACACAGAAACCCAGAAGGCTGTCTCCTAAATAGCAAGGGAATTTTTTAAAAGAATGGCTGAACCACAACCCTCTACTCAGGGTTACTGGTGCCACCAGCAGTGGGACAACTCCATTGGTTGAGACTTTTGGTTTGGAAAATTCCAATTAATTCGAGTTTTGCAATTTTTTTTAAAAGAATGGCTGAACTACAACCTTCTACTCAGGGTTACTGGTGCCACCAGCAGTGGGCCAACTCCATTGTTTGAGACTTTTGGTTTGGGAGATTCCAAATAATTAGAGCTTTGCCAATTTTTTAAAAGAATGGCTGAACCACAACCCTCTACTCAGGGTTACTGGTGCCACCAGCAGTTGGACATCTCCATTGGTTGAGACTTTTGGTTCAGAAAATTCAAAATATTTGGAGTTTTCGGGAATTTTTTAAAAGAATGGCTGAACCACAAGCTTCTACTTAGGGTTACTGGTGCCACCAGCAGTGGGCCAACTCCATTGGTTGAGACTTTTGGTTCAGAAAATTCAAAATATTTGGAGTTTTTGGGAATTTTTTAAAAGAATGGCTGAACCACAACCTTCTACTTAGGGTTACTGGTGCCACCAGTAGTGGGCCAACTCCATTGGTTGAGACTTTTGGTTTGGAAAATTCCAATTAATTCGAGTTTTGCAATTTTTTTTAAAAGAATGGCTGAACCACAACCCTCTACTCAGGGTTACTGGTGCCACCAGCAGTGGGACAACTCCATTGGATGAGACTTTTGGTTCAGAAAATTCAAAATATTTGGAGTTTTCGGGAATTTTTTAAAAGAATGACTGAACCACAACCTTCTACTCAGGTTTACTGGTGCCACCAGCAGTGGGCCAACTCCATTGGTTGAGACTTTTGGTTTGGAAAATTCCAATTAATTAGTGGGATGAAGTCTCCAAGTGTACCTCTAGGGTTGGTCGGGAAGTGGGACAAAGCTTCTTATTGGACATTAGAGGCCACACAGAAACCCAGAAGGCTGTCTCCTAAATAGCAAGGCATCCCTGGTGTAGCTACACTCATGTCTTGCCTTGGGGCAAAGAGAGAAAAAAAATTGGGGGGGGGGGGACAAAAAGTCATAGTAATTGGAAAGGGGTCAGGGGGGCTCCTCAGATTCTGTCTGTTAGGGCCAATACAGCTGCTAAAGCAGGAAACCTCTTTAATAAACTCAATTACCAATTCTAAAAAGTCTAATCTTTTTGTTCTCTACCTGCAGGAAAAAATCCATAATTTTCAAAAATGACAACTCTCATTAAAGCAATCCAAGAAATTATTGGTGTTTTTGACCAATATGCCAAGCAGGACTGCAGCCACTCCAAACTGAACAAACAGGAGCTCAACCTTCTGATTCAGAATGAGTTCACAGATGTCATAAAGGTAAGATGACCAAACTGGTAATTGGACAAATCTCTTGAAGGGGACCTGTCTTTTTAGAGCAGAGGGTTCTATCCAGTTGTGGAGGGTGTTATTGCTCGACATTGAGAAGGAGTGTTGGTTCTGGGGTGGAGCTCATCTCGCTGATACACAGCCACAGCCCTGAAACTAGAAGCGATACTCGATGTTTGGCAACCTACGGTACAGGACTGGAGTTCAATGAACTCCAAAATGTATGTCTACACTAGCGAACTTATATACTAAATATTTATATACAGTATCTATCTATATTATATAGCCAAAAGTCTATGAACAATTGGCTATCAAACTTTTATGAGTTTATTGGACATGCCATTCCAGAACAAGTTGCCCCCTCCCTTCATGGCCATTAATAAGGAGTTGCCCCCTTCCCCCATAGCCATCGATATAGTATTGCCCTCTTTGCAGCTATCAACATCCTCTACTCTTCTGGGAAGACTTTCCACAAGATTTTGAAGGATGTCTGTGGAAACTGGTGCCCATTTGTGAGGTTGGGTACCAATGTTGGATGAGAAGACCTGGTTTACACATTGGGCTTCATGTTGGGCACCAAAAAAAAAATACCTGACTCACACATTGGGCCTTAATTTGGGCACCAAAAAACAGACTTGGCTCACACATCTGGCCTCACGTTGGGCACCAAAAAACAGATTTGGCTCACACATCTGGCCTCACGTTGGGCACCAAAAAAGACCTGGCTCTCACATCCGGCCTCATGTTGGGCACCAAAAAAAAAAAATACCTGGCTCTCACATTAGTCCTCACGTTGGGCACAAAAAAAAACCCCACCTGGCTCACACATCTGATCTAACATTGGGCACCAAAAAAAAAAAATACCTGGCTCGCAATCGGTATTCCAATTGATCCCAGGGGGGTTTAGTAGGGTTGAGGTCAGGGCTCTGTATAGGACACTCTAGTTCAGTGATGGCCAACCTTGGCACCCCAGATATTTTGGAACTACATTTCCCATGATGCTCAACTACACTGCAGAGTGCATGAGCATCATGGGAAATGTAGTTCTAAAACATCTGGGGTGCCAAGGTTCGCCAATCCCTGCTCTAATTTCTCCACACCAAACTGGTCAAACCATGTCTTTATGGAGCTGACTTTGTACACGGGGGGGGGGGAGTCATGCTGGAACAGAAAAGTTCTTCACCAAACTGCCACCACAAGGTTGGAAGGACATAATTGTCTACAATGTTTTTGTATGATGTAATATTAACAGGACCCTTCAGTGGAGACACCTGAACCCCCCATCATGTGGAGGAGTCCTCATACTTTTGGCCATAGAGTATATAGATTTGGCTGAAAAATATGTTTTGGCCTAGCTAAACCTTGGACAATTCCCTTGTTTTTGTGTTTTTCCTTTATTTTTGCCTGGTAATTTTGCAACCAACACACACCATTATCCCTAGGTGGCTACACTCACTCCTTAGGTGTATCTACAGAGAGAGCCATGATTGCCACCCAGGCTAGGCTACAAATATGTCTGCCTTTGTTCGTCTCTATTACGAGGATGGTGGAATTACTAGTTTAGAGAAGGAAGCTAAAATGTATTCTTGACCTCAGCCTTAAAAATGAAAATGAATACATCTAACGCCAGGCAAGCTGCATTGTATTACATTTTTATTCTTGGCCTTAGTTATCCTTTAAGGAAAGTTGCCTTCAACGCACTCATAGTGCTATCTCTGGTCAGCCTCAATACCTTTTTTATTTTCTTTCAGAACCCCAAAGATCCCAACACCGTCTCAACTCTGCTTAAAATTCTTGACGAGAACAACGACGGAGAAGTGGACTTCAATGAATTTTGTGACCTCCTCTGTAGAGTACTGAAATCCTATCACAAGGTTGTGCATGAATCAGATGCCGCATGCCAACAAGATTCATCAGTTACACAAGGTGAGAAGACAACGCAGGATTCATCAAAGGCAAGTGACGCCCCTCCTAAATATTACCAGAATCCTCTCTACCCCAAGCCTTTTTATGGCTCTCAAGATAAGTCTTCACACCAAGGCCAAAGTGGAAGCAGTGTGGATCAACGTGGCGGGCAAAAATTGGGAGATGCCACCTCTACGTCAGGTACCCCCCAGTCATGCAGAGATGTGCCTACAGATAATAGCTCAACTCAGACTGACAACCGCAGGGCACCAGATGGCAGTCAAACATCTCAAGTAGGGAATGCCTCTTCCAGTTCTCAGCAGAGTCAACAGGGAAAAGATCAAACATCCCAAGTAGGTACCACCTCCTCCTCTGGTTCCCAGCAGAGCCAACAAGGAACATATCCAACAGGTACCACTACCTCATCCACCAGTACTCAGCAGAGCCAACAGGGAAAAGATCAAACATCCCAAGTAGGTACCACCACCACATCCCCCTCCAGTTCTCAGCAGAGTCAACAGGGAAGGTATCAAACAGGTACTGCCACATCCACCAGTGCCAATCAGAGCCAACAAGGAACTGATCAAACATCTCAAGTAGGTACCACCACCACATCCCCCTCCATTTCTCAGCAGAGTCAACAGGGAAGATATCAAACAGGTACTGCCACATCCACTAGTGCCAATCAGAGCCAACAAGGAACTGATCAAACATCTCAAGTAGGTACCACCACCTCTGGTTCCCAGCAGAGTCCACAGGGAACATGTCAAACAGGTGCCACCACCTCCTCCGGTTCCCAGCGAAGCCCACAGGGAACATACCAAACAGGTACCACCTCCTCCACCACCAGTAACCAGCAGAGCCAACAAGGAACAGATAAAACATCTCAAGTAGGTACCACCTCCTCTGGTTCCCAGCAGAGCCAACAGGGAACATATCAAGCAGGTACCACCACATCCTCCGGTTCCCAGCAAAGCCCACAGGGAACATACCAAAGAGGTACCACCTCCTCCACCACCAGGACCCAGCAGAGCCAACAAGGAACAGATCAAACATCTCAAGCAGGTACCACCTCCTCCGGTTCCAAGCCAAGCCAACAGGGAACATATCAAGCAGGTACCACCACATCCTCCGGTTCCCAGCCAAGCCAACAGGGAACATATCAAGCAGGTACCACCACATCCTCCGGTTCCCAGCCAAGCCAACGGGGAACATGTCAAGCAGGTACCACCACATCTTCCAGTACCCAGAAGAGCCAACAAGGAACAGATCAAACATCTCAAGTAGGTACCACCCCCTCTGGTTCCCAGCAGAGGCAACAGGGAACATATCAAATAACTCGAGTAGGTGACACCACCTCTTCCACTGGTTCCCAGTCTCAGGATCACCAACAAAATAAAAATCAGATTACTCAGTCTGACTCCTCTAATACTTCCCAGTCCCAAAACCAACAAGGCACCTCCACCACCACTGCTCAGGCTAAACAGGATCAAGACCAAACAGCTCCAGTAAGTACCACCTATCAGTCCCGAAACTACCCGAAGAGTACAGACCAGACATCCCAAGCAGACCAGACATCTGTTCAAGCTAGCGTTGGACAAGCCCAACAGGAACCCCAAAGGTTCTACCAAAAAGCCGTATACCTACCTCCCCCAACTCTGGGCAAAGTGGCTCAACCCCCACAACAGCCACCTTCTTACTCCGAAGTCCAACAGGGCTCAGCCATTAGCCAACAACCCCCACAGGAGTACCAACAAACCCAACAACCCCCACAGGAGTACCAACAGACCCAACAACCCCCACAGGAGTACCAACAGACCCAACAACCCCCACAGGAGTACCAACAAACCCAACAACCCCAGTTTTACCAGTGCCACAAGAAAAACATGTAAGATGAAGTTCCTCTCAACTGTCGATACGTCAACTATGATCTCTTGCCTAAAAAAATCAATATTCTCTATAAGGGTGTCCATCGAGAGGCGGTTGCACCAAGAAGGGTGGATGATAGAAAAATTTAGAAGCAGGTAAATCCGGGACCTACAGGAAAACTCTCTCTTCGACTTGCTTGACTTACCTCTAAATTCTTACATTGATTTCATCGGAACGGTTTAATGGTCGGCCAAACCTATAATATTAATGTTGTGTTGATGATTCCGCCACTTTTTTTTTTTCCTGGTTTGTGGTAGCTTACAGCCTACAGAATCGTTGGGTTAATAATAATTGCATCTGAAGTCTTCCTCCGCCATGATGTGACCTGTTACTCTTATGTGTGAGTCTCGAGTCTAGTCTAGTCTTTGTTCTTTGCAAATTGACCTTATTTACTACAGTATTGTAATAAACAGTAAAAAAATAAAAATAAAAAAAAAACGTTTGTGTGAATGGCGTTTGGGTTTTTCGTTTCTTAAGAAAAGGGTCCTCAAGATTTATAGTTTGAAAACTATAAAAAGTCCTAGAAACGAGACTTTGAAAGCGCACATACGAAAATGAATATGAAAAATATAAAATTATTTAGACAAATTGACAACATATAGATATTTAAAAGTAATACATCACTAAATGCATATTGAAAAAATGTCGATACATGTTTCGCCTCAAAGGCTTCTTCAGGAGAGCTGCTAGTATCGCAGATGCTATGTTCACTGTGCATCCAGGAGAGTAAATTTGCAATCCACATTTGGTTGGGTATATAGAGGTTCACAATTGATGCAACCACAGAGAGGGTAGAAAAGTTTACTCCTCCGGATTAATTCTTCCAAGAAAGAAATGGCTGATCTACGGGGGGCCATCTCTGAGTTGGACTTCTAGGAGAGGGATTTTTGGGATATCCATACCTCCAGTTTACTATTTCCTCAGGCTGATCTTTCTTGGAAGAATTAATCCGGAAGAGTAAACTTTTCTGCAGGGTGGTTCCGCATTTATTGCTGAACGTTTTTTAACCACCTAAATACTTTGCACTTAAACCCCCCTCCGTGACCAGACCAATTTTCAGCTTTCGGCGCCGACGCACTTGGAATGACAATTGCGCGGTCATACAACGCTGTACCCAAGTGAAATTTTTACCATTTTCTTCCCACAAATAGAGGTTTCTTTTGGTGGTATTTAATCACAGCCGGGTTTTTATTTTTTGCTAAACAAATAAAAAAAAAAGATGGAAAATTAAAAAAAAAAAAATCATGTTTAATAGTTTGTTATAAAATTTAGCAAACAGGTAATTTTTCTGCTTCATTGATATGCGCTGATGAGGCGGCACTGGTGGGCACTGATAGGCGGCACTGGTGGGCACTGATAGGCTGCACTGGTGGGGACAGATAAGTCGGTACTGATGGGCACAGCAAAGATGGCACTGATGGGCACGGATGGGTGGCACGGATGGGTGGCGCGGATGGGTGGCACGGATGGGCACTGATGGATGGCACTGATAGATGGCACTGATGGGCACTGATAGATGGCACTGATGGGTGGCACTGATAGATGCCACTAATGGGCACTGATAGGTGGCACTGATGGGCACTGATAGGTGGCACTGGGCACTGGTAGTGGACACTGATGAGCACTGGTAGGGGACACTGATGAGCACTGGTAGGTGACACTGATGTGCAGCACTGGCACTGTGGGCACTGACAGATGGCACTGGGGGCACTTTTATTAGCAAATGTGGGCACCCTGGGCATATTGCAGTGAGAGGGACTGATGTCCCTCTCACTGCCGCTGGTGATCGGCTTTTTTTCTCTCTCCTCGCGCTGTCAACGCGAGCAGGAAAAAAAGCCGATTACCGGCTTGGTTAATATCACATGATCAGCTGTCATTGGCTGACAGCTGATCACGTGGTAAGGGGTCGGGATCGACCCCTTACTCGGATCTGTGATCCAGCGAGTCTCACAGACTCGCGGATCACAGAGCGCGCCGCGCGCCCTTCAGGGGGCGCGCAGGCAGCTCGTTGCCGGGACGACGTCAATAGACGTCGTCCAGGCACAACAGATCCGCGCAACAGGTGGTTGTCCCTGTCTTTCTGGGATTTCACCTTTTTCTAATAAGACTCTAGATGGGTTCTAAGATGTGAACGTCTTGGAGACATTATCCCTCTCTGTGGTTGCATCGATTTCGAACCTCTATATACCCAACCAAATGTGGATTGCAAAATTTACTCTCCTGGATGCACAGTGAACATAGCATCTGCGATACTAGCAGCTCTCCTGAAGAAGCCTTATTTGAGGCGAAACATGTAGAGACTTATCGACATTGCAAATTTTCAACGTGCATTTAGTGATGTATTGCTTTTAAATATCTATATGTTGTTAATTTGTCTAAATAAATTTATATTTTTCATATTAATTTTTGTATGTGCGCTTTCAAAGTCCCATTTTTCTCTTCCAAATATATATTTTACTTGAGGGATGCAGCACTAAAAAAAATGTGGTTTCAGTACTCTAGCTCTTATTCAAATAGAAGTATGGCCGTTTAGAAGGCAAGTTGTGTTTACTATTAGTTTGAGGGCTAGCGTAGGAGTTGGGTCGAGGGTTAGGGGTCAATGTCATCTCTGGATCTCTGTCAGTGCCGGGGCAAGGCCATCCAGCACCCAGAGCAAAGATGCCAAACTGCGCCCCCCACCCCTCCCCTTAGGGTTAAGGTCAGGGCGCCTACACCCCTGCAATAAACTATTGCGCCCAGGGCAACTGCCCCACCTGCCCACCCCTTGTCCCGTCCCTGATCTCTGTGCTTGTCTTACGCAAGGCAGGCAGACCATTGCTGGTGGGAGGGGCCGGCAGGGTGCTCTACATAGCGTCCTGAAAACATCACAGCACCCCGCCTCAGTACTCCTCTCTAGAGCCCTCAACCCTGATGCAAGCAGTGGGAGGAGTTATGCAAATATAGATGATGCGAGATGTCCTGGAAATGAGGCGGGGCTTAGTCTGACTTGCTGCAGCTTCTCGCGCACGTTGTGAGAAGCTGACAGTGTGCATTAGACTGTCTAGGAAGGGACAGACTTCCCTTCACTTCCTGTTGCATTTCCAGGTCAGGAAGTGAAGAGAGATCTGGCAAAGGGAACACAGCGAGCCGAAGATACACTGACCGGGGTGTCACCCCCTTCCCTGCTCTGGCCACAACTAAGAACAATGCTGGGCTCTATATACACTATAAATGTCAGGCTCTGGGGTCGGGGGTTATATTTTAGGGCGCAATGCTGGGAGCTCATTTTAAGGGTGGAAGTTAAAGAAGAATCACATTTTTTAGCTTCAGTAAAAGAAGGTGTCCTCCATCGGATGAAGCACCGGTGGGAAGCCAACCCCAGAGGAAGAACAAAGTATTTACAGGGCAAAAAAACAAACTAAAAAATGGTAACCCCAATATTAACCCCAACACTAACCTTAATGGTAACCCTAATAGTAACCCCAACACTAACCCTAATTATACCTCTAATAGTAACCCCAACACTAACCCTAATTATACCCCTAATAGTAACCCCAACACTAACCCTAATGGTAACCCTAATAGTTGCCCCAACTCTAACCCTAATGGTAACCCTAACATTAACCCTAATAGTAACCCCAACACTAGCCCTAATTATAACCTTAATAGTAACTCCAACACTAACCCTAATGGTAACCCCAACCCCAACACTTGCCCGAATTCTAACCCTAATAGTAACCCCAACACTAATCCTAATTGTAACCCTAATAGAAACACTAACCTTAATGGTAACCCTAATAGTAACCCCAACACTAACCCTAATGGTAACCCTAATAGTAACCCCAACACTAACCCTAATAGTAACCCCCAACCCTAACCCTAATTGTAACCCTAATAGTAACCCCAAAACTAACCCTAATTATAACCCTTATAGTAACCCCAACACTTACCCGAATTATAACCCTAATAGTAACCCCAACACTAACCCTAATGGTAACCCTAATAGTAACCCCAAAACTAACCCTAATTATAACCCTTATAGTAACCCCAACACTTACCCGAATTATAACCCTAATAGTAACCCCAACACTAACCCTAATGGTAACCCTTACACTAACCATATTGGTAACCGTAATAGTAACCCCAACACTAATCCTAATTGTAACCCTAATAGAAACCCCAACATTAACCCTAATAGTAACCCTAATAGTAACCTCAACACTAACCCTAATGTAAAACCCTTACACTAGCCATATTGGTAACCCTAATAGTAACCCCAACACTAACCCGAATTATAACCCTAATAGTAACCCCAACACTAACCCGAATTATAACCCTAATAGTAACCCCAACACTAACCCGAATTATAACCCTAATAGTAACCCCAACACCAACCCTAATTGTAACCCTAATAGTTGCCCCAACACTAACCCTATAAGCAGTAACCCTTACACTAATCCTAATGGTAACTCTAACACTAGCCATAAAGTTAAGCTTAACCTTAATCCTAAAGTAACAATCCTAATGATACCCTAACACTAACCCAAATGGTAACCCTAACATTAACCTTAATAATACCCCTAACACTAACCATAATGGTAACCCTAGTACTAACCAGAATGGTAACCCCCAACACTAACCCTAATGGTAACCCTAACACTAACCCAAATTGTAACCCTAACACTAACCCTAATGGTAACCCTAACACTAACCCAAATGGTAACCCTAACATTAACCTTACTGATACCCCAACACTAACCTTAATGGTAACCCTTACACTAACCAGAATGCTAACCCTTACACAAATCCTAATGATACCCCTAATAGCAACCCTAACACTAATCCTATTGGTATCCCTAGCATTAAACCTAATGGTAACCCTAATAGTAACCAGAATGGTAACCCTTACACTAACCAGAATGGTACCCCTTAGACTAAACCTAATGGTAACCCTAATACTAACCCTAATAGTAACCCTTACACTAATCCTAATGGAAACCCTAAACCTTTGTTTAGAAAAAAAATCATATGATTGCTATGACCCTCAAAGCCAAAGAGGTGTCCTGGGTTGGGGGTTGGGGGCGGGGTCTGTGTTTAAGCCATAACTTCCTCCTTCACTCCTCGAAAAAAAAAATGGCCGCTCTGTCATGTGACTCTAAATCCTCTGAGCTGTAGATTACATGGGCTACCAGGAGCATTGTGTGCGTTTGGTGACATCAGAGACTGCGGAGAGTTCCTGGAGCCGGCAGTGAGATATGAGAATCGGAAAGGTACAACTATTGTGTTACACTAGTAAGAAGAAGGCGGAGCCTGCATATCTAACGAGCATGTATAGCTGCACCCGAGTTGGCTTTAGAAAGGCTCTAGCATCGGGCAATGTCCCCCTATGGGGTCTCTGTATAAAATACACAAACTTGATCGGGTCACCGTATTGTTTGTAATATGATTATCTCCTATGACCATCAGCTCCATCTAGTGGCTGTAATGATTTTTTTTTTTTTTTCGGTTGAGGTATTTCAGGAAAATACCAATTATGGCCACTAGATGGTGCTCATGATCAAAGGAGATAATTGAGTTCTGGTGCCCGTCTGAATGGCTAAGATATCTGTGCAGTGAATGTTTTATATACAGTGTTGGGGGGGGGGGGGGGGGGGGTGGAAATACTGATGGGTTCCCCTGCAGATTGTGTACGTTTTGCCCACTTACATAGAAATGAAGGTCTATAATTTTATCATAGGTGTATTTTATATGATAGAGACAGAATATCAACCAAAAATACAGAAAATACACACAATACAAATGTTATAAATGGAGTAAAATAAGTATTTGATCCCCTACCAACCAACAATAATTCTGCCCCCCACAGACTGACTCCAGTAGGGGCTCATGTGGTATATATATATGGAGTGTATAGTATATATGGGGTGTATATATGGAGTATATAGTATATAGGGGGGTATATATGGGGTATACACAGACTGGCTCCAGTAGGGGCTCATGTGGTATATATATGGGGTATATAGTATATATATGGGGTATATAGTATATATGGGGGGTATATATGGGGTATACACAGACTGGCTCCAGTAGGGGCTCATGTGGTGTATATATATATGGGGGGTATATATGGGGTATATAGTATATATGGGGGGTATATATGGGGTATACACAGACTGGCTCCAGTAGGGGCTCATGTGGTATATATATGGGGTATATAGTATATATGGGGGTATATATGGGGTATACACAGACGGGCTCCAGTAGGGGCTCATGTGGTATATATATGGGGTATATAGTATATATGGGGGGTATATATGGGGTATACACAGACTGGCTCCAGTAGGGGCTCATGTGGTATATATATGGGGTATATAGTATATATATGGGGTATACACAGACTGGCTCCAGTAGGGGCTCATGTGGTATATATATGGGGTATATAGTATATATGGGGGGTATATATGGGGTATACACAGACTGACTCCAGTAGGTGCTCATGTGGTACACAGATCAGTCCTGTCAATGTAAGAAGGTTCTCCTAACGACAACTCGTTATGTGTATAGAAGACTCCTGTCCACAGAATCTCTTCCCTCCAATCCTCACCATCATAAGGAAGACCAAAGATCTGTCAGAGGACGTCGGGGAGAAGATTGTAGACCTACACAAGGCTGGAATGGGCTACAAGACCATCAGCAAGAAGATCGGTGAGAAGGAGACAACTCACAACTGCGATTATTGGCAAATGGAAGAAATAACCATCAATTGTCCTCGGTCTGGAGCTCCATGGAAAATTTCTCCTCATGGGGTGAGGATGGTCATGAGAAAAGTGAGGGATCCGCCCAGAACTACACGGGAGGAGCTTGTGAAGGATCTCAAGGCAGTTGGGACCACAGTCACCAAAACAAACCATTGGTAACACAATACACCACCATGGATTGAAATCCTGCAGCCCCCGCAAGGTCCCCCTCCTCAGGAAGACACATGTACAGGTCCCCCTCCTCGGGAAGACGCATGTACAGGTCCCCCTCCTCAGGAAGACACATGTACAGGTCCTCCTCCTCAGGAAGACACATGTACAGGTCCCCCTCCTCAGGAAGACACATGTACGGGTCCCCCTCCTCAGGAAGACACATGTACGGGTCCCCCTCCTCAGGAAGACACATGTACAGGTCCCCCTCCTCAGGAAGACACATGTACAGGTCCTCCTCCTCAGGAAGACACATGTACAGGTCCCCCTCCTCAGGAAGACGCATGTACAGGTCCCCCTCCTCAAGAAGACACATGTACAGGTCCTCCTTCTCAGGAAGACACATGTACAGGTCCCCCTCCTCAAGAAGACACATGTACAGGTCCTCCTTCTCAGGAAGACACATGTACAGGTCCCCCTCCTCAGGAAGACACATGTACAGGTCCCCCTCCTCAGGAAGACACATGTACAGGTCCTCCTTCTCAGGAAGACACATGTACAGGTCCCTCCTCCTCAGGAAGACACGTGTACAGGTCCCCCTCCTCAGGAAGACACATGTACAGGTCCCCCTCCTCAGGAAGACACGTGTACAGGTCCCCCTCCTCAGGAAGACACATGTACAGGTCCCCCTCATCAGGAAGACACATGTACAGGTCCCCCTCCTCAGGAAGACACATGTACAGGTCCCCCTCCTCAGGAAGACACATGTACAGGTCCCCCTCCTCAAGAAGACACATGTACAGGTCCTCCTCCTCAGGAAGACACATGTACAGGTCCCCCTCCTCAAGAAGACACATGTACAGGTCCCCCTCATCAGGAAGACACATGTACAGGTCCCCCTCCTCAGGAAGACACATGTACAGGTCCCCCTCCTCAAGAAGACACGTGTACAGGTCCCCCTCCTCAGGAAGACACATGTACAGGTCCCCCTCCTCAGGAAGACACATGTACAGGTCCCTCTCCTCAAGAAGACACGTGTACAGGTCCCCCTCCTCAGGAAGACACATGTACAGGTCCCCCTCCTCAGGAAGACACACGTACAGGTCCCCTCCTCAGGAAGACACATGTACAGGTCTTCCTCCTCAGGAAGACACGTGTACAGGTCCCCCTCCTCAGGAAGACACATGTACAGGTCCCTCTCCTCAGGGGGACACGTGTACAGGTCCCCCTCCTCAGGAAGACACATGTACAGGTCCCCCTCCTCAGGAAGACACATGTACAGGTCCCCTCCTCAGGAAGACCCATGTACAGGTCCTCCTCCTCCTCAGGAAGACACATGTACAGGTCCTCCTCCTCCTCAGGAAGACACATGTACAGGTCCTCCTCCTCAGGAAGACACGTGTACAGGTCCCCCTCCTCAGGAAGACACATGTACAGGTCCCCCTCCTCAGGAAGACACATGTACAGGTCCCCCTCCTCAGGAAGACACGTGTACAGGTCCCCCTCCTCAGGAAGACACATGTACAGGTCCCCCTCCTCAGGAAGACACGTGTACAGGTCCCCCTCCTCAGGAAGACACATGTACAGGTCCCCCTCATCAGGAAGACACATGTACAGGTCCCCCTCCTCAGGAAGACACATGTACAGGTCCCCCTCCTCAGGAAGACACATGTACAGGTCCCCCTCCTCAAGAAGACACATGTACAGGTCCTCCTCCTCAGGAAGACACATGTACAGGTCCCCCTCCTCAAGAAGACACATGTACAGGTCCCCCTCATCAGGAAGACACATGTACAGGTCCCCCTCCTCAGGAAGACACATGTACAGGTCCCCCTCCTCAAGAAGACACGTGTACAGGTCCCCCTCCTCAGGAAGACACATGTACAGGTCCCCCTCCTCAGGAAGACACATGTACAGGTCCCTCTCCTCAAGAAGACACGTGTACAGGTCCCCCTCCTCAGGAAGACACATGTACAGGTCCCCCTCCTCAGGAAGACACACGTACAGGTCCCCCTCCTCAGGAAGACACATGTACAGGTCTTCCTCCTCAGGAAGACACGTGTACAGGTCCCCCTCCTCAGGAAGACACATGTACAGGTCCCTCTCCTCAGGGGGACACGTGTACAGGTCCCCTTCCTCAGGAAGACACATGTACAGGTCCCCCTCCTCAGGAAGACACATGTACAGGTCCCCCTCCTCAGGAAGACACATGTACAGGTCCTCCTCCTCCTCAGGAAGACACATGTACAGGTCCTCCTCCTCCTCAGGAAGACACATGTACAGGTCCTCCTCCTCAGGAAGACACATGTACAGGTCCCCCTCCTCAGGAAGACACATGTACAGGTCCCCTCCTCAGGAAGACACATGTACAGGTCCCCCTCCTCAGGAAGACACATGTACAGGTCCCCCTCCTCAGTAAGACACATGTACAGGTCCCCCTCCTCAGGAAGACACATGTACAGGTCCCCCTCCTCAGGAAGACACATGTACAGGTCCCCCTCCTCAGGAAGACACCCTCCTCCTCAGGAAGACACGTGTACAGGTCCCTCCTCCTCAGGAAGACACGTGTACGGGTCCCCCTCCTCAGGAAGACGCATGTACAGGTCCTCCTCCTCAGGAAGACACATGTACAGGTCCTCCTCCTCAGGAAGACACATGTACAGGTCCCCCTCCTCAGGAAGACGCGTGTACGGGTCCCCCTCCTCAGGAAGACACATGTACAGGTCCCTCTCCTCAGGAGAACACGTGTACAGGTCCCCCTCCTCAGGAAGACACATGTACAGGTCCCCCTCCTCAGGAAGACACATGTACAGGTCCCCCTCCTCAGGAAGACACATGTACCGGTCCTCCTCCTCCTCAGGAAGACACATGTACATGTCCTCCTCCTCAGGAAGACACATGTACAGGTCCCCCTCCTCAGGAAGACACATGTACAGGTCCCCCTCCTCAGGAAGACACATGTACAGGTCTCCCTCCTCAGGAAGACACATGTACCGGTCCTCCTCCTCCTCAGGAAGACACGTGTACAGGTCCTCCTCCTCAGGAAGACACATGTACAGGTCCCCCTCCTCAGGAAGACACATGTACAGGTCCCCCTCCTCAGGAAGACACATGTACAGCTCCCCCTCCTCAGGAAGACACATGTACAGGTCCCCCTCCTCAGGAAGACACATGTATGGGTCCCCCTCCTCAGGAAGACACATGTACAGGTCCTCCTCCTCAGGAAGACACATGTACAGGTCCCCCTCCTCAGGAAGACACATGTACAGGTCCCCCTCCTCAGGAAGACACATGTACGGGTCCCCCTCCTCAGGAAGACACATGTACGGGTCCTCCTCCTCAGGAAGACACATGTACAGGTCCTCCTCCTCAGGAAGACACATGTACAGGTCCTCCTCCTCAGGAAGACACATGTACAGGTCCTCCTCCTCAGGAAGACACATGTACAGGTCCATCTGAAGTTGGCCAATGAACATCTAAATGATTCAGAAAAGGATTGGGGGAGAAAATTCTGTGATCAGATGAGACCAAAATTTAGCTCTTTGGCATCAACTCGACTCGCCGTGTTTTGGAGGAAGAAAAATGCTGACTATGACCCTAAGAACACCATCCCTACAGTCACACGGAGGGGGAAACATGATGATTTGGGGCTGTTTCTCTGATAAAGGTACAGGGCTACTTTGCCGCATTGAGGGGCCAATGGACGGGGCCATGTATTGTAAGATCTTGGAGGAGAACCTTCTTCCCTCATCCAGAACACTGAAGATGGGTCATGGATGGGTCTTCCAGCATGACAATGACCCAAAACATACCGCCAAGGCAACAAAGGAGCGGCTCAAGAAGAAGCACATTAAAGGGGTTGTAAACCCTGTGCTCCAGCCCCCCAGGGCCCCCCTTATACTTACCTGACCCCCGTAATTTCCACGACGGGAACGAGCACACCAGCTTGTCCTGATTGGATAGTTTGATAGCATTGTAGCCATTGGCTCCCGCTGCTGTCAATCAAATTCAATGACGCGAGCGCTGGGCGGGGGCAGAACCGAGTCCTGCTGTCTGCGTCAACGGACGCAGCAGCAGGACACGGGAGCGGGCCCACACGGGTGTCCCCGCCGGAAAGCGCTTCTCCGGGGGGACACTCGAGAAGAGCAGGAGCCAGGAGCACCAAGGACGGACACCAGAAGAGGAGGATCGGAGCCACTCTGTGCAAAACCAACTGCACAAAGGAGGTAAGTATGACATGTTTGTTATTTAAAAAGAAATAAAAAAAACTGAACCTTTACAACCACTTTAAGGTCCTGGAGTGGTCTAGCTAGTCACCAGACCTTAATCTCATAGAAAATATGTGGAGGGAGCTGAAGGTTCCAGTTACCAAACATCAGCCTTCGAAACCTTAATGACTTGGAGAGGATCTGTAAAGAAGATTAGAGCAAAATCCCTCCTGAGATGTGCAAACCTGATCACCACCTACAAGAAACGTCTGACCTCTGTGATCGCCAACAAGGGTTTCTCCACCAACTACTACCAATGTTTTGCTTGGGGATCAAGGAGGCCCTCAATGATCTGTAGCCCCCCAGTGCCGGCAGCACTCATGCAGCCCCAGACCATGACACTCCCCCCACCATTCTTGACTGTAGGCAAGACACACTTTGTCCTCCTCACCTGGTTTCCACCACACACCATTGTCACCGTCTGAACCAGACCATACGCCGCACACTGCTTGAAATTGGTCTGCATGGCTGTCATCCCAGAAGGAAGCCTCTTCTAAAGTTGATGCCCAAGAAAGCCTGCAAACAGTTTGCTGAAGACAAGCACACTAAGGACATGGATTACTGGAACCACGTCCTGTGGTCTGATGAGACCAAGATAAACGTATTTGGTGTCAGATGGTGTCAGGCGTGTGTGGGGGCAACCAGGTGAGGAGGACAAAGACAAGTGTGTCTTGTCTATAGTCAAGCATGGTGGGGGGAGTGTCATGGTGGGGGGAGTGTCTTGGTGGTGGGAGGGTCATGGTGGTGGGAGTGTCATGGTGGGGGGAGTGTCATGGTGGTGGGAGTGTCATGGTGGGGGGAGTGTCATGGTGGTGGGAGTGTCATGGTGGTGGGAGTGTCATGGTGGTGAGAGTGTCATGGTGGGGGGAGTGTCATGGTCTGGGGCTGCATGAGTGCTGCCGGCACTGGGGGGGCTACAGATCATTGAGGGAACCATGAATGCCAACATGTACTGTGACATACTGAAGCAGAGCATGACCCCCTCCCTTCAGAGACTGGGCCGCAGGGCAGTATTCCAACATGATAACCACCCCAAACACACCTCCAAGACCACCACTGCCTTGCTAAAGAAGCTGAGGGTAAAGGTGATGGACTGGCCAAGCGTGTCTCCAGACCTAAACCCTATTGATCATCTGTGGGACATCCTCAAACAGAAGGGGGAGGAGCGCAAGGTCTCCAACATCCACCAGCTCCGTGATGTCGTCATGGAGGAGGGGAAGAGGACTCCAGTGACAACCTGTGAAGCTCTGGTGACCTCCATGCCCAAGAGGGTTAAGGCAGTTGTGACGGGAGTCACTTTGGGCTGGGGGGCTTGAGGAACCCAGCTTACCTCGGAGAGCTCTGGAAACTCCTTTTCCAGCTTCCCCGGCCCCTCCTATGTGTAAGTCACCCTGTGTCTATTAGGGGCACAGGGTGGCCGAGAACCCCAGTGACAACCTGTGAAGCTCTGGTGACCTCCATGTCCAAGAGGGTTAAGGCAGTGCTGGAAAATAATGGTGGCCACACAAAATATTGACACTTTGGGCCCAATTTGGAGAGTTTAACTTTTGTTTCCAGAGGTTTAGACATTAATGGCTGTGTGTTGAGTTATTTTGAGGGGACAGCAAATTTACACTGTTATACAAGCTGTACACTCACTACTTTACATTGTAGACAAGTGTCATTTCTTCAGTGTTCAGTGGAGTGTGGATGGGACACCATGCTTAGGCTGGACTCACTTCTATGCATGTTGGGAAATGTGCAAAAAATTGCATGCTTTCCCGATGCTCACAGAAACGTGTGGCCATTTAATTGGTAATGCCCCGACCCCCCCACCCCCAGGCATCTGCAAATGCGTGTAATTTCACGCTCACCAAGCTGCATGGTGCCGCAGCACCATGTGGTTGGGTGCGGAGTGAGAGTCAGGGACCGAGCGTAGAGCAGACCATGGAAATGAATGGTTGGCCCGGCATGAGATGCGCGCAGGCGCGTTCACGCCCGTAGGTGCCTAAATATGATTGTTATTTGTATAATTTTTTTAATATATTTCCGTCGCTGTGACAAAAGAAGAGATTCCGGGGCTGACTCCCTCCATTGATTCTTTTCTGAGAGATTCCCAACAAGATGAAAAGGTGACCAGGTGGAGACAGCAATCAGCGGAGTTCTGCTTTAATAGAGAGATCACATGACTGTAATTTGGAAAAAAAATAATCTCATAATGGAGGACAAAGATAATCCGCATCACCCAGCGCTCATTATTATATACCACTCCCTGTATTCCCTGTATATCCAGAGCTAATACCATATCCACCACTAGGGGGCAGTGTAACACCGCAAATACGTATATATCATTCCTCTAGTCTAAGTGTAATTCTCGGTATCTGTTCTTATTCTGTATGTATGGACTCTGCACAGTACCACTTCTCTTGTCCTGTATGCCAGGTGTAATTCTCGGTATCTGTTCTTATTCTGTATGTATGGACTCTGCACAGTACCACTTCTCTTGTCCTGTATGTCGGGTGTAATTATCAGTATCTGTTCGTATTCTATATATATGGACCTGTGGTTGCAGGTAGGAATCAAGCAGAAGCGAAGTTGAGGAACAAGTCAAAAGTCGGTAACGAGTGGTTGCAGGTTGGGGTCAAGCAGAAGCGTAGTTGAGGAATAAGCCAAAGGTTGATAACGAGTGGTTGCAGGTTGGGGTCAAGCAGAACCGTAGATGAGGAACAAGCCAAAGGTCAGTAACGAGTGGTTGCAGGTTGGGGTCAAGCAGAAGCGGAGTTGAGGAACAAGCCAAAGGTCGGTAGCGAGTGGTTGCAGGTTGGGGTCAAGCAGAAGCGGAGTTGAGGAACAAGCCAAAGGTCGGTAGCGAGTGGTTGCAGGTTGGGGTCAAGCAGAAGCGGAGTTGAGGAACAAGCCAAAGGTTGATAACGAGTGGTTGCAGGTTGGGGTCAAGCAGAAGTGTAGTTGAGGAACAAGCCACAGGTCGATAGCGAGTGGTTTCAGGTTGGGGTCAAGCAGAAGCGTAGTTAAGGAACAAGTCAAAGGTCGATAACATATGGCTGCAGGTTGGGGTCAAGCAGAAGTGTAGCTGAGGAACAAGCCAAAGGTCTGTAACAAGTGTTTGCAGGTAGGGATAGTAAGGCTCTGTTCACACTCCTGCGACCCCAAAGTCATGTGACTTGCTTGCGATTTAACATTACATATGCATATGGCACTCAAATCGCACCAAAGTCGCTAGATAGTAGTGTCGGAAGCTTTTTTTGTTGTCGCTGGAACTAGAGTCGCATTGATTAATACGCCACCCATTAAAATGAATGTGTTTTGATTTGTCATGTGACTTTATGTGTCGCGATGTGTGAACAGGGTCTTATAAAGGACCCCGAAACGGGAGTAAAGGGCCCTGGGTTCAGAGGTCGATAGCGAGATAGCCACAGGTCGATAGCGAGTGGTTGTAGGTTGGGGTCAAGCAGAAGCTAAGTTGAGGAACAAGCCAAAGGTCGATAGCGAGTGGTTGTAGGTTGGGGTCAAGCAGAAGCGTAGTTGAGGAACAAGCCAAAGGTCTCTAATGAGTGGTTGTAGGTTGGGGTTAGGCAGAAGCGTAGATGAGGAACAAGCCAAAGGTCGGTAATGAGTGGTTGCAGGTTGGGGTTAGGCAGAAGCGTAGATGAGGAACAAGCCAAAGGTTGATAACGAGTGGTTGCAAGCTGGGGTCAAGCGTAGTTGAGGAACAATCCAAAGGTCGCTAACGAGTGGTTGCAGGTTGGGGTCAAGCAGAAGCGTAGATGAGGAACAAGCCAAAGGTTGATAACGAGTGGTTGCAGGTTGGGGTCAAGCAGAAGCGTAGATGAGGAACAAGCCACAGGTCGATAACGAGTGGTTGCAGGTTGGGGTCAAGCAGAAGCGAAGTTGAGGAACAAGCCAACGTTTGATAACGAGTGGTTGCAGGTTGGGGTCAAGCAGAAGTGTAGTTGAGGAACAAGCCACAGGTCGATAGCGAGTGGTTGCAGGTTGGGTTCAAGCAGAAGCATAGTTGAGGAACAAGCCAAAGGTTGATAACGAGTGGTTGCAGGTTGGGGTCAAGCAGAAGCTAAGTTGAGGAACAAGCCAAATTTTGATAACGAGAGGTTGCAGGTTGGGGTCAAGCAGAAGTGTAGTTGAGGAACAAGCCACAGGTCGATAGCGAGTGGTTGCAGGTTGGGGTCAAGCAGAAGTATAGTTGAGGAACAAGCCAAAGGTTGATAACGAGTGGTTGCAGGTTGGGATCAAGCAGAAGCAAAGTTGAGGAACAAGCCAAAGGTCGGTAACGAGTGGTTGCAGGCTGGGGTCAAGCAGAAGCGTAGTTGAGGAACAAGTCAAAGGTCTGTAAAAAGTGGTTGCATGTTGGGGTCAAGCAGAAACGTAGATGAGGAACAAGCCAAAGGTCAATAATGAGTGGTTGCAGGTTAGGGTCAAGCAGAAGTGTAGTTGAGGAACAAGCCAAAGTTTAGTAACATATGGTTGCAGGTTGGGGTCAAGCAGAAGTGTAGTTGAGGAACAAGCCAAAGGTCGGTAACGAGTGGTTGCAGGTTGGGGTCAAGCAGAAGTGTAGTTGAGGAACAAGCCAAAGGTCCGTAACGAGTGGTTGAAGGTTGGGGTCAAGCAGAAGCGAAGTTGAGGAACAAGCCAAAGGTCTTTAACAAGTGGTTGCAGGTTGGGGTCAAGCAGAAGTGTAGTTGAGGAACAAGCCAAAGGTTGATAACGAGTGGTTGCAAGATGGGGTCCAGCGTAGTTGAGGAACAAGCCAAAGGTCAGTAACGAGTGGTTGCAGGTTGGGGTCAAGCAGAAGCGAAGTTGAGGAACAAGCCAAAGGTTGATAATGAGTGGTTGCAGGTTGGGGTCAAGCCGAAGCGTAGATGAGGAACAAGCCACAGGTCGATAGTGAGCGGTTGCAGGTTGGGGGTCAAGCAGAAGCAGAGTTGAGGAACAAGCCAAAGGTCGGTAGCAAGTGGTTGCAGGTTGGGGTCAAGCAGAAGCGGAGTTGAGGAACAAGCCAAAGGTTGATAACGAGTGGTTGCAGGTTGGGGTCAAGCAGAAGTGTAGTTGAGGAACAAGCCACAGGTCGATAGCGAGTGGTTTCAGGTTGGGGTCAAGCAGAAGCGTAGTTAAGGAACAAGTCAAAGGTCGATAACATATGGTTGCAGGTTGGGGTCAAGCAGAAGTGTAGCTGAGGAACAAGCCAAAGGTCTGTAACAAGTGTTTGCAGGTAGGGATAGTAAGGCTCTGTTCACACTCCTGCGACCCCAAAGTCATGTGACTTGCTTGCGATTTAACATTACATATGCATATGGCACTCAAATCGCACCAAAGTCGCTAGATAGTAGTGTCGGAAGCTTTTTTTGTTGTCGCTGGAACTAGAGTCGCATTGATTAATACGCCACCCATTAAAATGAATGTGTTTTGATTTGTCATGTGACTTTATGTGTCGCGATGTGTGAACAGGGTCTTATAAAGGACCCCGAAACGGGAGTAAAGGGCCCTGGGTTCAGAGGTCGATAGCGAGATAGCCACAGGTCGATAGCGAGTGGTTGTAGGTTGGGGTCAAGCAGAAGCGTAGTTGAGGAACAAGCCAAAGGTCTCTAATGAGTGGTTGTAGGTTGGGGTCAAGCAGAAGCGTAGATGAGGAACAAGCCAAAGGTCGGTAATGAGTGGTTGCAGGTTGGGGTTAGGCAGAAGCGTAGATGAGGAACAAGCCAAAGGTTGATAACGAGTGGTTGCAAGCTGGGGTCAAGCGTAGTTGAGGAACAATCCAAAGGTCGCTAACGAGTGGTTGCAGGTTGGGGTCAAGCAGAAGCGTAGATGAGGAACAAGCCACAGGTCGATAACGAGTGGTTGCAGGTTGGGGTCAAGCAGAAGCGAAGTTGAGGAACAAGCCAACGTTTGATAACGAGTGGTTGCAGGTTGGGGTCAAGCAGAAGTGTAGTTGAGGAACAAGCCACAGGTCGATAGCGAGTGGTTGCAGGTTGGGTTCAAGCAGAAGCATAGTTGAGGAACAAGCCAAAGGTTGATAACGAGTGGTTGCAGGTTGGGGTCAAGCAGAAGCATAGATGAGGAACAAGCCACAGGTCGATAACGAGTGGTTGCCGGTTGGGGTCAAGCAGAAGCTAAGTTGAGGAACGAGCCAAATTTTGATAACGAGAGGTTGCAGGTTGGGGTCAAGCAGAAGTGTAGTTGAGGAACAAGCCACAGGTCGATAGCGAGTGGTTGCAGGTTGGGGTCAAGCAGAAGTGTAGTTGAGAAACAAGCCAAAGGTTGATAACGAGTGGTTGCAGGTTGGGATCAAGCAGAAGCAAAGTTGAGGAGCAAGCCAAAGGTCGGTAACGAGTGGTTGCAGGTTGGGGTCAAGCAGAAACGTAGTAGAGGAACAAGTCAAAGGTCTGTAAAAAGTGGTTGCAGGTTGGGGTCAAGCAGAAACGTAGATGAGGAACAAGCCAAAGGTCAATAATGAGTGGTTGCAGGTTAGGGTCAAGCAGAAGTGTAGTTGAGGAACAAGCCAAAGTTTAGTAACATATGGTTGCAGGTTGGGGGTCAAGCAGAAGTGTAGTTGAGGAACAAGGCAAAGGTCGGTAACGAGTGGTTGCAGGTTGGGGTCAAGCAGAAGTGTAGTTGAGGAACCAGCCAAAGGTCAGTAACGAGTGGTTGAAGGTTGGGGTCAAGCAGAAGCGAAGTTGAGGAACAAGCCAAAGGTCAGTAACGAGTGGTTGCAGGTTGGGGTCAAGCAGAAGCGAAGTTGAGGAACAAGCCAAAGGTTGATAACGAGTGGTTGCAGGTTGGGGTCAAGCAGAAGCGTAGATGAGGAACAAGCCACAGGTCGATAGTGAGTGGTTGCAGGTTGGGGTCAAGCAGAAGCGTAGTTGAGGAACAAGACAAAGGTCGGTAGCGAGTGGTTGCAGGTTGGGGTCAAGCAGAAGCGGAGTTGAGGAACAAGCCAAAGGTTGATAACGAGTGGT
Organism: Lithobates sylvaticus; assembly: GCA_028564925.1. NCBI lineage: Eukaryota > Metazoa > Chordata > Amphibia > Anura > Ranidae > Lithobates > Lithobates sylvaticus. The sequence goes on from CM053038.1 coordinate 33,207,359, forward strand.
TGCAGGTTGGGGTCAAGCAGAAGTGTAGTTGAGGAACAAGCCACAGGTCGATAGCGAGTGGTTTCAGGTTGGGGTCAAGCAGAAGCGTAGTTGAGGAACAAGTCAAAGGTCGGTAAGAGGTGGTTGCAGGTTGGGGTCAAGCAGAAACATAGTTGAGGGACAAGCCAAAGGTCGGTAAGAGGTGGTTGCAGGTTGGGGTCAAGCAGAATCGTAGTTGAGGAACAAGCCAAAGGTCGGTAAATGTGTGTGCAGGTTGGGGTCAAGCAGAATCGTAGTTGAGGAACAAGCCAAAGGTCGGTAAGAGTGGTTGCAGGTTGGGGTCAAGCAGAAGCGAAGTTGAGGAACAAGCCAAAGGTTGATAATGAGTGGTTGCAGGTTGGGGTCAAGCAGAAGCGTAGTTGAGGAACAAGCCAAAGGTTGATAACATATGGTTGCAGGTTGGGGTCAAGCAGAAGTGTAGTTGAGGAATAAGCCAAAGGTCGGTAACGAGTGGTTGCAGGTTGGGGTCAAGCAGAAGCGAAGTTGAGGAACAAGCCAAAGGTTGATAATGAGTGGTTGCAGGTTGGGGTCAAGCAGAAGCGTAGTTGAGGAACAAGCCAAAGGTTGATAACGAGTGGTTTCAGTTTGGGGTCAAGCAGAAGTGTAGCTGAGGAACAAGCCAAAGGTCGATAACGAGTGGTTGCAGGTTGGGGTCAAGCAGAAGCGTAGTTGAGGAACAAGTCAAAGGTCGATAACATATGGTTGCAGGTTGGGGTCAAGCAGAAGTGTAGCTGAGGAACAAGCCAAAGGTCTGTAACAAGTGTTTGCAGGTAGGGATAGTAAGGCTCTGTTCACACTCCTGCGACCCCAAAGTCATGTGACTTGCGTGCGATTTAACATTACATATGCATATGGCACTCAAATCGCACCAAAGTCGCTGGATAGTAGTGCTGGAAGCTTTTTTTTGTTGTCGCTGGAACTAGAGTCGCATTGATTAATACGCCACCCATTAAAATGAATGTGTTTGGATTTGTCATGTGACTTTATGTGTCGCGATGTGTGAACAGGGTCTTATAAAGGACCCCGCAACGGGAGCAAAGGGCCCTGGGTTCAGAGGGAAGGGCCCCGGGCTTGGAGGGATTAATTACAATTACATTAATTACATATAATGGCCATAATATTTTTTCCCGATGTAATAACAATGTAACTATTTAAGGAAAGTGCGGTTTAATGTCTATTAAAAGCCGCTGTGTAAGTATAGGCAGCGGATCTCCGGTGATTAGTAATTAAAGGGGTGAGGTGTGTAGGAGATCCATCATCCTGGACAGGGTTCTTCAGAAGCCGGATCCCGCCAGCGATGGATGAGAGCAGACCCAGTTCATAACAGACACCTGGGTGCTCCTTCTGTTCATTAGTAGCAAAGAGGACTTTCTAGTCCAATGGGATTCTTTTGAATTGCTAAAACCAAATAGGAAGATATGGATTTTCTATGGACAACATTAACTGGACCCAAAACCAAGTGGTGGTTAGGCATGACCAGATCCACCAAGGTTCGATTGGCCAAAGGTTTGGTGGATCCATTCATGAACTGCAAATCCCGCTGTAGAGGTCAAGCTCGGAGACCTGTAGTTATAGCAGTAGAGAGGCTCCCACCAACCAGCTGGATAAGTACACAAGCAGGTCACCCTGGCGGATGACATGGGCTCACCTGAGGTGCGGGGTCTAAGCACTAACCGGTGTTCACCAGAGCTCTTGATAGTGGGGATGGGTTTTGCTGCATGTTAGTACCTGGTCGCGGTCCTCTGGATCGCTTCACCAGGAGGTGAGCAAGCTGGGGTTCAGCAGCAGATATAGCAGGTAGGGATCAAGCAGAAGAGTAGTCGAGGAACAAGCCAATGGCTGGTAAAGAGTGGTTTCAGGTTGGTGTCAAGCAAAAGCATAGTCAGTAAACAAGCCAAAGGTCTATAACCAGTGGTTGTAGGTTGGGGTCAAGTGGAAGCATAATTGAGGAACAAGCCAAAGTCTTGGCGGGTAGTAGCAGGAAAGGCGGCTCTGGATCCCAGATGCAGAGGAGATGGTGACCAACTGGACAGCAGGCAGGCAGGCAGGTACACCGGCAGATGATGCTGAGCAGGAGCAGAGCAGACAGGTCGGGTCACAGGCAGGGTGGGCAACAAGCGAGCAATGAGGTACAGAGGAGCAGACGTAAATTCAGAGTCAAAGGCAGGCCGAGGTCAGCTGTGGGCAGAAGACAAAAGGATAATCCAAAGGGCAACCCGGGTAGTCAGGAGATCAATGTTCAAGACAGATAACAGGAGCGGGGTCACAGGGAGCTGCAGATCAGACAGCACTGATCCATAGTGTACTGTCAGTTCAAATAGACTGATTGGCGCAAACCGCCGCATACATACGCGCAGGGGGCACCGGCGCACACAGAGCGGCCAGCATTGCGTCTACCATGGGAACTGACAAAGCCAAAGGTCGGTAACAAGTGGTTGCAGGTTGGGGTCAAGCAGAAACATAGTCGAGGAACAAGCCAAAAGTTGGTAAGAAGGGGTTGCAGGTTGGGGTCAAGCAGAAGCATAGTCAAGGAACAAGCCAAAGGTCGGTAGCAAGTGGTTGCAGGTTGGGGTCAAGCAGAAACATTGTCGAGGAACAAGCCAAAAGTTGGTAAGAAGGGGTTGCAGGTTGGGGTCAAGCGGAAGCGTAGTTGTGGAACAAGCCAAAGGTCAGCAAGAGTGGTTGCAGGTTGGGGTCAAGCAGAAACATAGTTGAGGGACAAGCCAAAGGTCGGTAAGAGGTGGTTGCAGGTTGGGGTCAAGCAGAATCGTAGTTGAGGAACAAGCCAAAGGTCGGTAAGAGTGGTTGCAGGTAGGGATCAAGCAGAAGTGTAGTTGAGGAACAAGCCAAAGGTTGGTAAGAAGGGGTTGCAGGTTGGGGTCAAGCGGAAGCGTAGTTGAGGAACAAGCCAAAGGTCGGTAAGAGGTGGTTGCAGGTTGGGGTCAAGCAGAATCGTAGTTGAGGAACAAGCCAAAGGTTGGTAAGAAGGGGTTGCAGGTTGGGGTCAAGCAGAAGCATAGTCAAGGAACAAGCCAAAGGTCGGTAGCAAGTGGTTGCAGGTTGGGGTCAAGCAGAAACATAGTCGAGGAACAAGCCAAAAGTTGGTAAGAAGGGGTTGCAGGTTGGGGTCAAGCGGAAGCGTAGTTGAGGAACAAGCCAAAGGTCGGTAAGAGGTGGTTGCAGGTTGGGGTCAAGCAGAATCGTAGTTGAGGAACAAGCCAAAGGTTGGTAAGAAGGGGTTGCAGGTTGGGGTCAAGCGGAAGCGTAGTTGAGGAACAAGCCAAAGGTCAGTAAGAGTGGTTGCAGGTTGGGGTCAAGCAGAATCGTAGTTGAGGAGCAAGCCAAAGGTTGGTAAGAAGGGGTTGCAGGTTGGGGTCAAGCGGAAGCGTAGTTGAGGAACAAGCCAAAGGTCGGTAAGAGGTGGTTGCAGGTTGGGGTCAAGCAGAATCGTAGTTGAGGAACAAGCCAAAGGTTGGTAAGAAGGGGTTGCAGGTTGGGGTCAAGCGGAAGCGTAGTTGAGGAACAAGCCAAAGGTCAGTAAGAGTGGTTGCAGGTTGGGGTCAAGCAGAATCGTAGTTGAGGAACAAGCCAAAGGTCGGTAAGAGGTGGTTGCAGGTTGGGGTCAAGCAGAAACATAGTTGAGGGACAAGCCAAAGGTCGGTAAGAGTGGTTGCAGGTAGGGATCAAGCAGAAGTGTAGTTGAGAAACAAGACAAAGGTCGGTAACAAGTGGTTGCAGGTTGGGGTCAAGCAGAAACATAGTCGAGGAACAAGCCAAAAGTTGGTAAGAAGGGGTTGCAGGTTGGGGTCAAGCAGAAGCATAGTCAAGGAACAAGCCAAAGGTCGGTAGCAAGTGGTTGCAGGTTGGGGTCAAGCAGAAACATAGTCGAGGAACAAGCCAAAAGTTGGTAAGAAGGGGTTGCAGGTTGGGGTCAAGCAGAAGCATAGTCAAGGAACAAGCCAAAGGTCGGTAGCAAGTGGTTGCAGGTTGGGGTCAAGCAGAAACATAGTCGAGGAACAAGCCAAAAGTTGGTAAGAAGGGGTTGCAGGTTGGGGTCAAGCGGAAGCGTAGTTGAGGAACAAGCCAAAGGTCAGTAAGAGTGGTTGCAGGTTGGGGTCAAGCAGAATCGTAGTTGAGGAACAAGCCAAAGGTCGGTAAGAGGTGGTTGCAGGTTGGGGTCAAGCAGAATCGTAGTTGAGGAACAAGCCAAAGGTCGGTAAGAGGTGGTTGCAGGTTGGGGTCAAGCAGAAACATAGTTGAGGGACAAGCCAAAGGTCGGTAAGAGGTGGTTGCAGGTTGGGGTCAAGCAGAATCGTAGTTGAGGAACAAGCCAAAGGTCGGTAAATGTGTGTGCAGGTTGGGGTCAAGCAGAATCGTAGTTGAGGAACAAGCCAAAGGTCGGTAAGAGTGGTTGCAGGTTGGGGTCAAGCAGAATCGTAGTTGAGGAACAAGCCAAAGGTCGGTAAATGTGTGTGCAGGTTGGGGTCAAGCAGAATCGTAGTTGAGGAACAAGCCAAAGGTCGGTAAGAGTGGTTGCAGGTAGGGATCAAGCAGAAGTGTAGTTGAGAAACAAGACAAAGGTCAGTAACAAGTGGTTGCAGGTAAGCATCAAGCGGAAGCGTAGTTGAGAAACAAGCCAAAGGTCAGTAACGGATGGTAGCGAAGATACTGATAGCTACAGGTATGCAAAGGAGCAAGATATCGTCTGTAAAAATCACAATAATCTGGTAAACAGGAAGTTCAGAGACATGGCTTAAATTAGGAAGTTCATGGGAGGAGCAAAGAGTTCAAGGTTCACCAGAAACAAGAGACAAGGCAAGATTGTCCGAAAAGATCAGATATTGAGCCGCTCAGCATCTCAGGCGGCTTGTCAAGAAAAACTACTGCTGGATGCAGCAGAGGTTGTGGATTCAGAGCTCGGTCCTGACACCAGGGAGGTGAATTTTAATAAGCAGTTGTGGCTCCCCCTGCTGGGCAAACCCTTGACAAACAGCATGGGAGCGTTGGGGACCTGTGGCAATGCAAAAAAAAAAATTAAATCCAAAATACTAACTATTAAATTATAGGCATTGGAATTTCTTTTCAAATTTGCCTGTTTATAAATGTAATGAATACGAATTTATCCGAAGTTACCAATTATTAAAATAAAAACGAATGCCGCATGTAAATGAATAGAACGTAACAAATTAATAATAATAATAATAATAAAAAGTTATTATTATTATTATTTACCACTTTCAGCCCCGGACCAATTTGCAGCCAAAGGACCAGGCCCCTTTTTGCGATTCGGCACTGCGTCGCTTTAACTGACAATTGCGCGGTCGTGCGACGTGGCCCCCAAACAAAATTGACGTCCTTTTTTTCCCACAAATAGAGCTTTCTTTTGGTGGTATTTGATCGCCCCGGCGGTTTTTATTTTTTGCGCTATAAACAAAAATAGAGCGACAATTTTGAAAAAAATGCATTATTTTTTACTTTTTGCTATAATAAATATCCCCAAAAAATATATAAAAAAACATTTTTTTTTCCTCAGTTTAGGCCGATACGTATTCTTCTACATATTTTTGGTAAAAAAAATCGCAATAAGCGATTATTGATCGGTTTGCGCAGAAGTTATAGCGTTTACAAGATAGGGGATAGTTTTATAGCATTTTTATTAATAATTTTTTTTTTATTATTAATGGCGGAGATCTGCGATTTTTTTTGTGACTGCGACATTATGGCGGACACATCGGACATTTTTGACACATTTTTGGGTCCATTGTAATTTTTACAGCAATTAATGCTATTTAAATGCATTGATTTCTGTATAAATGACACTGGCAGTGAAGGGGTTAACCACAAGGGGGCAGTGTAATGGTTAAGTATGCCTAGGGGTGTGTTTTTTACTGTGGGGGGGCGTGGCTGTCAGCTAGTGAATGCTGATCTCTGCTCCAATCACAGGGAGCAGAGATCGGCGTCACTAGTTGCTAGGCAGAACGGGGAGATGCTGTTTATCTCGGCATCTCCCCGTTCAGCCGCCCCGTGAGACGATCGCGGGGGTCCCCGCGGCGATCGAGTCCGCGGGGACCGCGATCGGACTCACGGGGGTCCCGACCGGCGCGCTCCCGATGGCACGGACAGGCTAAAGGAGGGACGTATATATACGCCCTCCTGCCTGTACTTGCCATTCTGTCGACGTATATCGTCGTGCGCCGGTCGGCAAGTGGTTAAATATTATTAATTTGTTACATTCCATTCATTCACATGCGGCATTTGTTTTTTCGGATAATTTGTAAAATCGGATAAATTTAATAGTTAGTAATAGTTCTATATAATTAGTCGTTAGTTATTATTTCGGATTTTAAAATTTTCGGGTTTTCAAATTTTCTTAATTTTCATTCTTATTTTCGGATTTTTGTTCTTTAGAATTTTTTCGGATTTTCGCATTTACGAATTTTCAAGTTTACGAATGCTCTGAAAAATTCGTTAAACGGGTTTTTCGTTAATTAGAAAAATTTCCAAATTAACGGATTTTTAAAATTTTCGTCGAAAAAAAAAAACGAATTCGGAACAAAAAAAATTGCACACGTTTAATGCAGACCGAGACTATTTACCGTAGTTTGCTGTGTACAAAGTGTACCGCCTATGCCACGAGGAGTAAAAAATAATATTTGTAAAGTATTAAGCACTTTTGAGTGTGAATATTTATATAATATACAATATATTACCAAAAGTATTGGGACACCTGAACTTTAACCACTTTCAGCCCCGGACCAATTGGCAGCCAAAAGGACCAGGCCCCTTTTTGCGTTTCGGCACTGAGTCGCTTTAACTGACAATTGCGCGGTCGTGCGACGTGGCGTCAAAACAAAATTGGCGTCCTTTTTTTTCCCACAAATAGAGCTTTCTTTTGGTGGTATTTGATCGCCCCTGCGGTTTTTATTTTTTTGCGCTATAAACAAAAATAGAGCGACAATTTTGAAAAAAATGCAATATTTTTTTACATTTTGCTATAATAAATATCCCCCAAAAAATATATAAAAATTATTTTTTTTTCCTCAGTTTCGGCCGATACGTATTCTTCGACATATTTTTGGTAAAAAAAAATCGCAATTAGCGATCATTGATCGGTTTGCGCAAAAGTTATAGCGTTTACAAAATAGGGGATAGTTTTATAGCATTTTTATTAATATTTTTTTTTTTTTTTTACTAGTAATGGCGGCGATCAGCGATTTTTATTGTGACTGCGACATTATGGCGGACACATCGGACATTTTTGACACATTTTTGGGACCATTGTCATTTATAAAGCAATCAATGCTATTTAAATGCACTGATTCCTGTATAAATGACAGTTGTAGTGAAAGAGTTAACCACTAGGGGGAGGGGAGGGGTTATGGGCTGTGACGTGTGTGTTTTTTTTTTTACATTAGGGGGCGGGGCTGACGTCTGACATCATTGATCGGCTTTCCCGATGACAGGGAACAGCCAATCAATGACAGGCAGTGTAGGAAGCGCGGGGAGAGGTTTGTTCACACAGACCTCTCCCCGTTCTTCAGCTCCGTGACCCGATCGCGGGACACCAGCGGTGATCGGGTCCGCTGGTCCCGCGGCCGGGGTCACAGAGCTCCCGACCGGATCTGGATGTCACACCACTTCCTCAAACTCAATCTACCCAAAACCGAACTTATAATTTTTCCTCCCCCTCACGCCCCTTCCCCTGATCTCTCTGTCAGAATCGATGGCACAACCATAAGCCCATCCCCCTCATGCCAAGGTTCTAGGTGTAGTCCTGGACTCGGAACTCTAGTTTAAGCCCCACGTCCAATCACTGTCCAAATCCTGCCGCCTCAACCTCCGCAACATCTCCAAAATACGTTCCTTCCTAACCAATCACACAACAAAGCTCTTACTTCACTTCCTGGTCATCTCTCGCCTCGACTACTGCAACTCCCTCCTCATTGGCTTACCTCCAGTCTATCCATTATGAATGCTGCTGCCAGACCCACCCACCTTACCAACCGCTCTCCTCTCTGCCAATCCCTCCACTGGCTTCCGCACACCCAACCAATTAAATTCAAAATACTAACAACTACCTACAAAGCCGTCCACAACTCGGCCCCCACCAGCTCCATCACTGGCCTAGTCTCTAAATACCAACCTACTCGTTGTCTTCGTTCCTCTCAAGACCTCCTGCTCTCTAGCTCTCTCATCACCTCCTCCTTTGCTCACCTCCAGGACTTTCCCAGAGCCTCTCCAATCCTATGGAACCCCTTACCCCAATCTTTCCAATTATCTCCTACTCTATTAGCTTTTAGGCGATTCCTGAAAACCCTCCTCCTTATTTATTTATCTATTCATATGTTTTTAGTTTATTTTTCATTATTAAAAATAATATTATTATTATTTTTTTATAGAAAAACCTAGTTTCTATTTATATATATATATATATACAAACTAGGTTTTTCTATAAAAAAAAAAAAAAAAACAGCAAAAGCTTGAAATAATATTCAATAAATAATATTATTTTTAATAATGAAGAATAATATGTGAATATTTATAAATATATTTTTTTTAATATTTTTTTTTTTAGAAAAACCTAGTTTCTATTTATATTTATTTATATATATATATATATATATATATATATATATATATGTATATATATATATATATATATATATATATATATATATATGTATATATATATATATATATATATATATATATATATATATATATATATATATATATATATACATACAAACTAGGTTTTTCTATTAAAAAAAAAAAAAAAAACAGCAAAAGCTTGAAATAATATTCAATAAATAATATTATTTTTAATAATGAAGAATAATATGGGAATATTTATAAATATATTTTTTTTAATATTTTTTTTTTAGAAAAACCTAGTTTCTATTTATATTTATATTATATATATATATATATATATATATATATATATATATATATATATATATATATATATATATATATATATATATATATATATACATGTATTATATATATATATATATATATATATATATATATATATATATATATATATATATACATACATACATACAAACTAGGTTTTTCTATTAAAAAAAAAAAAAAACAGCAAAAGCTTGAAATAATATTCAATAAATAATATTATTTTTAATAATGAAGAATAATATTTGTAATGTATTCAAAACTTATGAATATATAAATAAATAAATGTGAATATTTATAAATATAAACGTTTTATTTTTATTTTTTTTAATGAGCTCCCATAATAATTATATTTAATAATAGTATCTTAACTTAACATGATAATTATTTTACAGAACTATTGAGAGAGTTCCAGAACATCACATCACATCATTATCTAAACAATAATTATAGAGTTCGAACTCTTAATTGATTTTAGGTATGGACTTACACACACACACACCTAAAAGCTTCCCGCAAAACGTCACAGATGGAGATTATCAGATGTTTCACCGATTAATCAACTTGTGCCAAAATCACTTCGATCATTCCTACTAGCGAAAACCCAGATGCTCATTTCCTTCTCTCGAAAAAAAAAGACCTTCAAAAGATATTGACCTGAATGACTACCAATAGAGTCTATGGAAAGGCGAAACGTCCTTGTTTAGTTTTGGATGGAGTGGGAAAGGGTTGGACCCAGGGCCCGGGACAAGGGATGGGCACAAGGGGCAGCTGCCCTGGGCACGGCGGGAACAAGGGATCAGAGAATGGACACCGGGCAATAAAACCCATTCTATGGCGTGCATTAACAGTGGGGGAGAGAGTGCAGTTCTACATCCTTGCCCTGGACGCTAGACGAAACATGTCCCGGTACTGGTTGGACCCTCTGACAAACTTTTATTGGTGTACACGTGTAGCGCTGACATTCTTGTCTATTGATGTGGTTATGCATACTTTAATTTAAAGCTAATGGGCATTGCTATGGTTCCGTATCTAGAGCCATCTAGTGACCAAATACGGGTAATGCACTTGTATATTATTACCTCTGAACAACCCAAAAGACTTATACAGGAAGTGACTGTTGTTTTGATTTAGAAGGTTGACCTTGTTACCCAGGAGTCTGTATGACCTACCCATGAACACTCTCTTAAGCAGTGCATGCTGGGTAGGAGATAAAAGGAACTGGAGCGGCCATTTTAGGTCTCTTGGGATTGTGTTGCCTGCCTGTGTGGATTTGTGAGGAGGCTTCCCGGAGACAGCGGCCTACAGCCATTTTGCGGAGGGAAATCCCGCTCGTTAGTGAAGTGACCTTAGCGGTGCCTGAGAGGCGGTGACCGGATCGTGAAGGCCCAGAGACACTCATCGGAGCATCGGAGGACCGGATCCATCCAGTGGAGCAGTACAGAGCGTCTGGCCCAGCTGAAGCAAGCGGCAGTCACCGGATCAAAGTTACCACATGGAGTTCCGATCCAGTTGGTGAGCGGGTTACGTTCCACAATTTGTTGTCTTTTACAGTTAGACTCACATACAGGCCCCACTGGAATCTGTAGTTCCTCGGAGGAGGAGCAGAGCAACTGACACTGAGCAGGCTTGAGGCCTATCTACTCTGGCGCCTCAAGCGTTGTAAATTAGTTATTGGAGTTACACCAGGAGCACCTCAACTTAACCTTCCATAGACTTTGGATTACAAATCACAAAGGAGTTTACTTTAGCTAGCGAAGAAAGAAGATCACGGACTAAGAACTTTAAGTGAGATCTCACGCATAGCTTTTAAAGTAGAGGGAGCTCCCAGGTATAGATCTATTCACATGTGTATATATACATACTGTTATTTCTAAATCCGTTTTGTATTTAAATCTATTGTGCTGTCGTCCTATGTTGGGATGACCAAACAATTATTGTAATCACCTCTTTGCATATTTTTCAGTAAAATATCTTTCTGGTTAAGTATCCAGTTGTGTAGCCAGGGCCGGGACAAGGGGTGGGCAGGAGGGGCGGCTGCCCCTGGCACAATGGTTTATTGCAGGGGTGGGGGGGCACCCTGACCCTAACCCTAAGGGAAAGGGTGGCGCAGTTTGGCATCTTTGCCCTGGGCGCTGGATGACCTTGTCCCGGCACTGACTGTTTTTCCCCACTAGGTGGAGCCAGTGGATCCTGAGGTTAAAACGCCGGTACTCTGCATTGGTATTGTACTGTATTGTATTACATTGCACCACAGCTGCGTCAAGGGGATCGAGCCGCGTTAGTGGGGTTATTGGTAGAGTGCAGACCCAAATCAAACCAGCAGCTCCTTCGGGGGTCAGTGCTACACACGCATAAGGGGTGTTCGATCTCAGGTTGCTAAAAGCAGGGGATTAGGCCAACACACTTCAGTGAGGAAGTTCACATGTACCAAAGCACCCCTAACAAAAGGGGGGACCCTGTGAGAAGTCCAAATTTTTGTAAAACGCACTAAGGTCACCGCTCCAAGAGTTGTACAATCCAGAAGGTATTTTCTCTCTCCCTTCTCCTTTCTTTCTTCTCCTGTGTTGTGGTCCCTTGAACTGAGCCATCAGAGTGTCAAGTGACACAAGTTTACAGGCAGATAGGGGTGGTTATGCAGTAGTGGGAGTGGTCAGGCGGAGTAAGGGGAGCGGCCATATAAAGAAGAGGGGCGGGGCTGATGTTTAATGGCATTGTGCACTGCGGGAAAGTTGGTTATCGGGTGGTACAGAGAGAGACCCATGGGTCTGTATATCCCGCAGTGCCCCCTGGTGTTTGATATCGATTGATATCATGGTGATGGTTACATGCACTTAGCGCCGTCACTGACCAATAAAAAGTGGGTTTAACCTGTTTGTTTTACGTGTGTTTTTCAGTTTCAGAAGGGGTCTAAAAGAGTTAATGTTATTGTGTTATTTATGGTTATTTATGTTTTATTTATAAATAAGAAAAGTGGAGTTTCTTATTTTTGGTTATTTAATAAAATAGCTGTTATGGCCATTTAACTCCAAGAAATGGTGTGGTCTCTTATTTATTAAAATAAGGTAATTTATATGGAGTTTTTGTTTTCAGCTAATGGGTCATATCTTGGCTACACTGGTCAAGGTCCAGGCTCAAAGACCAGTAGCTATAGCACTAGGGAGCGTCCTACCAACCAGCAGGATAGGTACACATGTAGGTCCCGACCTCCCTCAAGCAAGGCACAATCAAACCCCCCCCCCCCCCCTAAAGAAGCCTAACCTCCATCCCAAAGACCCAAACGGCCGCAGACCTGTCACAAGTCTCAACACCATCTCCAAAATTATGGAGAAAGCAGTAAGTACAACAGCTACAACTCCATCTGGACACCCATAAACTCTTGGACCCACCACAATCTGGTTTCCGCCCTGGCCACGGGAACTGCATCAGAGGCGGCTCTCTAATTAGGCAAATTAGGCGGTCGCCTTAGGCCTCGCACTCCCAGGGGCCTCACGGCCGCCTTATTTGCCTGACGTGTGTGGGAGTTGGAGGGGATGTGCCCCAGTCGGTGTCCCCAGGGCCGTCTCTCTGCCCGCTACTACTTTTACCCCTGCCAGGGGCGGACTGTTAAGTTCAGCACTACCAGGAGTGACGTACCAGGGTCAGTGGGTGGCTCCATGTACTCACCTCTCCTGACTCCCCTTCTTCCGGGCTCTGTGGATCTCCTGCCATTTGCAGTGCCCAGCTAATGCCAGCAGCGGCCGAGCAGCTCTCACTCTGCTCCACTCTCCAGGATGAATGTCTGTAACGGAGGACCTGCCAATGTCAGACCAGGCGCCCGGCGATCATCGGGGAGACTGTCTGCCGCCGGAGCTTCCAGGTACAGAATGATGGTGGTCCTGCCCGATACTGACACATCCCGTGACGTCACCCCTGACCGAGGGGGCTCCGATAATCACTACTGCCAGCCGCCCCACACACAGCCCTGATGATATATATGCCATCTGGCATATCATGGCACCTACTCACCCCCTCTCATCACCAAAAATCTAGAAACTGTGAATTCATAGTTCATAGGATTTAAGGCTCTTAATATATGCAATTTGTACAGTTATTTTTTTATCGCTTGAATAATTTTTCCGATTTTGGGCGTGGGTGGGGCCTCATGTTTTAGATTTGCCTAAGGCCTCACAAAGCCTAGGGCCACCTCTGACTGCACTCCTCAAAATCTGGGGTGACACCCTCGAAGCAGCAGGTGAAGGAGAATCGTGTCTACTGGTGCTGCTGGACCTCAGTGCAGCTTTTTCGACACACAGTAGACTTACCCTGGTTTGCATTCTTCCTAGAGAACCGATCTCAGAAAGTGAACCTAGGAGCTTTCACTTCGGAAGCACGAAAAAATGACATGTGGAGTCCCTTAGGGGTCACCCCTGTCGCCCCGTGCTCTTTGACATCCATCTCCGCCTACTCCTCTAAATCATCAGAAACCAGAATCTACTTCATCACTCCTACGCGGATGACATCCAACTCTACCTACGCATCACCAACCAAAAAGACCAATACCAGGCACTGGAAAACGCATTGATTGACGACTGTCTCTCATTGATTGACGATTGGATGACGGAGAGCTCCTCCACTCTTCCTCCATGCAAACCGAAACAAAAACCCTGGGCACGGTGTCCACACCACTCACCATCCTCGGACAACCCATCACCTCCAGCACTAAAGCCAAAAGGCTCGGAATCTTTGACTCAAACATGACGATGGCGGCACAAATAGGATCAGTAGTCAGCGGAGCCCACTACCTTCTTCACCTACTGCGTAGACTCATCCTCTTCATCCCGGAAGGAGATACAGCCAGGGGCGGACTGACAACTCAATCGGGCCCCCGGGCAATAGAAGATCACTCAAGGGGACCAAGCGCACACACAGGGGGGGACACGCACACACAGGGGGACACTGGAGGGAGAGCGCACACACAGGGGGGACACTGGAGGGAGAGCGCACACACAGGGGGGACACGCACACACAGGGGGACACTGGAGGGAGAGCGCACACACAGGGGGGGACACGCACACACAGGGGGACACTGGAGGGAGAGCGCACACACAGGGGGACACTGGAGGGAGAGCGCACACACAGGGGGACACTGGAGGGAGAGCGCACACACAGGGGGACACTGGAGGGAGAGCGCACACACAGGGGGACACTGGAGGGAGAGCGCACACACAGGGGGGGACACGCACACACAGGGGGACACTGGAGGGAGAGCACACACACAGGGGGACACTGGAGGGAGAGCGCACACACAGGGGGGGACACGCACACACAGGGGGACACTGGAGGGAGAGCACACACACAGGGGGACACTGGAGGGAGAGCGCACACACAGGGGGACACTGGAGGGAGAGCGCACACACAGGGGGACACTGGAGGGAGAGCGCACACACAGGGGGGCACTGGAGGGAGAGCGCACACACAGGGGGACACTGGAGGGAGAGCACACACACAGGGGGACACTGGAGGGAGAGCGCACACACAGGGGGACACTGGAGGGAGAGCGCACACACAGGGGGGGACACGCACACACAGGGGGACACTGGAGGGAGAGCGCACACACAGGGGGACACGCACACACAGGGGGACACTGGAGGGAGAGCGCACACACAGGGGGGAGACACGCACACACAGGGGGACACTGGAGGGAGAGCGCACACACAGGGGGGGGGGACACGCACACACAGGGGGTCACTGGAGGGAGAGCGCACACACAGGGGGGGACACGCACACAAAGGGGGACACTGGAGGGAGAGCGCACACACAGGGGGGGACACGCACACACAGGGGGACACTGGAGGGAGAGCGCACACACAGGGGGGCAGGGGCGTAACTATAGGGGGTGCAGCAGTCACGAGCGCAACCGGGCCCTGTGCTGCAAGGGGCCCATGTGGCCCCCTCTACATATGGCCGGTGGCAGCATAGGCGGTTAGGCACCGGGCGCGCGGGTGGCTGGAGGTGGGGGGTGACTAGCAGAGCTCCATGCTCGACTACCGCACTGGCTGCTCTTTAGTTGTGCCTTCCCCACACAACCTGTGTCCTCTGCCGCTCCTCCGGGTCCCCCTCTCTTGCTCCATGCAGTGCTGCTCAGTCCGGTGTCTGTCCTCCCCAGCCAGAGTCCCGCCCCCTGAGTCCGGCTCACACTGCACTGCATGCTTCTCCCGGGCAAACAAACTTTAAGCACACAGATGCAGTGCAGCCCTAAGAGCGTTGGCTCCGCATAGGACACCGCAGGCTTGTCTGCCAGCACCCCCCTCTCCTCCCCGCCATACACAGATGTTGACAGGTCTTTCTGGGAGATATGTCCCCTAAGGACAGGGACCCCATCTCCCCTGGGGGCCCAGTTCTCCCTAAAGGACAGGGACCCCATTTCTCTTGGGGACAAGGACCCCATCTCCTCTGGGGACAGGGCCCACTTCTTTTCTCCCCAGAGGACAGGCACCCCATTTCCCTTAGGGACAGGGACTCCTACTTACGTGGGGACAGGGACCCCATCTCCCCTAAGAACAAGGACCCAATCTTACCTGGGGACAGGGCCCACTTCTCACCAGAGGACAGGGACCCAATTTCCCTTTCCCTTCTTCCTCTTTGTCTCAAAGGTGTAACATCATAGGTCTGTTTTGACCTCTGATATCTCACCAAAGTCCCCCAACAGGACTCCTAAAAAATTGTAAAAAATAATAAAAAAAACTGCTGATACCAGTGGTGGAACTACAGGGCTCACAAAAGTTGTACCTGTGACCGAGCCCTGGAGTTCCACCACCGGACTCGGAGGAAAGGGCCTCGGCTGGGGTTCAGGGGGGCCCTTCATGGGTTCTTGCACCGGGGCCCTGAAGGTTCTAGTTACACCACTGCAGGGGGGGACACGCACACACAGGGGGACACTGGAGGGAGAGCGCACACACAGGGGGGACACGCACACAGGGGAACACTGTGGGGTAGGGGGGACACTGTGGGCTGGGGGGACACTGTGGGCTGGGGGGACACTGTGGGCTGGGGGGACACTGTGGGGTAGGGGTGACACTGTGGGGTAGGGGTGACACTGTGGGGTGGGGGGACCCGGGGCCCGTGACTCTGTACCACCCCCCCTCCATCACTTGTGGCGGTCCTGGTAATTTACTCACCGATGCCGATGCTCCCCGCCGGCCCCTCCACTCTTCTCTTAGGGGCCCGGACTCGGCAGGTTGAAGCGGCTCTATTACATGCCGCGAATACTGCTAACGGCGCGTGGCTATCCACCGGCCCCTCCTTCCCTCCCGTCCGTCCCAGGTGACGTCACGACGCATACAGTAGAAGCACCTGGGGCGGATGGGAGGGAAGGAGGGGCCGGCGTGGGGGCCGCGCGCCGTTAGCAGTATTGTTAGCGGCATCGCGGCATGTAATACAGCCGTTTCAAGTGGCCCCTCATGTGGCCGAGTCCGGGCCCCTAATGGCCCCCGGGCCCTCGGGCGGCGCCCGAGTCACCGACTTGTCAGTCCGCCCCTGGATACAGCAGCAGTAGTTGGAACAATCATCAATTCCCGACTCGACTACGCAAATTCCCTCTACCTAGGACTTCCAAAATACCAAATTTCACGTCTACAAACCCGTCCAGGACACAGCAGCCAGACTGGTAACTGGGAAAAAAACCCTGGGAATCGATCACCCCGTCCCTGAGGACCCTCCATTGGCTAGCCGTGAAGGACCGGGTTATATTTAAGACCCTCCGCCTCACTCACAAATGTACACAAGGAAAAGCCCAGCAATACACCCCTAGGCCGCCCACTCCGGTCAACTAACCAGAACCTCCTCCACATCCACAAGTCCCATTATAAATTAAAAGGCGAAAGAAGGTTCGCAGTCCAAGGACCGCAGCTATGGAACGCTCTAACCGTGGACATCCGCTCAGAAGAAAACCATCTGGCCTTCAGGAAGAAGCTCAAGACCATCTCTTCTGAAGCCCCAGGAGGACACTGGTGGCAAAAGCGCCTTGAGGCGATTCAGTTCGCATATGTAGCGCTGTATAAGTTATTCATTCATTCGGGTCACCTTAACGGATGCCACGGCTCAGCCGAGGTACTAAGCACTAAGCAGTGTACAACAGAGCACCTGATGGTGGGGATGGGTTTTGCTGCATGTTAGTACCAGGTCCCAGTCCTCTTGGTCGCCCAACCAGGAGGTGAGCAAGCCGGGGTCTACTATTAGATTACTTCAAGGGTTCAAAAAAGTTGAGAAAGGCTACTTTGGATCATTTCAGAGTACAAGACCAACATCACTTTTTTTTTTTCGGGAACTGGTCTATAAGTTGGAGGTAAACACGCAGGCATGAACTTAATTAAACATCAAACGTATCTTTAATTTAAGTTAATTGGGGATCAGCTTCATAATGTAACCTATACGTAGAATATATTATCTTGTAATAATCAAGGAGCATCAATCTAAATCAGAGAAGAATAATTATGAACTGAGAAGCAAACACCCAAAATTCTCACGCAATGAGCAACCTACATACAAAGACCTGGGGCACTCAGCACAAGACCTGGGGCTCTCAGTACAAAACCTAAGGCATTGAGTACAAGACCTGGGGCACTCAGTACAAGACCTGGGGCACTCAGCACAAGACCTGGGGTACTCAGTACAAGACCTGGGGCACTCAGTACAAGACCTGGGGCACTCAGCACAAGACCTGGGGTACTCAGTACAAGACCTGGGGTACTCAGTACAAGACCTGGGGCACTCAGCACAAGACCTGGGGTACTCAGTACAAGACCTGGGGCACTCAATACAAGACCTGGGGTACACAGTACAAGACCTGGGGTACTCAGTACAAAACCCGGGGCACTCAGTACAAGGCCTGGGGCACTCAGCACAAGACCTGGGGTACTCAGTACAAGGCCTGGGGCACTCAGCACAAGACCTGGGGTACACAGTACAAGACCTGGGGTACTCAGTACAAGACCTGGGGTACTCAGCACAAGGCCTGGGGTACACAGTACAAGACCTGGGGCACTCAATACAAGACCTGGGGTACTCAGTACAAGACCTGGGGCACTCAGTACAAGACCTGGGGCACTCAGTACAAGGCCTGGGGCACTCAGTACAAGACCTGGGGCACTCAGTACAAGGCCTGGGGTACTCAGTACAAGACCTGGGGCACTCAGTACAAGGCCTGGGGTACTCAGTACAAGGCCTGGGGCACTCAGTACAAGGCCTGGGGTACTCAGTACAAGGCCTGGGGTACTCAGTACAAGACCTGGGGCACTCAGTACAAGACCTGGGGCACTCAGTACAAGACCTGGGGCACTCAGTACAAGGCCTGGGGCACTCAGTACAAGACCTGGGGCACTCAGAACAAGACCTGGGGCACTCAGTACAAGACCTGGAGTACTCAGTACAAGACCTGGGGCACTCAGTACAAGACCTGGGGCACTCAGTACAAGACCTGGGGTACTCAGTACAAGGCCTGGGGTACTCAGCACAAGACCTGGGGTACTCAGTACAAGGCCTGGGGTACTCAGTACAAGACCTGGGGCACTCAGTACAAGACCTGGGGCACTCAGTACAAGACCTGGGGCACTCAATACAAGACCTGGAGTACTCAGTACAAGACCTGGGGCACTCAGTACAAGACCTGGGGTACTCAGCACAAGACCTGGGGTACTCAGTACAAGACCTGGGGCACTCAGTACAAGACCTGGGGCACTCAGCACAAGACCTGGGGCACTCAGCGCAAGACCTGGGGCACTCAGTACAAGACCTGGGGCACTCAGTACAAGACCTGGGGCACCCAGTACAAGACCTGGGTCACTCAGTACAAGACCTGGGGCTCTCAGTACAAGACCTGGGGTACTCAGCACAAGACCTGGGGCACTCAGTACAAGACCTGGGGTACTCAATACAAGACCTGGGGCACTCAATACAAGACCTGGAGTACTCAGTACAAGACCTGGGGCACTCAGTACAAGACCTGGGGTACTCAATACAAGACCTGGGGCACTCAGCACAAGACCTGGAGTACTCAGTACAAGGCCTGGGGTACTCAGTACAAGACTTGGGGTGTTCAGTACAAGACCTGGGACACTCAGCACAAGACCTTGGGTATTCAGTGCAAGACGTGGGGTATTCAGTACAAGACCTGGGGAACTCAGAACAAGACATAAGGGGGACTTAGTAGAAGACTTTGGGGTACTAAGTACAAGACCTGGGGCACTCAGTACAAGACCTGGGGTACTCAGCAGAAAATCTGGGGCACTCAGTACAAGACATAGGGCACTCAGTACAAGACCTGGGGTACTCAGTACAAGACCAGGGGTACTCAATAGGAGACCTGGGGCACGCAGTACAAGACCTGGGGTACTCAGTACAAGACTGGGGCACTCAGTACAAGATCTGGGGTACTCAGTACAAGACCTGAGGTGCTCACTACAAGACCTGGGGCACTCAATACAAGACCTTGAGTACTCAGTTCAAGACCTGGGGTACTCAGTAAAAGACCTGGGGCACTCAGTGCAAGACCTGGGGTACTCAGTACAAGACCTGGGGCACTCAGTGCAAGACCTGGGGTACTCAGTACAAGACCTGGGGCACTCAGTACAAGACCTGGGGTACTCAGTTCAAGACCTGGGGTACTCAGTAAAAGACCTAGGGCACTCAGTGCAAGACCTGGGGTACTCAGTGCAAGACCTGGGGCACTCAGTGCAAGACCTGGGGTACTCAGTACAAGACCTGGGGCACTCAGTGCAAGACCTGGGGTACTCAGTAGAAGACATGGGGTACTCAGTACAAGACCTGGGGCACTCAGTGCAAGACCTGGGGCACTCGGTGCAAGACCTAGGGTACTCAGTAGAAGACATGAGGTACTCAGTACAAGACCTGGGGCACTCAGTGCAAGACCTAGGGTACTCAGTAGAAGACATGGGGTACTCAGTACAAGACCTGGGGCACTCAGTGCAAGACCTGGGGCACTCCGTAGAAGACCCGGGGCACTCAGTAGAAGACCTGGGGCACTCATTTGTAGACCTAGGGCACTCAGTACAAGACCTGGGGCATTCAGTACAAGACCTGGGGTATTCAGTACAAGACCTGGGGTACTCAGTACAAGACCTGGGGTATTCAGTACAAGACCTGGGGCACTCAGTACAAGACCTGGGGCACTCAGTACAAGACCTGGGGTACTCAGTACAAGACCTGGGGTACTTGGTACAAGACCTGGGGTACTCAGCAGAAAATCTGCGGCACTCAGTACAAGACATAGGGCACTCAGTACAAGACCTGGGGTACTCAGTACAAGACCAGGGGTACTCAATAGGAGACCTGGGGCACGCAGTACAAGACCTGGGGTACTCAGTACAAGACTGGGGCACTCAGTGCAAGATCTGGGGTACTCAGTACAAGACCTGAGGTACTCAGTACAAGACCTGGGACACTCAGTGCAAGACCTGGGGTACTCAGTACAAGACCTGGGGCACTCAGTACAAGACCTTGGGTACTCAGTTCAAGACCTGGGGTACTCAGCAAAAGACCTAGGACACTCAGTGCAAGACCTGGGGTACTCAGTACAAGACCTGGGGCACTCAGTGCAAGACCTGGGGCACTCAGTGCAAGACCTGGGGTACTCAGTAGAAGACATGGGGTACTCAGTACAAGACCTGGGGCACTCAGTGCAAGACCTAGGGTACTCAGTAGAAGACATGGGGTACTCAGTACAAGACCTGGGGCACTCGATGCAAGACCTGGGGCACTCGGTGCAAGACCTGGGGCACTCCGTAGAAGACCTGGGGCACTCAGTAGAAGACCTGGGGCACTCATTTGTAGACCTAGGGCACTCAGTACAAGACCTGGGGCATTCAGTACAAGACCTGGGGTATTCAGTACAAGACCTGGGGTATTCAGTACAAGACCCAGGGCACTCAGTACAAGACCTAAGGCATTGAGCACACGACCAGGGGAATTCAGTACAAGACCTGGGGCGTACAGTACAAGACCTGGGCACTCAGTGGGAGACCTGAGGAACTCAGTGCAAGACCTGGGGTATTCAATACAAGACCTGAGGCACTCGGTAGAAGACCTGGGGCACTCAGGGCAAGAACTGGGGCATTCAGTACAAGACCTGGGGTGGTCAGTACAAGACCTGGGGTGGTCAGTAGTAGTAAAATACCTGGGGTGGTCAGTACAAGACTTGGGGTACTCAGCAGAAAACCTGGGGTACTCAGTGCAAGACCAGAAAAAAAATTCAGTACAAGATCTGGGGCATGCAGTACAAGAGCTGGGCACTCAGTAGGAGACCTAAGGAACTCAGTGCAACACCTGGGGTATTCAGTACAAGACCTGGGGCACTCGGTAGAAGACCTGGGGCACTCAGTACAAGACCTGGGGTACTCAGGGCAAGATCTGGGGTATTCAGTACAAGACATGGGTTACTCAGTGGAAGACATGGGGCACTCAGTACAAGACCTGGGCACTCAGTACAATACCTGGGGCACTCAGTACAAGACCTGGGCACTCAGTACAAGACCTGAGGTACCTAGTAGAAGACCTGAGGTACCTAGTAGAAGACCTGGGGCACTCAGTAGAAGACCAGGGGCACTCAGCAGAAGATGTGAAACACTGAGTATAAGACTAAGGGCTCTCAGAAGACGAGGACTTGGTAGAAAACCTGGGGTATGTCGGCAGAAAACCTAAGGCACTCAGTAGAAGGCTTTGGGTACTCAATATGAAACCTACTGTAGATCTCTCAGAAGAAGACTTCGGACACTTAGTAGAAGACTTGTAGAAAGAAAGTTTGCCACAGCTAGCTGACTATGCTGTTTATGGACCACACCCCGGATACATATAGTAAAAACCACTCTCTTTCACCTGGCAGACGGAAGGAGCCACACTATCCCACTCCATGTGCAACACTATATGGGGACCTTAGACATAGGTTAGACCCCTATGCAATTGGCTGGTGATTTCTGGACGCTTATATACAAAGACTGAGACTGTGTCTATTATTGACACGATACTCTTTTGGATGATAAATATCCTCTGCTCCTTGAAGTCCCTGCAAATCTGAGATATGGTGCAGTCAAATCTATTGCCCAATTGCACTCCTTTCGACAGATTATTGTGTCACATGTGAATTACCATCGGTCAATGACATTCCAGCCGGTATCCATGCGTGGCTCTGACGGACCATTTGCTCTCTTCACTTGTTGAGTTATTTCTGTTGTTCGGTGGAACGCTTACACTTGGGACTTAAGCTACAGCTTTGGAAGTTTCAAGCCCTTTTAGTCCCTGAAGAAGATCTACACTGTGTGTTTTTGAAACGCGTTGGGATGCGCTGCCGGTTGACAGCTTTCAGACTTCCCTTTAAGCTGGCTTTACATCTTCCCACAACAATATGTGTTTGTTTTTATCATCTTGAATTGTTTGTTATTTATGTAATTTGTCTTATATATATAAATATATAAAAAAAATAAATTTTCTTTTACGATTGCTGTTTGTGGTCTGTTTAAAATCCCCTCTTAGTAGAAGACTTGATCTGCCTGTATTAAGGATGCACAGAGACCCAGTGATGACTTTGCTCATTATTAAATGGGTTATGTACTGAAAACAGAAAGGTTTGATTTATAAAATAAAAATGTTTCATTATAAGGGGAGGAGGAACCTGGAAAATAATCTAAGAGGATATTTCTGGTTCAATCAATCAATCAACTTGTCATCATGGGGACAAGCAAATAGAACATTAAAGATGAAGAAAATATCTTTACTTAATTACAAAACCGGAAGACTGGAAAGACTGGTTGACTCTTGAGTAGCAAAAAGAATTTTAGAGAGATAGTTCTATCTATCTGTCTATGGACAGGAGGTACCGTATATACTCGAGTATAAGCCGAGTTTTTCAGCACATTTTTTTGTGCTGGAAATGTCCCCCTAGCCCCAAGTGGCCCCGAGATACAGGGCCCCAAAATCGGTGCAGAAAATGTCATTCTCGGGCCACTTGGTGCTAGGAACTTGGGTATATTGTAGTGCTAGTTCCACTGGGTTTGCACACAAAATTTGGGGTTCCTAGCACCAAGTGGCCCCCGAGATACGGGGCCCCAAAATCGGTCAACTGTGTCCATCTGCAGCAATGTCATTTCGGGACCCTTTGGGTCCAGAGAACCCTTTACTACCAAGTTTGAAGTTCGGGGGACCTATGGCTGCAAATGGGCACAGTGAGGCTGCAAATGGGCACAGTGAGGCTGCAAATGGGCACAGTGAGGCTGCAAATGGGCACAGTGAGGCTGCAAATGGGCACAGTGAGGCTGCAAATGGGCATTGTTGACCCTCTTTTCCACTTACAGTAGCTGCGCATTTCTCACCCTAGGCTTATACTCAAGTCAATAAGTTTTCCCAGTATTTTGTGGTAAAATTAGGTGCCTCGGCTTATATTCGGGTCGGCTTATACTCGAGTATATCCGGTATTCTAGACTTACAACCATGAAGGCTCTGCTGGGGTTCCTGGGCCCTTTTTGGCCCCAAAACTGGATCATTAAAGGGTACAAACCAACGCTTGGGATCGCTTCTGGTTCTCTATCCCCCTAAAGCACAGGAGGGCCCGATAAGCTATTGGCGGTGTGGAGGCAGATAGGTTATCCGGCTCAGTGTATTATTGGCTCTGAATTTCTTAGCATGTTGTGTCTGCCCTGCCTACTTTATTTTTGATGGATTGCCAAGAACATAGACCCTTTCATAACTCCTCCTTATCTTCTCCCTCTCCTTAGATTATTAACCCCTCCTCCTCCTCCTCCTCATTTCCATATCTCCATCTCCTCATCTCCATTGCTCCTCCTCTTTTCATCTGTCTCCTCACCTCCATAACCTCCGGGCTTTTCCATAACCCCTCCTCCTTATCTCCATAACTCCTTCTAATTTCCTCCCTTTGTTATCTCTATAGCTCCTCCTCATCTCCTCCCCTTCCACATCTCCATAACGCATCTGCATCTTCATACCCGACATCCTCATATCCCCCCTTCCATTTCCATAACACACCTGTATCTTCATAACTTCTCCTCCTCATCTCCATAACTCCTCTATTTTTTCATACCCGACCTCATATCTCCGTACCCCTCCTCATATCTCCATACCCCTCATCATATCTCCATACTCCTCCTCATATCTCCATACTCCTCCTCATATCTCCATACCCCTCATCATATCTCCATACCCCTCCTCCACATATCTCCGTACCCCTCCTCATATCTCCATACCCCTCATCATATCTCCATACCCCTCCTCCACATATCTCCGTACCCCTCCACATATCTCCGTACCCCTCATCATATCTCCGTACCCCTCATCATATCTCCGTACCCCTCATCATATCCCCCCTTTCCATCTCCATAACCCATCTACATCTCCATACCCAACCTCATATCTCCGTACCCCTCCTCATATCTCCGTACCCGTCCTCATATCTCCGTACCCGTCCTCATATCCCCCTTCCATCTCCATAACCCCTCCTCATCTCCATACCCCTCCTCATATCCCCCCTTCCAGGGGTCAAGTCCTGGGGAAAAAAGTGTGGGAACTCCCACCCAAGATCCACTCGCCCACCAGAAAAAATAATAAAATGATACGCTCATATACACGAACGATTCAAAAGTGGTATTTTTCATCCAATTTTCGTATTGTGTGGATGAAGCTTAACTGTTAGTACATAAAAAAAAAAACAATCCTCAATAAACATAAATGCGGTAATTCTCTGAATAATCAGCATTCATACAATTGTGCTTCCATGTAATGTGATCATCGTGTTCTGATCTTTATTGGGGAATGTTATTTTGTATATAGAGTGTTTATGTGGTGAGTTTACACTTTTCATTGAACAGAGTTTGGATAACACAGGGTTATATGGAAAGGTCATAAATGAAGTGCACATTATCTGGACAGAATGCTTGGGGAGATAGTGATGTGTTCCTGCTTAGGAGATGTATGTTAGCTTGGGGGGGGGGGGGGGGGCTGCAAACTCTGCAGGGGCTCCAACACACACTCGCTGCTATTCCAACCCTTCACATATTTCCACATAAACTTCCCTCCTGGCATTAAACTTTGCCAGGTATTGTGCTCAGCTTACCACCCCAAACTGATGTTCCTCCCTCAGCTCACCTCTCTCCCTGCATGTCCTGTGAGCAGAATAGCTGTGCTCCTCCTCTGGGTTCTCTCATCATATGGCACTGAAGATAGAGGAGGGGGGGATTCAGAGGGACACACAGAGAAAGTATGCAGGAGACTGGAGGGGGGGGGGGGGAGATAAGGAGACAGAAAATCAGGAGGGGGCCGGCGGGGAGGAGCGCATCACGGGAGGTCTGACTAATCACAATCTCTTAGCAGCAGGGACCTGATCTACCCGTCAGCTAGCTGTGATTGACAGGTAGATCGAAGAGGAAGCTGTCATGGGGCCCCCTACTGGCAATGCCTTAATGGTACTATTGTGAGCTGTGTCGGCAGCTGCTGGTGTAGCACCTGCCACACAGCTCACATACTTTAAAAGTCTTGCAGGACACGGCTGCTAATGGGAACTGAGTTCCTGTTGTGGAAAAAGTACAGGAACTCTGTTCCCATGCGTTCCCGCAGGACTTGAGCCCTGCCCTTCCATCTCCATAACCCATCTGCATCTCCATACCCAACCTCCTCATCTCCATACTCCTCCTCATATCCCCCCCTTCCATCTCCATACCCAACCTCATATTTCCATACCCCTCCTCACCCCCCTTCCATCCCCATACCTGAACTTCATATCTCCAGACCCCTCCTCAAACCCCAACCCTTCCACCTCCATAACCTATCTGCATTTCCATACCCAACCTCATCTCCATATCCCTCCCTATACCCCCTCTTCCTTCTCCATAACCCATCTACATTGCCATACCCGACCTCATATCACCATACCCCTCCTCATATCCCCCTTCCATCTCCATAACCCATCTGTTTCTCCATACCAGACCTCATATCTCCATACCCCTCATCATATCCCCTTCTTCCATCTCCATAACCCCTCTACATTTCCATACCTGACCTCCTCATCTCCATACCCCTCCTCATATGCCCCCTTCCATCTCCATACCCCTCTACATCTCCATACCCAGCCTCATATCTCCATACCCCTCCTCATATCCCCTTCTTCCATCTCCATAACCCATCTTCATCTCCATACCCCTCCCCATATCCCCCCTTCCATCTCCATAACCCATCTGCATTTCCATACCCAACCTCCTCATCTCCATACCCCTCCCTATACCCACTCTTCCTTCTCCATAACCCTTCTACATCGCCATACCCAACCTCATATCTCCATACCCCTCCTCATATCCCCCCTTCCATCTCCATAACCCATCTGTTTCTCTATACCGGACCTCATATCACCATACCCCTCCTCATATCCCCCCTTCCATCTCCATAACCATCTGCATCTTTATAACCCTTCCTTCTCATCTCCATAACTCCT
The DNA here is from genome assembly GCA_028564925.1 of Lithobates sylvaticus. Lineage (NCBI taxonomy): Eukaryota > Metazoa > Chordata > Amphibia > Anura > Ranidae > Lithobates > Lithobates sylvaticus. The sequence goes on from CM053038.1 coordinate 33,233,802, forward strand.
CCTCATCTCCTCACCTCTATAACCCCTCCTTATCTCCTCCCCTTCATCATCTTCATAACCCCTCCTTCTCATCTCCTTCCCCTTCCCATCTGTATAACCTATGTGCATCTCCATAACCCTAGCCCCTCCTAATTTTTTCACTCCTCTCATCCCCTCCCCTTGTTCATCTCCATAACCCCTCCTTCTCATCTCCTCCCACTTTAAATCTCCATAACCCCTCCTCCTCAACTCCACACCCCTCCCCATCTCGTGCACAGGAAGTTGTCAGTTCCCTGGATCTCTGGAAAACATTAAGGGGTATTTTTGCATTTTTCAGAGAGATACAACAAAACACTTTCAATGGTACATTTAGCAGACCAAAAGGGAGAAGAAAACGAGAAGATCGCTGTTCGGGTTACATACCCTTTAAGGACACAGAGAGTGACCATCAAGGAAATGGAGAAGCCACCAAACCTGTATTAGCAACATTGACAACCTACAGCCAATCCCAGCCAATCCTGGCCCAACCCCACCGCAAAGATATTGAAATACAAAAAAAATCTTCAGTGCTTGGTCCTATCTTCAGTGTTGGCAGGGCTGTTGCAAGGATTTTTGACACCCTAGGCGAAACCTAATTTTGCCGCCCCCTTCACTCCACCCCTGACCCCACCCCCTTTTCCGGGCCCATGTAAACCCCACCTTTATAACAAAGCGCCCATAAAATGCAGCCCACCATCGCCTATCAAAGCAACCTACCAGCGCCCATCAAATGCAGCCTACCAGCGCCCATCAAATGCAGCCTCACCAGCGCCCATCAATGCAGCCTCACCAGCACACATCAATGCAGCCTCACCAGCACCCATCAAATGCAGCCTCACCAGCGCCCATCAAATGCAGCCTCACCAGCGCCCATCAATGCAGCCTCACCAGCACACATCAATGCAGCCTCACCAGCACCCATCAAATGCAGCCTACCAGCGCCCATCAAATGCAGACTCACCAGCGCCCATCAATGCAGCCTCACCAGCACACATCAATGCAGCCTCACCAGCACACATCAATGCAGCCTCACCAGCGCCCATCAAATGCAGCCTCACCAGCGCCCATCAAATGCAGCCTCACCAGCGCCCATCAAATGCAGCCTACCAGCGCCCATGAAATGCAGCCTACCAGCGCCCATCAATGCAGCCTCACCAGCACACATCAATGCAGCCTACCAGCGCCCATCAATGCAGCCTCACCAGCGCCCATCAATGCAGCCTCACCAGCACACATCAATGCAGCCTCACCAGCGCCCATCAAATGCAGCCTACCAGCGCTCATCAAATGCAGCCTACCAGCACCCATCAATGCAGCCTCACCAGCGCCCATCAATGCAGCCTCACCAGCACACATCAATGCAGCCTCACCAGCGCCCATCAAATGCAGCCTACCAGCGCCCATCAATGCAGCCTCACCAGCACACATCAATGCAGCCTCACCAGCACACATCAATGCAGCCTCACCAGCACACATCAATGCAGCCTCACCAGCGCCCATCACATTTAGCCTCACGAGCGCCCATCACATTTAGCCTCACCAGGACCCATCAAATGCAGCCTACCAGCGCCCATCAATGAATGTTTGCTTGCTTTCATTGATTCAGGAGTCGGGACACAGACACAGTCCTTCACCGGCGCTGCGCCTCTGACTCTATCTGTGAACGGAAGGATGGCTGCCTGCTGATGCTGAGACTTAGTTGCTTGCTGCAGAGAGAAGAGAGTAGGAAAACCAGTGGCCGGGCGCCCCCTAGGCATCATGGCGCCCTAGGCGGCTGCCTAGTTTGCCTAGTGGTAGCACCGGCCCTGAGTGTTGGCCAATGTAGACTTTCATGTCCTTCATCTGCTGAGATGGCTACAAAACCGCAAATCCAAACTGATGTGTTAACAACGTGTCAGGGGAAATAATTACCCAATAAAAAGAGTCAGAAGTCTGCAGTCATGATGTGTACAGAAAATATTCACAAATAGAAAATCTCTACGCATTTATCTCTGCTCCTCTCCCTCCCGCTGGCTTTCAGCTGCTCCAGGGGAAACCACAGGGGATCGGTTCCAGTAAACGTGCCCCACTTGTCCATGATCCCTTCTTTCTGCTGCCCGGGTTCCCCTATGTGCCCCACCACAGTTATAAAGTCAGCACTATCCCCACTCCTGTGTTTTTCTGACCAGCAAATAAACAGGGCTGGGTGATGTCAATGGTTGCTAGGGAAGGGGCAGGTGCTGTGTCCCTCTGTTTCTCTAACAACCATTGACAAATTCTCATCAATCATGATGAACATCACCTGTCAACTCACCAAAAGAAGGAAGAACACTGTCCAATCACATCACAGAAGACAGCCCTGTCACCAAATGTAAACAAAGGGGGTGAGGTATACTCAGTGATGTCATTGCCCATATATGGCCATGTGGCCATATTTGGTCAGTGATGTCAGCACTCTGCATTAATATGGCTTGGGATACTTGGCCAGCTTATAAAATTGGGCTGGGTGACCTCACTGAATTCTGGTGAAGGGGGAGGTGCTGCGTCCCTCTGCTTCTTTAACAACCATTGAAAGGTTCTCCTCAATCGTGATGAATGATGCCCGTCAACTCACCAAAAGAAAAAATAAATGCCACCTTATCCCATTGCTACACACGCCGCAAAAGACAGCTCTGGTCTCCGACGCTACATGTAAACAAAGGGGCGGGGAAGGCTAGTGATGCTATTGACCAAATATGGGCATTTGGTCAGTGATGTCAGCACCTTCCCCTCCCCTGTGTTAACATGGCTTGGGATAGCCAGCCAGCAAATAAATGGGGCTGGGTGACGTCACTGGTTGCTAGGGAAGGGGCAGGTGCTGCACCCCCCCTGCTTCTTTAACAACCATTGAAAGGTTCTCCTCAATCGTGATGAATGATGCCTGTTAACTCACCAAAAGCCGCCCAATCCCATTGCCACAAAAGACAGCTCTGGTCCCTGACGCTAAATGTAAACAAAGGGGCGGGGAATACCCAGTAATGTCATCGCCCATTTTATGGCCATGTGGCCATATTTATTCAGTGATGTCAGCACCTTCCCCTCCCCTGTGTTAACATGGCTTGGAATACCCGGCCAACGAATAAATGGGGCTGGGTGACGTCACTGGTTGCTAGGGAAGGAGCAGGTGCTGGGCCAGGGCCGTCTTTAATATTGATTGGACCCTGGGCAAACATTTTCTTGGGCCCCCTCTTCCACGCAATTTCGCTCTCCACCTGCTCTGAGCCATACAATAAAGAGCAGCTAGACTCAAAATCAGTTTACTGAATCAGATCAGGCAGTGATTGCGATTGGTTGCCAGAGGTTACAGTGTATCATTACCGCTCACTGACTGGTTGCTAGAGGTTAAAGCACATGTTATTGCTCACTGTTATTTTCTAGAGGATACAGCAAATGACTTCTGCTTGTTGATTGGTTGCTGGAGATTACTGTACATCAATATTGCTCACTGATTGATTGCTAGAGGTTACTAAACATCTATATCAATCACTAATTGGTTGTTAGAGGTTACTGCACATAATTACTGCTCACTGATTGGTTGCTAGATGTTACTAAACATCTATATCAATCACTAATTGGTTGTTAGAGGTTACTGCACATAATTACTGCTCACTGATTGGTTGCTAGAGGTTACTAAACATCTATATCAATCACTAATTGGTTGTTAGAGGTTACTGCACAAAATTACTGCTCACTGATTGGTTGCAAGAGGTTACTAAACATCTATATCAATCACTAATTGGTTGTTAGCGGTTACTGTACATAATTACTGCTCACTGATTGGTTGCAAGAGGTTACTAAACATCTATATCAATCACTAATTGGTTGTTAGCGGTTACTGCACATAATTACTGCTCACTGATTGGTTGCAAGAGGTTACTAAACATCTATATCAATCACTAATTGGTTGTTAGCGGTTACTGCACATAATTACTGCTCACTGATTGGTTGCAAGAGGTTACTAAACATCTATATCAATCACTAATTGTCAGGGTTTCCGTCCGCTGCGCACGCTAGTGCGCAGGCGCACGGGTTCGGCTTCCCGGCTCATAGCCAGTGACAGGGAGAGAATGCGGCGGCGCGTGCGCACTCGTGTTCCCGCCAAGCGGCGCGCGCGCATGCGCAGTAGCGCGGCATCGCCCCATGTGACCTCAGCGGCCCTATAAAAGGAGGGCCTCTGTGCCCAGACAGACGCTGGTTCGTCTGACAGCTGCTTCCTGTTGTATCCTGTACTTGTCCCTTGAAGATTGTCTTACCTGTTGCCAAACCCGGATCGTCCTGACTACTCTGCCTTCTCCTGCCCTTGACCTTCGGCTTACTTACCTGGATTTGTTACCTTCTCCTGCCCTGGACCTTTGGCCTGTACCTTGGACTCTTCTGCTCAAAGATACCTTGTCTACCAGTGTTTGACCCTCAGCCTGCCTTGGACCCTTTTGCTCAAAGATACCTTGCCTACCAGTGTGTGACCCCCGGCCTGCATTTCACCTAACCTGCTTGTGTTTGATTCCCAGCCTGCTTGCTGTGTTCTCTATTAGGAACCCGTGGACATACTACCCAGCTCCAGTCTACCCTTCTCTACAACATCAGGAGCCCACGCCTGGTCACCATCCCTCCGGTGGCTTGTGCCTCTTGGTGCCAACTGTCCCTGTAGCACTTTCAGGGCAGTGGGCGCTGAGTCGCAAGGGCAACCGCTCTCGGCATCTTGGCCTCGGTGAGTACTAAGTTCCTGACAGTACGAACCAGCCATGACAGAGGCCAACAGAGCGGGTTCTCCACTGGACATGTTATGTCAGCAAGTGTCTGCCCTCACGGAGGCGGTACAGAAACTTCAGGAAGGCTACGCCCAAGTCGATACACGACTCCAACAACTGACCACGGCCGCTCCTCTAACTAATTCAGCTTCCGGGTCTACTAGTGGGACTTCTGCACCTCAGGCTCAACCTCCACCTGCCATGATGATGGCCGTACCTGAACCCAAGGTACCAATTCCAGAACGATTTTCAGGTGATCGCAGGAAGTTCAGGTCCTTCAAAAATGCTTGTTCCTTGTACCTTGCCCTGCAACCCCGAACCTTCTCCTCAGAAATTGTCAAAGTGGGGTTTATCATCTCCCTTCTCTCCGAGGAACCCCAATCTTGGGCCCACGGCCTCATGGAACAAAGAAACCCTCTCCTTAATACTGTTGATACATTTTTTGAAGCAATGGGCCAACTCTACGATGATCCCCAACGTAAGGCCACGGCTGAGGCCACTCTGCATACCCTCTCCCAGGGTAAAAGGCCTGTAGAGGACTATACAGCGGAATTCCGCAAATGGTCTGCCGATACCACCTGGAATGAGGCAGCCCTCCTCTACCAGTATCGACTGGGATTGAGGGAGAGTTTGAAGGACGAGATAGCCCGGGTTGAGCCTCCTACTTCTTTAGAGGAGTTGATCCAGGTAGCCACCAAGCTGGATCGACGTATGCGGGAACGTCGCTCAGAACGTGTACAAGGGTCCCGACCAATATGGGTTTCCCCAAGGATGCCAACTGCTTATCCGACCGTTCCATCCGGTCCAGCGGCCCCTGAAGGGGAACCAATGCAACTGGGCTTAGTTCGTCCCCGCCTTACCCAGGAGGAACGGCAACGAAGACGGAGATCCAATTTGTGCCTCTATTGCGGGGGTCCCGGACATTTCCTCCTAAATTGTCCCATCCGGCCTAGTAAGTTGCCATCTCAGCCTTTCATGAATTGTCAAGCCGTCAATCGGGCCCAGACTTATGTGACTCTTTCTGTTTCCCTACAGCTAGCGGGAAGGAAGATCCGGCTACCAGCCGTGATTGACTCAGGTGCTTGCAGCTGCTTCCTGGATATCTCTATCGCCAAGGAATGGCACATTCCTTGCTTCAACAAGTCAAATCCCCTATTGGTCCATTTGGCTGATGGGTCCCTGCCACAATCTGGTCCAGTAACCCAGGAGACTTCTCCTATCCTCACCACCACAGATTCCGGCCACCAAGAGTTCCTACGGTTTGATCTCATATCTTCTCCAATGTTTCCCATCATCCTTGGACTTCCCTGGCTGCAAGCTCATGATCCCCAAATTCACTGGAACAGGAAGGAGGTCTCCTTCTCGTCACCATATTGTCACCAACACTGCACCTCTCCAACCTCCTGCTCCGTCCTATCGGTCATCTCGACATCAGAGAATCTTCAGCACATTCCCCCGGTCTATCAAGACTTTAAAGATGTCTTTGACAAGAAAAAGGCCGACCACCTACCACCACATCGGGCCTATGACTGCCCCATCAAATTGCTCACAGGCTCCGCAATTCCCTTTGGGCGCATATTTCCTCTGTCAGAGACCGAACTAAAGGCCCTCAAGGCCTACATTGACGAGAATCTCGAGAAAGGCTTTATTCGGCCATCCACCTCTCCAGCAGGCGCTGGTATTTTCTTCGTTGGTAAAAAAGATGGTTCACTCAGGCCCTGCATTGATTATCGGGAGCTTAATAAAATCACTATAAAAAACCGATATCCTTTACCACTTATTCCCGAACTCTTCCAGCGGTTCCGGTCAGCTAAAGTTTTCTCTAAACTCGACTTAAGGGGTGCCTACAACCTTGTCAGAATCCGTGCAGGGGATGAGTGGAAGACAGCCTTCAGGTCTCGCTTTGGCCACTATGAATATTTGGTGATGCCATTTGGCCTATGTAACGCTCCAGCTACTTTCCAGCACCTGGTTAATGACATTTTTAGAAAATACTTGGATGACTTTTTAGTCGTGTACTTAGACGACATTCTCGTTTTTTCAGCCACTCTGGAGTTGCACCGGGAACATGTCAGAAAGGTCCTCACCATCCTCAGAGCCCATCAGCTCTATCTTAAAGCTGAAAAATGCGAGTTTGAAAGATCTACAGTACAATTTCTGGGGTTCATCATCTCAACTAAAGGCACCTCCATGGACCCACAAAAGGTCAAGGCAGTGGTAGACTGGCCACCTCCCAAGGACAAAAGAGCCGTACAGAGGTTCCTCGGTTTTGCTAATTTTTACAGGAGGTTCATCGCCGGATTCTCTGCCATTGTGGGGCCAATCACTCAACTGACCCGCCTACACAACCGTTTTCAGTGGTCCCAGGAAGCCCAGGAAGCTTTTGTCAAACTAAAGACTCTCTTCACGTCCGCTCCTATCTTACGGCACCCAGACCCACTGCTACCTTTTGTTCTGGAGGTGGACGCCTCGGAGTCGGCCACAGGTGCCATCCTCTCCCAACGCCATGGGCCGAGAGCCCTGTTACACCCAGTGGCCTTCGCCTCCCGAAGACTCAATCCGGCCGAGAAAAACTATGACGTGGGTGATCGGGAGCTATTGGCCATCAAATCCGCTCTGGAGGAGTGGAGATACCTCCTTGAAGGAGCAGTTCACCCAATTACCATTTTTACAGATCATAAAAATCTTGAATACCTTCGCACTGCTAAACGCTTAAGACCCCGTCAAGCCCGTTGGGCACTCTTCTTTTCAAGGTTTACATTCCACATTTCCTACCGGCCAGGATCAAAGAACGGCAAGGCGGATGCTCTATCCCGTATCTTCCCAGACTCCTCTCAGGTATCAGAACCCAGCACCATTCTTACTCCTCAGAACTTCCTACTACTCACACCCACGGACCTGATCTCTGCTTTATCTACTGCTTCAGCTCATTGTAAAGATCCCATTCTGGACACCCTAGAGAAACGTGAAAGTCTGTTCTGGCTCCAAGATAAAATTTTTGTCCCCTCAGAGGTAAGACCTGTAGTCTTGAGAACTTTACACGACCATAAACTAGCTGGTCACTTTGGGGTACGGAAAACCGCAGAACAGATCTCCCGCACCTTTTGGTGGCCAGGCTGGAGAAGGGATTGTCAAAGATACGTATCCTCCTGTATTACCTGTCAGCGAAACAAGGGTCCTAAAGCAAAGCCTTGGGGTTTACTCAGGCCTCTACCCATTCCAGAACGACCTTGGGCCGATATTTCGATGGATTTCATCGTAGAATTACCTCCATCACAAGGTTTTACCACTATCCTAGTGGTAGTGGATCGGCTGTCCAAAATGAGTCACTTTTTGCCCATGATCGGCACTCCCTCTGCTCTGGAGACCGCCAACATTTTTGTCAAGGAGATTGTTAGACTTCATGGGGTACCCAAGAGCATCGTCTCGGATAGGGGCCCACAATTCACCTCAAAATTTTGGAAAGAACTTTGCAAAACCTTGGATATCAACATTTGCCTTTCATCTGCCTACCACCCACAAAGTAATGGTCAAACTGAACGCACTAATCAAACTCTTGAACAATACTTACGATGTTTCTGTTCTTCCGCACAAGACGACTGGTCCTCTCTATTATCTTTTGCAGAATTTGCATATAATAACTCCTCCCATTCGACCACAAATCAGACTCCGTTTTGGGCTAACTTTGGGTTTCATCCATCCTTTCTCCCTAATGTTGTTTCTGAATCACGGGTTCCCGCTGTACAAGAACGGATAAGGTACATTCAAACCAACTTCAAAAAACTTCAAGACGCCATGCAACATGCCCAGGAAGGATATAAAAAGTATCACAACAAGGGGAGAGAGGAGAACCCTCATTTCAAGATTGGAGAAAAGGTATGGCTGGCAACTACCCATCTTAAGATCGCGTGTCCTGCAAGGAAATTGGGTCCCAAGTTTATTGGACCATTTGAAATAAAGAAGATGGTAAATCCCGTAGCTTTTGAACTGGCCCTACCCAGTTCCTACAGAATACACCCAGTATTCCATGCCTCCCTTCTGAGACCCTTGGTCCCCAGTCCTTTTCCGAACAGAGAAGAAGGTCCTCCTCCACCTATAACAATTGATGGAGTCGAAGAATACGAAGTAGAGTCGTTACTTGGCTGCAGGAAGGTGGGTCGCCAGCTTCAATTCTTAGTAAAATGGAAGGGCTATCCACCAGAGGATAATTCTTGGGAACCATCCAGAAACCTCCATGCCCCAAGATTGATCAAGATCTTCCGACAAGAACACCCTGAGTTGATGGAGAGCCTGGGGGCGTCCGGAGGCCGCCCCTCAGGGGGGGGGCACTGTCAGGGTTTCCGTCCGCTGCGCACGCTAGTGCGCAGGCGCACGGGTTCGGCTTCCCGGCTCATAGCCAGTGACAGGGAGAGAATGCGGCGGCGCGTGCGCACTCGTGTTCCCGCCAAGCGGCGCGCGCGCATGCGCAGTAGCGCGGCATCGCCCCATGTGACCTCAGCGGCCCTATAAAAGGAGGGCCTCTGTGCCCAGACAGACGCTGGTTCGTCTGACAGCTGCTTCCTGTTGTATCCTGTACTTGTCCCTTGAAGATTGTCTTACCTGTTGCCAAACCCGGATCGTCCTGACTACTCTGCCTTCTCCTGCCCTTGACCTTCGGCTTACTTACTTGGATTTGTTACCTTCTCCTGCCCTGGACCTTTGGCCTGTACCTTGGACTCTTCTGCTCAAAGATACCTTGTCTACCAGTGTTTGACCCTCAGCCTGCCTTGGACCCTTTTGCTCAAAGATACCTTGCCTACCAGTGTGTGACCCCCGGCCTGCATTTCACCTAACCTGCTTGTGTTTGATTCCCAGCCTGCTTGCTGTGTTCTCTATTAGGAACCCGTGGACATACTACCCAGCTCCAGTCTACCCTTCTCTACAACATCAGGAGCCCACGCCTGGTCACCATCCCTCCGGTGGCTTGTGCCTCTTGGTGCCAACTGTCCCTGTAGCACTTTCAGGGCAGTGGGCGCTGAGTCGCAAGGGCAACCGCTCTCGGCATCTTGGCCTCGGTGAGTACATATGAATGCCACATCTATTTACTTATCATTGCTGCAGTCCACGACTATTTACATAAGGCTGGGCAGCAGCAGCAGCAGCAGAAGTTTACACTGAGATATCAGGACACAGCACGGGACTAAAACTTCAAGGGATAAGGGAATTTAAACTGGGATAGTTGGCGAGTATGAGGCCACTGCTTTGGGCCCCACTACAATGATGGGGCCCAGGGCAGCTGCCCCTTTTGCCCTACCTTAACCACTTCCCGACCGCCCACTGCATATATACGTCAGCAGAATGGCACGGGCAGGCAAAACCACGTACCTCTACGTGGCCCTTTAAATGCCTGCCCGTGGGTCGCGCGCGACCCAGTCGGGAGCTCCGGGGCCCCCGGCCGCGGGACCAGCGGACCCGATCGCTGCTGGTGTCCCGCGATCGGGTCACGGAGCTGAAGAACGGGGAGAGGTCTGTGTAAACAAACCTCTCCCTGCGCTTCCTACTCTGCCTGTCATTGATTGGCTGTTCCCGGTCATCGGGAAAGCCGATCAATGACGTCAGACGTCAGCCCCACCCCCTAATGTAAAAAAACACACACGTCAGAGCCCATAACCCCTCCCCTCCCCCTAGTGGTTAACTCTTTCACTACAACTGTCATTTATACAGGATTTGCATTTAAATAGCACTGATTGCTGTATAAATGACAATGGTCCCAAAAATGTGTCAAAAATGTCCGATGTGCGCGCCATAATGTCGCAGTCACGATAAAAATCGCTGATCGCCGCCATTACTAGTAAAAAAAAAATATTAATAAAAATGCTATAAAACTATCCCCCATCTTGTAAACGCTATAACTTTTGCGCAAACCAATCAATAATCGCTAATTGCTATTTTTTTTTTACCAAAAATATGTAGAAGAATACGTATCGGCCTAAACTGAGGAAAAAAAATGTTTTTTTATATATTTTTTGGGGATATTTATTATATCAAAAAGCAAAAAAATATTGCATTTTTTTCAAAATTGTCGCTCTATTTTTGTTTATAGCGCAAAAAAATAAAAACCGCAGGGGCGATCAAATACCACCAAAAGAAAGCTCTATTTGTGGGAAAAAAAAGGACGCCAATTTTGTTTTGGAGCCACGTCGCACGACCGCGCAATTGTCAGTTAAAGCGACGCAGTGCCGAATCGCAAAAAGGGGCGTGGTCCTTTGGCTGCCAATTGGTCCGGGGCTGAAAGTGGTTAAAAACGGTCCCGTGCTGGGCCACTCTGCTTCTTTAGCAAACCATTGACAGATCCTCGACAATCATGATGAACGATGCCCATGCCAATCCGATGCTCCTGGGTTTACCTGACCGGAGATTCCTGGTCGCCAGCAAAAGGAATGGGGCTGGGTAACTTCTAAGGAAGGGGTTCTGCTGGTACCCGCTGCTTCCTTAACAAACCATTGACAGCAGAAGCAATAGAAAAACTGCTACCGTACTATATATACTGTATATATCAGGGGTGCCCAACCAGTGGCCCGGGGGGCCACATGTTGCCCGCTGATGCCTCTGAGGTGGCCCTCGACCTCCTGCTCTAAGATGGCAGGTTGGCAAGCCCAGATGACGGGTTGCCGACCCGCCATCCCAGAGCAGCAGTTTTGTGAATGAAGCCACTGGTAGTGAAAGCAAGTGGCTGCGGAGCAGAGCCACATAAGCCAATGCTTCCTGTATAGCGCCCGCTCCTGTCACAGGCGGAGTGATACCAAATGCACTCTGCCTGGGAAAGCAACAGCCAGCCATACCAGAATGGAAGACGGTTATTGAAGGTAAGTTTACTACTAAATTCACAGTATATATGGATATATCTGTTTTGCAGTGGTTACTGGGCTGCTTTCAAAATAATCCGCAGGTGCAGCGCAGCTGCGGGTTACCTGCATTGAGCCATAGACTTCTGTTATTACCTGCGGGTTTGTTGAGCCTTGGCGAATCGGATTGGATCAGAGGGCCCATAGAGTAGAGTGGGCTGTGTCCGTGGACACGGACCTGTCCTCCTCCCGCTCCGCTCATTGTGGCCCGCGACCAGTTACCAATTCGCTTAAGTTGCCCTCGATCTTCAAAAGGTTGGGCACCCTTGGTATATATGCAGGGGCGGACTGACAGTTCATGGGGCCCCCGGGCAATAGGAGATTATGGGGCCCCCAGTATACAATCCCACAGTATACACATACATGTACACACAGTATACACAGACATGTTTCTATTGGCTGAGAAGGTACTGGAGAGGTGGGGCAGCTATAATCTCTGGATTTTTAGACCAAAAGGATGTCGGTAAGGGACATTTCAGAAACAGATGTAAAATAAAACACAGATTTTTACATACTGTCCCTGGTTTTACTGAGGCTGGCAACCCTGATGGGGCCCCCTAGTGGCCCGGGGCCCTCGGGAAGTGCCCGAGTGGCCGAATGGTCAGTCCGCCCCTGTATATATGATATTTGGATCCCACTGAACAAGCTGAATGTCCAGCATTTGGGCCAACGCCCAAGAAGCCAAAGTTCGGTCTTAACAGAGAGTTCATCCCTGCTATCTATTTAACAACTATCATCTATCTATCTATCTATCTATCTATCTATCTATCTATCTATCTATCTATCTCTCTCTCTCTCGGTGACTTGGCGTTGATAATGGTAGGAAGATTTTCCTGTTTGGCGATTGCTCTGTCGAGGCTCTCGGAAGCGGCTCCTCCCTCCTCATTAATGGTGCCGTAGTAGAAGGGTTGGATTAGGTTTAATAGAGCGTGGAGTCTTTTCTAGAACATTACAGGGGATGTGGAGGGATAAAGGTGGTTTTAGGGACATTTACAAGGCTAGGTGTGTGGCAGGAGTTCTCCGCTCCGTAGAAGATCTGTAAAGCCTCCAGGACGGCGCTCTGTAATCCATGAGATTTGTCTCCGGAGCCGGGTGAAAAGTGACAGAGAGCCGGGCTGGGATGGAGAAGAAGAGGGACGGATTGAGGTCCTTCTTCCCCCTGAGGACAATAATCCAAGTAGTGCTCCTGGAAGTATAATTAGGGAGGTTTCATTTAACTCTATATGGAATAAGGGGGGGGGGGGGGTTAGAAGTGCTGTCAGGTTTTTATTGCTGTCTGTGTCCCCTTTGGAGAGTCACCTTTGTCACATTCACCCCTCCTGGGATCCAGTGCTGGGTCTCCTCTCCAGGTCATGGCTGCCACCACTTCCAGGTGTCGTCCACAGTGTCAGAACCGAGGAACCCTAATAGTCACCATGTCCCCCCCCAATGTTAGCCTTACCTCTGACCCTAATCCCAGCTCTGAACCTGTCCTTAAAGTGATTAAAGGTTCAAAAATTACAAATATGATCAGTGCCCCCAATAGCAAGCTGTGTGCACTATGGGGGCAATGGTGTGTGCCCACTACCAAGCCCCCACCTTATGCTGCCCCCCCCCCATGTTCTCTCCTCATTGGCTTACTGCCTGTGATTGACAGCAATGGGAGCCAGCGGGTCCCCCAGCCGTGTCTCAGCCAATGAGGAGAGAGACCCGGGAAAGCTGAGGCTCCCTTGCACATCACTAGATCGAGTGGGGGCTCAGGCAAGTATAGGGGGGTGTAGGGGGAGCAGCACACAGATTTTTTTTTTTACCTTCATACATAGAATTCCTTTACAACCACTTTAACCACATCCCTAATGCTAAACCAATCCCTAACTCTAATTCTAACCCTTTCCCTATCTCTCTAGACCTAATGCTGACCCTAATGCTAACATTATCCATAAACCTAATACTGACCCTTCGCTAAAGATCTAACCCTAATGCTGACCCTAACCCTAATGCTAACCCTATCTCTAACCCTAATGTTGACCCTATCCCTAACCCTAATGCTGACCCTATCTCTAACCCTAATGTTGACCCTATCCCTAACCCTAATGCTGACCCTATCTCTAACCCTAATGTTGACCCTATCGCTAATCCTAATGTTCACCCTATCTATAACCCTAATGCTGACCCTATCCCTAATGTTGATCATATCTCTCTATTGCTGACCCTATCCTTAACCCTAATGTTGACCCTATCGCTAACCATAATGTTGACCCTATCTCTAACCCTAATGCTGACCATTTCCCTAACCCTAATGTTGACCCTAATGCTAACATTATCCATAACCCTAAGGCCCCTTTCACACTGGGGCGGTGAGCCGCGGTGACGGTAAAGCAGCGCTATATTTAGCGCTGCTTTACCGTCGTTTTCACCGCGGTTTTCGGCCACTCGCGGTGCGGTTTTACCCCCCGCGAGCGGCCGAAAAAGGGTTAAACACCCCCCGCAGAGCGCCGCCGTAGCCGCGGTATTGCCGCGGTAACCGCGGTATTGCCGCGGTTTTACCGCGGTCTCCCATTGTAATCAATGGGAAGGAGCGGTATAGGAGCGGTGGACACACGGCTCCTATCCCGCTCCAAAGATGCTGCTAGCAGGACTTTTTTTGTCATCCTGCTAGCGCACCGCTCCAGTGTGAAAGCCCGCCGGCTTTCACACTGGAGTTAAAGGGGCAGGATTTTTTCATGCGGTGAACAGGCGCTATTTTTAGCGCTGCACCGCATGAAAAACGCCCTGGTGTGAAAGGGGCCTAATACTGATCCTATCACTATATCACTAACCCGAATGCTGACCCTATCCCTAACCCTAATGTTGACCATATCTCTATCCCTAATGCTGACCCTATCTATAACCCTAATGCTGACCCTATCCTTAATGTGGACCCTATCTCTCTAACCCTAATGCTGACCCTAATGCTAACATTATCCCTAACCCTAATACTGACCCTATCTCTAACCTTAATGCTGACCCTATCTAGCCTTAACCCTAATGCTGACCCTATCGCTTACCCTAATGCTGACCTTATCCTTATCCCTAATGTTGACCCTATCTCTAACCTTAAAGCTGACCCTATCTCTAACCATAATACTGACGCTATCTCTCTAACACTAATGTTGACCCTATCCCTAACCCTATCCGTAATGCGGACCCTATCTATAACCCTAATGCTGACCCTATCCCTAATGTTGACCCTATCTCTCTAACCCTAATGCTGACCCTAATGCTAACATTATCCATAACCCTAATACTGACCCTATCGCTATATCTATAACCCTAATGCTGACCCTAATGTTGACCCTATCACTAACCCTAATGTTGACCCTATTGCTAACCCTAATGTTGACCCTATTGCGGACCCTATCTCTAACCCTAATGTTGACCCTATCTCTAACCCTAATGTTGACCCTATCATTAACCCTAATGCTGACCCTATCCCTAATGTTGACCCTATCTCTCTAACCCTAATGCTGACCCTAATGCTAACATTATCCATAACCCTAATACTGACCCTATCGCTATATCTATAACCCTAATGCTGACCCTAATGTTGACCCTATCACTAACCCTAATGTTGACCCTATTGCTAACCCTAATGTTGACCCTATTGCTGACCCTATCTCTAACCCTAATGTTGACCCTATCTCTAACCCTAATGTTGACCCTATCATTAACCCTAATGCTCACCCTATCGCTAACCCTAATGCTCACCCCATCCCTAAACCTAATGTTGACCCTATCCCTAACCCTAATGTTGACACTATCCCTAACCCTAATGTTGACCCTATCATTAACCCTAATGCTCACCCTATCGCTAACCCTAATGCTCACCCCATCCCTAACCCTAATGTTGACCCTATCCCTAACCCTAATGTTGACCCTCCTATCTCTAACCCTAATGTTGACCCTATCATTAACCCTAATGCTCACCCTATCGCTAACCCTAATGCTCACCCCATCCCTAACCCTAATTTTGACCCTATCCCTAACCCTAATGTTGACACTATCTCTAACCCTAATGTTGACCCTATCATTAACCCTAATGCTCACCCTATCGCTAACCCTAATGCTCACCCCATCACTAACCCTAATGTTGACCCTATCCCTAACCCTAATGTTGACACTATCCCTAACCCTAATGCTGACTCTATGTCTAACCTTAAAGCTGACCCTATCTCTAACCCTAATACTGACCCTATCTCTAACCCTAATGTTCACCCTATCTATCCTTAACCCTAATGCTGACCCTATCTCTAACCTTAAAGCTGACCCTATCTCTAACCCTAATGCTAACATTATCCCTAAGTGTAATGCCAACCCTAACCAAAGCTGACATAATGATCACATGACTTTGTTAGCCATCAGATTTCTTATCACAACCTTTAATCTAATACATCCACATGTTTAAATTTAAAGCTAATTTCCATAAAATTTTGGTAAATTGGCATTCGGTGAAATGATAAAGTTCATTCCTATCTGTCACCGTATCCTTTCTTTGTCTGCCAATAAAAATGACTTTTTTGTCGCCCTGTGAATGGTGTCTCTCGGGACGCTTCTGGTAGAGAAGTTGGATGGAAATGTCCCAACCTTCCCATAGAACTCAATGAATTATAGATGATAATAATTGGCGCTGGGTGTTCTGGACACACCAGATATAATGGGTTGATTAGGGCCGCGGTTTAGGTGACCGGTGAGAGTCTTCTCAGAGGACATCAAAGGTCCAATCAGAGATGTGACTATCCCAGACCCATCAAACAGCACGAAATGACGGGGCAATTGGTGACAGCAGCCAAAAGGCGTCATAATAAGCCGTTCCCTCCCGTCTTTCATGCTGGGTGACGGAAACTCTAATTTGGGATATTATTACGTTCTATTGTCTGAAGATCTGGAGAGATCCCAGAGATGAGCCGGAGGAGAGGGAGATACACCTTCTGATCCCAGGCAGGCTCATCTACACTGTATTACCAAAAGTATTGGGACACCTTCCTTTACACACGAGGACCTCGGCTATGGAACGCTCTGCCCATGAATATCCGCATGGAAGAAAACCATCTGGTGGGCAGTCATGTTGGAACAGGAAGGGGCCGTCCCCAAACTGTTCCCACAAAGTTGGGAGCATGAAATTGTCCAAAATGTCTCGGTATGATGACGCCTTAAGAGTTCCCTTCACTGGAACTAAGGGGCCAAGCCCAACCCCTGAAATACAACCCCCACACCATAATAACCCCTCCACCCCCCACACCATAATCCCCCCCCCTCCCCCACACCATATTACCCCCTCCACCCCCCACACCATAATCCCCCCTCCACCAAATGATTTGGACCAGTTGACCAAGCAAGGTCCATAAAGACATGGAGTTTGGGGTGGAGGAACTTGACTGGCCTCAACCTTGTCCTGACCTCAACCCCATAGAGCACCTTTGGGAGCCAGGCCTTCTCCTCCAACATCAGCGCCTGACCTCACAAATGCTCTTCTGGAAGAATGGTCAAACATTCCCATAGACACCCTCCTAAACCTTGTGGACGGCCTTCCCAGAAGAGGTGAAGCTGTTATAGCGGCAAAAGGGCCAACTCCATATTGACCCCTCCGGACTAAGACTGGGATGCCATTAAAGTTCATGTGCGTGTGAAGGCAGGTGTCCCAATACTTGTGGGAATATAGTGTATATGGGTAAATAATTCCTGCAGTCTCGGAATAAGAACCTCTCGGAACTGGGTATAATTTTATAAAAGGTAATTTTTCTGCTTCATTGATATGCACTGATAGGCTGCACTGGTGGGCACTGATAGGCTGCACTGGTGGGCACTGATAGGCTGCACTGGTGGGCACTAATAGGCTGCACTGGTGGGCACAGATAAGTCTGTACTGATAGGCACAGATAAGATGGCACTGATGGGTGGCATGGATGGGTGGCACGGATGGGCACTGATAGATGGCACTGATAGATGGCACTGATGGGCACAGATAAGGTGGCACTGATGGGGACAGATAAGTCTGTACTGATAGGCACAGATAAGATGGCACTGATGGGTGGCATGGATGGGTGGCACGGAGGGGTGGCACGGATGGGCACTGATAGATGGCACTGATAGATGGCACTGATGGGCACAGATAAGGTGGCACTGATGGGGACAGATAAGTCTGTACTGATAGGCACAGATAAGATGGCACTGATGGGTGGCATGGATGGGTGGCACGGAGGGGTGGCACGGATGGGCACTGATAGATGGCACTGATAGGTGGCACTGATGGGCACTGATAGATGGCACTGCTAGGTGGCACTGATGGGCACTGATAGTTGGCACTGATGGGCACTGGTAGGTGACACTGATGGGCACTGGTAGGTGACACTGATGTGCAGCACTGTTCAGGCACTTATTGTGGGCACTGACAGGTGGCACTGTGAATTTTTTTTAAAAAAAGCTGATCATCGGCGGCAGTGAGTTTGCAGTGCACTGACAGGTGGCACTGTGGGCACTGACAGATGGCACTGTGGGCACTGACAGGTGGCGCTGGTGGACACTGGTAGGCGGCACTTGTAGGGGGCATAGGTGGAAACCCGAGGAGCCGGGGCACGTCGCAGTGATCGGGACTAATGTCCCTCTCACTGCCGCCGGTGATCGGCTTTTATTTTTTCTCCTGGCGCTGTCAGCGCCAGGAGGAAAAATAGCCGATTACCGGCTCTGTTGATATCACATGATCAGCTGTCATTGGCTCGTGCCCGGGACGACGTCATAGGACGTAGTCCCGGCAATGTAGATCCGCGCTGACGCCGTCATTCAGCTATAGCGCGGATCTCTAGAGGTTAAAGTTCATGTGCGTGTAAAGGCAGGCGTCCCAATACTTTTGGGAATATAGTGTCTGTGACATTACAGTCTATATATAGGAGATGACTTTGAACCCCATTAAGCAGCTAAAAACAAAACAAAAACAAAACAGTAAAACAAAAGGATGAGGAGAGGCTCCATGTGAATCACCTCCGTCATCCTCCCCTGAGCCGCCATTCAGCCGCGGTCTACAGAAAGCCCCGCCAGCCGCATTCCTGGGCAGCGTTCCGCAATAAAGGAACACAAAGCATTCCGTACATTCAACCTCTCTGAGAAGAAAATTGATCGATCGGCGTCTGCTCAGAGAATGAATACGCAATGGAAGTCAGCGGATTGCTGATCCATTGTTCAGGGATTTCCACGTCTTTATTTTTAAGACGAGTTTAATTAACGTGAGACTGTAAATGATGAAATCATCGCGGAGGGCGGATTTACCAAATCTTCCAATCCCAACAAACTGGAGGGGAAACTGAAAAAAAATAAAAAAGTAAATAAATAAATAAATAAATAAAAAAACACCTCCTCCGATTAAATAGATGTGTATTTCTAAATGAATGCAATGACAATCAAAAAACAAAAAATAAATAAAAAATATGTATAACATATAAATAAATAAATAAATAATTTATTTTAAAAATCGTATGGGGTATATATGACATCTTATTGCAATAAAAAAAAAAAAAAATTTTTTAAATAACATGAATATTAAAAAAGATTATACAAAATTGTATAGGGGTATTCACAACATCCTATTTTAAATTAATTAATAATTATTCAAAATGTAATAAAATGTGAATATAAATAAATTATTATAAAAATTTGTATGGGGTATATACAGTATGTGACATCTTATTAAAGAAAATTATTTATATTCTAAATTTAATAAATTGTGAATATAAATAAATGCTTATAAAAATTGTATGGGGTATATAAGACATCTTTTTTTTTTAAATTAATAATTTTTCTAAACTGAATAAAATGTGAATAAAATAAATTATTATAAAAACTGAAAACATTTCAGGGGCTCACAAATCCCCCTTCATCAGGGCTGGAAAATGAAAAAAAAAAAAAAAATAAATATATATATATATATATATATATATATACACACACACGTTATATTAAATTCAGAAGTATAAACTAGGTATCTAAGAAAATTATCCATACAGTTCTGGCCCAGAAATATATGTGTATTTCTAAATGAATGTAATTACAATCAAAAAACAAAACAAAACTAAAAAAATATGTATAACATATAAATAAATAAATAAATAAGGTATTTTAAAAATTGTATGGGGTATATATATAACCTCTTATTGCAATAAAAAAACGTAAAAAATTAAAATAACGTGAATATAAATAAAATATTATACAATAGTATGGGGGTATTCACGACATCCTATTGGAAATTAATAATTATTCTAAATTTAATAAAATGTGAATATAAATAAATTATTATAAAAATTTGTATGGGGTATATACAGTATGTAACATCTTATTGAAGAAAATGTATATTCTAAATTCAATAAATTGTGAATATAAATAAATGCTTATAAAAATTGTATGGGGTATATAAGACATCTTTTTTTAAAAAAAAATAATTATTCTAAACGGAATAAAATGTGACTATAAATAAATTATTATAAAAATTTGTATGGGGTATATACAGTATGTAACATCTTATTGAAGAAAATGTATATTCTAAATTCAATAAATTGTGAATATAAATAAATGCTTATAAAAATTGTATGGGGTATATAAGACATCTTTTTTTTTTAAAAATAATTATTCTAAACGGAATAAAATGTGACTATAAATAAATTATTATAAAAAATTGTATGGGGTATATACAGTATGTGGCATGTTATTGAAGAAAATGTATATTCTAAATGTAATAAATTGTTAACATAAATAAATGTTTATAAAAATTGTATGGGGTATATAAGACATCTTTTTTTTTTTAATTAATAATTCTAAACTGAATAAAATGTGAATATAAATAAATTATTATAAAAACTGAAAAAGTTTCAGGGGCTCACAAATCCCCCTTCATCAGGGCTGGAAAAAAAAAATATATATATATATGTGTGTATTTCTAAATGAATGCAATGACAATGAAAAAACTAAAAAAAAAATGTATAACATATAAATAAATAAATAAGTTATTTTAAAAATTGTATGGGGTATATATATGACCTCTTATTGCAATAAAAAAATTTTTAAAAATTTAAAATAACGTGAATATAAATAAAAGATTATACAAAATTTTATGGGGTATTCACGACATCCTATTGGGAATTAATAATTATTCTAAATGTAATAAAATTTGAATATAAATAAATTATAATAAAAATGTGTATGGGGTATATACAGTATGTGACATCTTATTGAAGAAAATTTATATTCTAAATTTAATAAATTGTGAATATAAATAAATGCTTATAAAAATTGTATGGGGTATAGAAGACATTTTTTTTTAAATTAATAATTATTCTAAACTGAATAAAATGTGAATATAAATAAATTATTATACAAATTGTTTGGGGTATATACAGTATGTGACATCTTATTGGAATAAATAAATATTCTACATTTAATAAACTGTGAATATAAATTAATGCTTATAAAAATTGTATGGGGTATATTCGACATCTTTTTTTAAATTAATAATTATTGTAAACTGAATAAAATGTGAATATAAATAAATTATTATAAAAATTGTATGGGGTATATATGTGACATCTTATTGGAATGAATAATTATTCTAAATTGAATAAATTGTGAATATAAATAAATGCTTATATAAATTGTATGGGGGTATATAAGACATCTTTTTTAAACGAATACTTATTCTAAACTGAATAAAATGTGAATATAAATAAATTATTATAAAAAATGTATGGGTTATATATGACATCTTTTTTTGACATGAATAATTATTGTAAACTGAATAAAATGTGAATATAAATAAATTATTATAAAAATTGTATGGGGTATATACTGTATGTGACATTGGAATAAATAATTATTCTAAATTAAATAAATTGTGAATATAACTAAATGCTTATAAAAATGTTATGGGGTATATAAGACATATTTTTTTAAATGAATAATTATTCTAAACTGAATAAAATGTGAATATAAATAAATTATTAGGAACATGGTATGGGGTTTATACAGTATGTGACATCTTTGTGGAATAAATAAATATTCTAAATTGAATAAATTGTGAATATAAATAAATGCTTATATAAATTGTATGGGGGTATATAAGACATATTTTTTTTAAACGAATACTTATTCTAAACTGAATAAAATGTGAATATAAATAAATTATTATAAAAATTGTATGGGGTATATACTGTATGTGACATTGGAATAAATAATTATTCTAAATTGAATAAAATGTAAATATAAATAGATTATTATAAAATTGTATGGCCTATACTGTATATGTGACATCTTATTGGAATAAATAATTATTCTAAATTGAATAAAATGTAAATATAAATTATTATAAAAATGTATGGCCTATACCGTATATGTGACATCTTATTGGAATAAATTATTATTCTAAATTGAATAAAATGTGAATATAAATAAATTATTATAAAAATGGTATGGGTTATATATGACATCTTTTTTTGACATGAATAATTATTGTAAACTGAATAAAATGTGAATATAAATAAATTATTATAAAAACTGTATGGGTTATATATGACATCTTTTTTTGACATGAATAATTATTGTAAACTGAATAAAATGTGAATATAAATAAATTATTATAAAAAATTGTATGGGGTATATACTGTATGTGACATTGGAATACATAATTATTCCAAACTGAATAAAATGTAAATATAAATAAATTATTATAAAATTGTATGGCCTATACTGTATATGTGACATCTTATTGGAATAAATTATTATTCTAAATTGAACAAAATGTGAATATAAATAAATTATTGCAAAATTTGGATGGGGTAAATATGTGACATCTTATTGGAATAAATTATTATTCTAAATTGAATAAAATGTGAATATAAATAAATTATTATAAAATTGTATGGCCTATACTGTATATGTGACATCTTATTTGGAATAAATTATTATTTTAAATTGAATAAAATGTTAATCTAAATAAATTATTACAAAATTTGTATGGGGTAATTATGTGACATCTTATTGGAATAAATAATTATTCTAAATGTAATAAAATCTAGGACGTTTAAAAAAATGTGAGATATCTAGGATGTTTAAATATGCAAATAAATTACTCTAAGTGTTTGTTGGCTTTTCACTGCAGTAACTTTCCATTTTCTACTTTATTTAAATTTTAAATTTTTAAATTTTCTTTATAATTGCACATTTACATATTTTTATCATTTTTCCATTGCTCTTTGACATTATTCCATTTTCAGTTTGGACTACTGAAT
Source organism: Lithobates sylvaticus (assembly GCA_028564925.1). Taxonomy (NCBI): domain Eukaryota; kingdom Metazoa; phylum Chordata; class Amphibia; order Anura; family Ranidae; genus Lithobates; species Lithobates sylvaticus. Next base: position 33,256,752 of record CM053038.1, read on the forward strand.
GTCCATAAGTCCTCTGGTAGTGGTTTGCCAAAGGACTGGGGTGCCTACAGTCCTACTTGAGGTGCTAGGGGTCCCCGGAGGAGCCATCTGTTGGGCACCATTGTTGTGGTGTCCCCCGGTTGACTGTGGCCAAGCTGGCGTTGGATCAGGAGTCTCTTGTTTAGCCTTTATAGACAGCCCCCCCTCAATGACCTCAACTGGTTTGAAGACATAGACCAAAGTTCTGGAGAACCTCGGCACCCCCAGATGTTTTGGAACTACATCTCCCATGATTCTCATGCACTCTGCAGTGTGGTTGAGGATCGTGGGAAATGTAGTTTCCAAACATCTGGGGGTGCCGAGGCTCTCCAGAACGTTGGTCTATGTCTTCAAACCAAGGTTTGCCATCACTGACAACGTTGGAACTTGCTGACTCCAAGTTATGGGAGGGCAAGGTTCTCCAGAACGTTGGTCTATGTCTTCAAACCAAGGCTTGCCAATCACTGACATAGACCAACCTTCTGGAGAACCCTTGCCCTCCCGTAACTTGGAGTCAGCAAGTTCCAACGTTGTCAGTGATGGCAAACCTTGGTTTGAAGACATAGACCAACGTTCTGGAGAACCTCGGCACCCCCAGATGTTTTGGAACTACATCTCCTATGATGCTCATGCACTCAGCAGTGTGGTTGAGGATTATGGGAAATGTAGTTTCAAAACATCTGGGGGTGCCGAGGTTCTCCAGAACGTTGGTCTATATCTTCAAACCAAGGTTTGCCAATCACTGACATAGACCAACGTTCTGGAGAACCTCGGCACCCCCAGATGTTTTGGAACTACATCTCCCATGATTCTCATGCACTCTGCAGTGTGGTTGAGGGTCGTGGGAAATGTAGTTTCCAAACATCTGGGGGTGCTGAGGCTCTCCAGAACGTTGGTCTATGTCTTCAAACCAAGGTTTGCCATCACTGACAACGTTGGAACTTGCTGACTCCAAGTTATGGGAGGGCAAGGTTCTCCAGAACGTTGGTCTATGTCTTCAAACCAAGGCTTGCCAATCACTGACATAGACCAACGTTCTGGAGAACCCTTGCCCTCCCGTAACTTGGAGTCAGCAAGTTCCAACGTTGTCAGTGATGGCAAACCTTGGTTTGAAGTCATAGACCAACGTTCTGGAGAACCTTGGCACCCCCAGATGTTTTGGAACTACATCTTCCATGATGCTCATGCACTCAGCAGTGTGGTTGAGGATCATGGGAAATGTAGTTTCAAAACATCTGGGGGTGCCGAGGTTCTCCAGAACGTTGGTCTATGGCTTCAAACCAAGGTTTGCCAATCACTGACATAGACCAACGTTCTGGAGAACCTCGGCACCCCAGATGTTTTGGAACTTCATTTCCCATGGTGCTCATGCACTCTGCAGTGTGGTTGAGGATTATGGGAAATGTCGTTTCAAAACCTCTGGGGGTGCCGAGGTTCTCCAGAACGTAGATCTATGTCTTCAAACCAAGGTTTGCCATCACTGACAACGTTGGAACTTGCTGACTCCAAGTTATGGGAGGGCAAGGTTCTCCAGAACGTTGGTCTATGTCTTCAAACCAAGGCTTGCCAATCACTGACATAGACCAACGTTCTGGAGAACCCTTGCCCTCCCGTAACTTGGAGTCAGTAAGTTCCAACGTTGTCAGTGATGGCAAACCTTGGTTTGAAGTCATAGACCAACGTTCTGGAGAACCTTGGCACCCCCAGATGTTTTGGAACTACATCTTCCATGATGCTCATGCACTCAGCAGTGTGGTTGAGGATCATGGGAAATGTAGTTTCAAAACATCTGGGGGTGCCGAGGTTCTCCAGAACGTTGGTCTATGTCTTCAAACCAAGGTTTGCCATCACTGACAACGTTGGAACTTGCTGACTCCAAGTTACGGGAGGGCAAGGTTCTCCAGAACGTTGGTCTATGTCTTCAAACCAAGGCTTGCCAATCACTGACATAGACCAACGTTCTGGAGAACCTCGGCACCCCCAGATGTTTTGGAACTACATCTCCCATGATGCTCATGCACTCAGCAGTGTGGTTGAGGATCATGGGAAATGTAGTTTCAAAACATCTGGGGGTGCCGAGGTTCTCCAGAACGTTGGTCTATGTCTTCAAACCAGGGTTTGCCATCACTGACAACGTTGGAACTTGCTGACTCTAAGTTACAGAGGGCAAAGGTTCTCCGGAACGTTGGTCTATGTCTTCAAACCAAGGCTTGCCAATCACTGACATAGACCAACGTTCTGGAGAACCTTGCCCTCCCGTAACTTGGAGTCAGAAAGTTCCAACGTTGTCAGTGATGGCAAAACCTTGGTTTGAAGACATAGACAAACGTTCTGGAGAACCTCGGCACCCCCAGATGTTTTGAAACTACATTTCCCATGATCCTCAACCACACTGCTGAGTGCATGAGCATCATGGAAGATGTAGTTTCAAAACATCTGGGGGTGCCGAGGTTCTCCAGAACATTGGTCTATGTCTTCAAACTAAGGTTTGCCAATCACTGACATAGACCAACGTTCTGGAGAACCTCGGCACCCCAGATGTTTTGGAACTTCATTTTCCATGGTGCTCATGCACTCTGCAGTGTGGTTGAGGATCATGGGAAATGTCGTTTCAAAACATCTGGGGGTGCCAAGGTTCTCCAGAACGTTGGTCTATGTCTTCAAACCAAGGTTTGCCATCACTGACAACGTTGGAACTTGCTGACTCCAAGTCACGGGAGGGCAAGGTTCTCCAGAACGTTGGTCTATGTCTTCAAACCAAGGTTTGCCAATCACTGACATAGACCAACGTTCTGGAGAACCTCGGCACCCCCAGATGTTTTGAAACTACATTTCCCATGATCCTTACCACACTGCTGAGTGCATGAGCATCATGGGGGATGTAGTTCCAAAACATCTGGGGGTGCCGAGGTTCTCCAGAACGTTGGTCTATGTCTTCAAACCAAGGTTTGCCACTCACTGACATGGACCAACGTTCTGGAGAGCCTCGGCACCCCCAGATGTTTTGGAACTACATCTCCCATGATGCTCATGCACTCTGCAGTGTGGTTGAGGATCATGGGAAATGTAGTTTCAAAACATCTGGGGGTGCCGAGGTTCTCCAGAACGTTGGTCTATGTCTTCAAACCAAGGTTTGCCAATCACTGACATAGACCAACGTTCTGGAGAACCCTTGCCCTTCCCGTAACTTGGAGTCAGCAATTTTCTTGGGACACAAATGATCTTTTTTGGGACATTAATCTTCTTTACACGCCTTGCACCTGTTTCAAAACCTAATTCCGCCATGTCCCTCCCTCTGATCCCTTAACCCATACTCATTCACAAGTGCTTCTTGCCGTATAATTATGGTGCTCAGGACTGAGTCTCTAGTAATACGGGCGAATACTCCATCCAACCCACCCATTAATGGGATAACTAATTCCTCACCAAAGATAGAGAGGACTCCCCAAATTCCAAAGCTGTGTCAAGGCCACACACAAACCTTATCTGAACGACCCCCAACCACCCCCCACCACCCCCCACATTCCCTTCTCCCACCCTCGGTCTGTTGGATGTAGGGAGAAGATGTCACGTTAAAGGCTCCATCTCTGTGTTTAGCTGATGTGCAGGAACACATTCTTCAGTCATTATGAACTTCTCAGATTGACAGATGGTAATTTCTGTAATTAAGCTTTAATTTCTGTTCCCTCCTTGGCTGTTTTCCACCTTCAACGGAGCTTGTTAACCTTTTAATCACTAGTAAAGGACTTAGAGAGGTATTTATGAAGAATGCGATGGCTTAGTAAATTGGGTAGTAAATGGTTAAACAAGGAATGGTGGGTTTAAGATCGGTGGAGGTGGCTGCTAAAACCGATCTCCAAAAAAAAAGTTAGGTCAAACGTGGCGATTCTACATTGCAATGATAATTATTAAAGAATCAGTCCATCCAAAAGAGGACTGGTGGTTTGTGTCCACCTTTGGCTTGTGTATTTCTTTTGGGACTACAAAGATAATCCTTGGGAAATGCCACATCAAACGGGGGAAGAGGGTCGTGGAGCCACTATGAGCAGGGTAAGGCCATGGTTTGAATCTCTAGAGAATTCACCTACACGCACCTCACCATCTTCAGCAGTATACTTTGTCCCCATTAATAATGCTCCTGGTGTTACCCACTGACCACCAAGATAAGGGACTACTCATCACTGACCACCAACATAATGGACTACTCATCACTGACCACCAAGATAAGAGCTCACTCATCACTGACCACCAAGATAAGAGCTCACTCATCACTGACCACCAAGATAAGAGCTCACTCATCACTGACCACCAAGATAAGAGCTCACTCATCACTGACCACCAAGATAAGGGACTACTCATCACTGACCACCAAGATAAGGGACTACTCATCACTGACCACCAACATAATGGACTACTCATCACTGACCACCAACATAAGAGCTCACTCATCACTGACCACCAACATAAGAGCTCACTCATCACTGACCACCAACAATAGGAGATCACTCATCACTGACCACCAAGATAAGAGCTCACTCATCACTGACCACCAAGATAAGAGCTCACTCATCACTGACCACCAATGTAGGAGATCACTCATCACTGACCACCAAGATAAGGGACTAATCATCACTGACCACCAATGTAGGAGATCACTCATCCTTGGGAAATGCCACATCAAACGGCAAAGAGGGTTGTGGAGACACTATGAGCAGAGTAAGGCCATGGTTTGAGTCTCTAGAGAATTCACCTACACGCACCTCACCATCTCCAGCAGTATACTTTGTCCCCATTAATAATGCTCCTGGTGTCACCCACTGACCACCAACATAAGGGACTAATCATCACTGACCACCAAGATAAGAGATCACTTATCACTGACCACCAATTTAGGGAGATCACTCATCCTTTACTCATCCTTTACCACCAACATAAAGAGATCACTCATCACCGACCACCAATGTAGGAGATCACTCATCACTGACCACCAATGTAGGAGATCACTCATCCTGTACTTATCCTTTACCAGCAACATAAAGAGCTCACTCATCACTGACCACCAATGTAGGAGATCATGTAGGTCCTTTACTCATCCTTTACCACCAACATAAGGAATCATTCATCACTGACCACCAAGATAAGAGCTCACTCATCACTGACCACCAATGTAGGAGATCACTCGTCCTTTACTCATCCTTTACCACCAACATAAAGAGATCACTCATCACCGACCACCAATGTAGGAGATCACTCATCCTTTACTCATCCTTTACCACCAACATAAAGAGCTCACTCATCACTGACCACCAATGTAGGAGATCATGTAGGTCCTTTACTCATCCTTTACCACCAACATAAGGAATCATTCATCACTGACCACCAAGATAAGAGATCACTCATCACTGACCACCAATGTAGGAGATCACTCATCCTTTACTCATCCTTTACCACCAACATAAAGAGATCACTCATCACTGACCACCAATGTAGGAGATCACTCGTCCTTTACTCATCCTTTACCACCAACATAAAGAGATCACTCATCACCGACCACCAATGTAGAAGATCACTCATCCTTTACTCATCCTTTACCACCAACACAAAGAGCTCACTCATCACTGACCACTAATGTAGGAGATCATGTAGGTCCTTTACTCATCCTTTACCACCAACATAAGGAATCATTCATCACTGACCACCAAGATAAGAGATCACTCATCACTGACCCCCAATTTAAGGAGATCACTCCTCCTTTACTCATCCTTTACCGCCAACATAAGAAATCGCTCATCCCTGACCACCAACATAAGGGGTCAGGAATGGGTTTGCCTGGGTTTCTAAGTGAAAGTCACCCTTTGTGGTTAAACAGGAATGAATATATATCTTAAGAGCTAAAACCTTTTTTGAGATAGAAGCCAGGACAAATGTTAGGGTATCTAAACTGAAAAGGACCTTTAGAAGCAGAATGAGGCCATTCCAACTTGGAGGCAGCCCTAGGAAAGACACCTGATAGGTGTGCTATACCACTGGACCGACAGAAGTAAAAATTGGTCCCGATGGATCTACCATAAGGTGATTTTTTTTCTTCAAAGAAGCAAATTCCTGATTGAAGTCTAGTATATGTGGACCTTGTTCTGGTCCTAGGCTGATTCTTCTCTGACGGTGACAGAAGGAAGTACTCACCAGACCTGTGTTAAGGCTACATAAAGACTAGCATCTCCCAATGGTCCCATAGGTTTTTCTTGAAAATAAACTTTATTGTTTTATCTAAACAAAAGCCACCATTTGTCTTTATAGAGAAGCCGGTACAAATCCGGTAATCCGGTACAAATCCGGTACAAATCACAGGAACGGAAACACTTTTTGAGATAGAACCCAGTTGAAGTGTTAACCGGAAGGCACTTTTAGAAGCAGGACACGGCTTTCCCAACTTAGAGGAGGCCCTGGGGAAGACACCTGATGGGTGTGCAATACCGCTGGATCCCGATGGATCTACCGTAAAGTGGTTTTTCCTTCAAAGAAGCAAATCCGTGACTGCAGTCTAGGATGGGTGGACCCGGTTCTGGTCCTAGGCTGATGGTGACACAAGAAAGAACTCAGCAGATGATAGATTCTTGAATGTGTACAGAGGAGCGCCTGGTACAAAAGTTCATCTCACTCTTTTGACTTTTTGAAACATTTACAGGTAAAGAGCAACAGATACAGCTAACGTGTTTTGTGGGGGCAAAGCCTCCATCTTCTTCAGAGCTTGAGAAGTCAACCCGATGGACACCACCAACCATCCTTGGACAGACCATCCTCCCAAGCACCAAAGCCAAAAGCCTCGGAGTCATCTTTGATTCAGAGATGACCATGGAGGCACAAATAGGATCCGTAATCAGCGGATCCCATTATCTCCTCCGCCTGCTTCGCAGACTCATCCCATTCATTCCGGAAAAGGAGAAAGCAGTAGTAGTTGGAACTATCATCAACTCGCGTCTCGACTACGCAAACTCCAGGTAAAGAGCAACAGATACAGCCAACGTGTTTTGTGGGGGCAAAGCCTCCATCTTTTTCAGAGCTTGAGAAGTCAACCCCATGGACACCACCAACCATCCTTGGACAGACCATCCTCCCAAGCACCAAAGCCAAAAGCCTCGGAGTCATCTTTGATTCAGAGATGACCATGGAGGCACAAATAGGATCAGTAATCAGCGGATCCCATCATCTCCTCCGCATGCTTCGCAGACTCATCCCCTTCATCCCGGAAAAGGAGAAAGCAGTAGTAGTTGAAACCATCATCAATTCGCGTCTCGACTACGCAAACTCCATCTACTTAGGATTACCGGATTACCAGATTGCACGCCTTCAAGTCGTCCAAAACACAGCAGCGAGACTAGTCACCGGAAAGAAACCCTGGGAATCCATCTCCCCATCCCTGAGGACCCTCCATTGGCTCACGGTAAAAGATCGGATCACATTCAAGGCCCTCTGCCTCACCCACAAATGTACACAAGGAGACGCTCCTCAATACCTTTGTGGGAAAATAGAAAAATACATACCAAATCGGAGCCTTCGATTGACAAACCAAAACCATTCTTCTCATCTCCAAAGCCCGCTACAAATCTAAGGGAGAACGAAGATTCGCAGTACAGGGACCTCGGCTATGGAGCGCTCTACCAAACAACATCCGCTTGGAAGAAAACCATCAGGCCTTCAGGAAAAAACTCAAGACCACCTCTTCTAATATCGCAGGACAACAAGGGCAGACAAGCGACGTCGAGGCGATTCAGTTCGCATTTGCAGCGCTATACAAATCATTCATTCATTCAATGTTCATAAAATCTCAACAGAGTGCAATAAAGGACCTGTCTTAAGGCTTGATAAAGACCAACATTGCTGTAGGTATTTCCTGGTAAACCTTTCATAGTTTTGTAGCGCCCACACTTTATTAAGTGTGCGCTATCAATATAAATTTTGTTTTTCTCAGAACTGTAATGGAGTTCTGGGGGTTAATTGTACAGGATTTACTTTGGCGTCAGTCTGGCTGGGATGTACTGGAGTTCTGCCTGGTCATAGGTGCAGTGAGGCACCTGTGACAGACTGATAACCAGGCCTGGTTGGACGTGTTAGGTACCAATCTTTCCCGGAGGCAATCAGTGGGCGCGTCCGGCCCCGCTGTGTAGTCTGGGAAGGGGTATTTAAGGTGCTGAAGTCACGTGTTCAGGGTTCGGCTGCAGCTTTGATTCCTGGTTCTGGTCCGGGGCAGCCCCGCGAGGGGTAACCAGTTTAGACAGGTGGTATGGACAGCAGAACGGAGGGGGACACGGAGGAAGAACGGAGGGGGACAGCAGCAGAACGGAGGGGGACACGGAGGAAGAACGGAGGGGGACAGCAGTAAAATGGAGGGGGACACGGAGGAAGAACGGAGGGGGACAGCAGACCAGAGGGGGACCCCTCTGTTCTGCTGCCCCCTCCGTTCTTCCTCCGTGTCCCCCTCTGTTCTAGTGCTGTCCCCCTCCGTTCTTCCTCCATGTCCCCCTCCGTTCTGCTGTCCCCCTCCGTTCTGCTGTCCCCCTCCATTCTTCCTCCATGTCCCCCTCTGTTCTGCTGCTGTCCCCCTCCGTTCTTCCTCCGTGTCCCCCTCTGTTCTGTTGCTGTCCCCCTCCGTTCTTCCTCCGTGTCCCCCTCTGTTCTGCTGCCCCCCTTCTTTCTTCCTCCGTGTCCCCCTCCATTCTTCTTCCGTGTCCACCTCCGTTCTGCTGTCCCACAGCAGAATGGAGGGGGACACGGAGGAAGAACGGAGGGAGACAGCAGAACGGAGGGGGACACGGAGGAAGAACAGAGGGGGACAGCAGAACGGAGGGAGACACGGAGGAAGAACGGAGGGGGACAGCAGAACAGAGGGGGACAGCAGCAGAATGGAGGGGGACAGCAGCAGAATGGAGGGGGACAAAGTGTGAGTGTAACACAGACAGAACACTAACCTGCCCTGGTTCTGGAAGAATGTCTGGCACTGACTGCAGGCGGCACTTGCGGACCTCGTGGGCGGGAGGAGCCTGGAGGAGGACTCAGTCAGACGAGGCTCAGGCTGGCTGGCTGCAGTGCTCAGGAGAGAAGTTTAAACAACTGTGGCACTGGCTCTGTCTGGGGTGAGTCTGGTCACACTGTATTGTCCCGGAATGAAGGTGCCCGGGACACGGGAGAAAAATCTCAAGTCAGGGGCAATCCGGGACACGTGGGCACCCTACCCCAGAGGCCCTCATGGTCTGGGGTGGGGATCCGTCCCTTCCTGAGTCTCGGAACTGGCTAGTTCGAGGCCCATTAACTGAAGGAGGATTCAAAGGCACCCCGGTGTGCTTTCGGTATTGGAGGGACACGGCAACTCGTACAAGTGACCAGGGGAGGACTCTTCGGAGGAGGGCCAACAAGCTGGCTGCTCGGTAAGAGCCTGGGAGCTGAAGTTGTATGGACACTAGAGAATCCACACTTCTCACGGTATCGCCAAGAAGGCTGAGAGATCCGGCTACTGTGGGAAAGGTTCCTATTTATCTTCAGTTACAATCTAGTCTGTGGCAGAGACTTTGCAAAGTTTCCGGATCACATTGTTGGCTGCTAGATCTCTGGCTAGAGGTTTATCCGGCAGTGAAGCGCCCAGCTGCGAGTGGCTACTCTCTGGGCTGACTAGAGACATTCAGTGGATGTCAGCAGTTCAAAGTGCCTGAGTTTTATCACCCGCGCCCTCTATTCCCACCTGAGACTGTGTTATTGTTGGATGTTACCCCTGCAAAATAAAAATATATGTGAAATACAAGGTCCGCCAGGCCCTTTCATGTGGCCCTCACACCCAGTTTTGCAGCACATGACAGAACGTGACAGAACTCCATCCCGCCACCTCCGACTCTCACCCTCCGCTCCCGCCCCCTGTTGTCCCCTGTAAACACAGAAGCCTTCTGTGTTTACAGGGGACAGCTTTGCCCTCAGTGGCACTAGGAACCCCACAGATCACTGCATGGACTCACAGCAGGGCAAGGGGGGAAGAGATCTCCACAATCTGAGAGAGAGAATGATCTCCCTGCAAGGCAGAGCGGTCTACACAGGGAGGTGCTGGAGCTGGGCCAAGTGGAAGAAAGTGATGCAAGGAAGCTTTGGAGGGGGGGGGGGGGCTCAGGGTTGCACTCTATTCGTAGCACACTCCTGAACTCTGCATTTTTTACACAGCACGCCCCTGAACTTTGCACTCTGTACATAGCGCAACCATGAACCCTGCACTCTGTACATAACACACACCAGAACTCTGCACTCTGTACATAGCACAACCATGAACCCTGCACTCTGTATGTAACACACTCCTGAACTCTGCACTCTTTATATAGTGCACCCCTAAACCCTGCACTCTGTACACAGCATACTCCTGAACTCTGCACTCTGTACACAGCATACTCCTGAACTCTGCACTCTGTACGTAGCACACTCCTGAACTCTGCACTCTGTACGTAGCACACTCCTGAACTCTGCACTCTGTAGGTAGCACACTCCTGAACTCTGCACTCTGTAGGTAGCACACTCCTGAACTCTGCACTCTGTAGGTAGCACACTCCTGAACCCTGCACTCTGTACATAGCGCACCCATGAACCCTGCACTCTGTACATAGCGCACCCATGAACCATGCACTCTGTACATAGCACACACTAGAACTCTGCACTCTGTAGGTAACGCACTCCCGAACCCTGCACTTTGTACATAGCACACTCCTGAACTCTACACTCAGAACATAGCACACTCCTGAACTCTGCAATCTTTATATAGTGCACCCCTAAACCCTGCACTCTGTATGTAACACACTCCTGAACTCTGCACTCTTTATATAGTGCACCCCTAAACCCTACACTCTGTACACAGCATACTACTGAACTCTGCACTCTGTACACAGCATACTCCTAAACTCTGCAATCTGTACATAACACACTCCTGAACTCTGCACTCTTTATATAGTGCACCCCTAAACCCTACACTCTGTACACAGCATACTCCTGAACTCTGCACTCTGTACACAGCATACTCCTGAACTCTGCAACCTGTACATAACACACTCCTGAACTCTGCACTCTGTACACAGCATACTCCTGAACTCTGCAACCTGTACATAACACACTCCTGAACTCTGCAACCTGTACATAACACACTCCTGAACTCGGGCATTCTGTACTCAGCACACTCCTGAACTCTGCACTCTGTAGGTTGCACACTCCTGAACACTGCATTCTGTACACAACACACTCCTGAACCCTGCACTCTGTACATAGCACACTTTTGAACTCTGCACACTGTACGTAGCACACTCCTGAACTCTGCATTCTGTACGTATCGCACTCCTGAACTCTGCATTCTGTACGTATAGCACTCCTGAACTCTGCATTCTGTACGTATCGCACTCCTGAACTCTGCATTCTGTACGTAGCGCACTCCTGAACTCTGCATTCTGTACGTAGCGCACTCCTGAACTCTGCACTCTGTACGTAGCGCACTCCTGAACTCTGCACTCTGTACCCAATGCACTCCTGAACCATACTGTGGATGCGGCCGGTGATGAAATTGGACTTCACACCCCTGGTCTGAGGTCTGACAGAAAGAAAAATGTATTTGAAAAACAATTCAACACTGCGTGAAACATCTTCAAGTATCACCTGGAATTTTTTTGTGAATTATTATCATTGTTATTGTTGTGATCACTTTCTACTTAGTAGTGCTGGTCATTGGTTGCCCCTTTGCTGATTCTCCTACCTCAGTGCATCTCTACCAGACAGGGCCTGTCTGATTAACAGCAATAGACCCTCTACAATCTCTAACAGCATGAAACACCCACAATGCTCACAGGGGCGGACTGACAACTCATGGGGCCCCCGGGCAATAGGAGATTATGGGGCCCCCAGGCAATCAGAGATTATGGGGCAACACAGTATACACACGCACAGTATACAATCACACAGTATACACAGACATGTTTCTATTGGCTGAGAAGGTACTGGAGAGGTGGGGCAGCTATAATCTCGGGATTTTTAGACCAAAAGGATGTCGGTAAGGGACATTTCAGAGACAGATGTAAAAAAAAAAACACAGATTTTTACATACTGTCCCTGGTTTTTACTTAGGCTGGCAACCCTGATGGGGCCCCCTAGTGGCCAAGGCCCCTTTGGGCAGTGCCCGAGTGGCCGAATGGTCAGTCCGCCCCTGAATGCTCATAATAGCCAAAGACAAAGATAGGTCACGTGATCTCGGGAGTAATGTTTAGGATTATACTCGGGGAATGAAGTGAATTGGGTAATGTTGAGATGCTCCCTATCACTCTATAATAAGCGAGAATCCTAAACACAGGTTGAGTGTAATTACTGTTTTCTCGATCGCTCTTCGGTATCGCTCCGGTAGCTTGCCGTGCAATGAGGAGAAGTATTTTCCAATAATGTAATGAGCTCCACCTCTCATAATTCATAATAATTCTGTAAAGTATTTTTTTTTTTTTAATTTGGGAGAACCCGCTTGACTCTTGGCCAACCCTCCATGCCCAGGACTTCTCGCTGTGCTCATTGGATTTAATTACCGGCTTTGGCGTAATTGGAATGTGTGACATGCGGCCCGATCGCATACTTTTCCGTTATCAATCACTGATATTACCGCGCGCCTCTGTATTTACATAAGAGATCATTATCATTACTAATTAGGATCGGCTCGGCCAATCACAGAAATGGAATCTGGTCCCACATACAGCCAAAAAAGGTCACCAAGGGGCACGGCAACCAGTTAGCTTAGCAGCAGCGGTGCCTTAGTGACCCTGGGGGGGGGGGGGGACATTAGAGTTTTATTAAAAAATCATACAAACATACAGCTCATTAATAAAAACATATTTACACAAAAGAAACAACAACAACTAAACAAAAACAAGCGTGCTTACACCAGCCAAAAATAATAACTGACAAGATAACATATTAAGAAACATATTTTAACCACTTGCCGACCGGCGCACGACGATATACGTCGGCAGAATGGCAGGAGGGCGTATATATAAGTCCCTCCTTAATGCCTGTCCGTGCCATCGGGAGCGCGCCAGTCGGGACCCCCGTGAGTCCGGTCGCGGTCCCCGCGGACTCGATCGCCGCGGGGACATCCGCGATCGTCTCACGGGAAGGCTGAACGGGGAGATGCCGAGATAAACAGCATCTCCCCGTTCTGCCTAGCAACTAGTGACGCCGATCTCTGCTCCCTGTGATTGGAGCAGAGATCAGCATTCACTAGCTGACAGCCACGCCCCCCCCCCACAGTAAGAAACACACCCCTAGGCATACTTAACCCCTACACTGCCCCCTTGTGGTTAACCCCTTCACTGCCAGTGTCATTTATAAAGGAATCAATGCATTTAAATAGCATTGATTGCTGTATAAATGACAATGGTCCCAAAAATGTGTCAAAAATGTCCGATATGTCCGCCATATTGTCGCAGTCACAAAAAAAAAAAATCGCAGATCGCCGCCATTACTAATAAAAAAAAATTATTAATAAAAATTCTATAAAACTATCCCCTATCTTGTAAATGCTATAACTTCTGCGCAAACCGATCAATAATCGCTTATTGCGTTTTTTTTTTTTTACCAAAAATATGTAGAAGAATACGTATCGCCTCAAACTAAGGAAAAATAATGTTTTTTTTTTATATATTTTTGGGGGATATTTATTATAGCAAAAAATAAAAAAGAATGCGTTTTTTTTCAAAATTGTCGCACTTTTATGTTTATATCGCAAAAAAATAAAAACCGCAGGGGCGATCAAATACCACCAAAAGAAAGCTCTATTTGTGGGAAAAAAAGGACGTCAATTTTGTTTGGGAGCCACGTCGCACGACCGCGCAATTGTCAGCTAAAGCGACGCAGTGCCGAATCGCAAAAAGGGGCCTGGTCCTTTGGCTGCAAATTGGTCCGGTCTGAAAGTGGTTAATGACAACAAAAAAGAGACTACAAACCCCGAAACCTCAACTTATACACAATCCAGGCTAAGAAACCTTTTGAGATTTAATCGCCATCAGGATGCGATTCCAAACCCCCCCCCCATTAACCCCTCCCCCCAAATCATTCACCCCGACTTCCACATCATTCACCATGCATTCTGCACCAGCCACCCTCATTCCCTTCCCACCTCTCCCTCCCACCATCATCCAATCCATCCCTCACCGTCTGCCGACCTCCAGCCGCACTTCTGCCACGCTGAGGAGGAGGGGTTGGCACCACCATACACGCTGGTCCAGCACCCTCCACTGCCTTCACTACACTATGAGAAACAATAGGTGCGGACACAGACTTGACAACCACACTTTCTGACACTGACTGGGGAACCACAGACTGGAGGGAGACACTGACCCCACAGACGGCCTCACAGACACAGATTCTGACGGGACAGAGACACTAGGATCCCCTGGTATAACCTCCGCCAACCCAGACTCTTCTCTATCCAGAAGGAAAAATTCCTCCACCAAAGCCTCAGGGCACCGGCTATAAGGGTGACCAACTTTATCACATACCCTGTTTCCCCCGAAAATAAGACCTAGCGTGATTGTCGGCGATGGCTGCAATATAAGCCCTACCCCCCCAAATAAGCCCTACCCTGTTTCCCCAAAAATAAGCCCTACCCTGAAAATAAGACCTACAAGAACTTTAACTAGGGCTTATTTGGGGGGGGGGGGGGTAGGGCTTATATTGCAGCCATCACCGACAATCACGCTAGGTCTTGTTTTCGGGGGAAACAGGGTAGGTTACATTTAATGATGTTGCAGTCCCTTGCCAGATGCCCCAGTCCCTGGCACAAGGAGCACTTCTGCTCTGGACAGTTAGAGGAGAAATGTCCCCTGACTCCACATTTATGGCACAGCTTAGGTTGATGAGGGGTCCCGGACCCAGGAGTGTCTGCCGTCCCCGCGAGCATGGTCGCCCTGACCAGCCCCAGAGGCCCTCATGGTCCCCATGACCAGCCCCAGAGGCCCTCATGGTCCCCATGACCAGCCCCAGAGGCCCTCATGGTCCCCATGACCAGCCCCAGAGGCCCTCATGGTCCCCATGACCAGCCCCAGAGGCCCTCATGGTCCCCATGACCAGCCCCAGAGGCCCTCATGGTCGCCATGACCAGCCCCAGAGGCCCTCATGGTCGCCATGACCAGCCCCAGAGGCCCTCATGGTCGCCATGACCAGGGTAGAAGACAGTAATCCTATCTCTAGCAATAAAGGCAGAGGAGGGCAAATGTTGGACCACATTCCCACACACATCATTGACACCGACCACCCACCCGTCCAGATTCCCCTATCATTCACAATCTTTTTTAGGGGACACAAGGTTTCACCAAACCTCCTCAACCAGACCCATAAATCCTCGGGGGGTATAGACTCATTCCTTGTCAGGATAGTCAAATTGTTTATCAAGGGCTGTCATGAGACGACTTTGGGGACAAGCCCCTTCCAGTCCGGCTGGCCCCCATATACACGCTCATGCCGCTCCCAAAACAGATCCAGCGATTCTGGACGCACAAATGAAAAATCATATTCTAAGGAACCAGCCGGACTGATGAGAGCATAAATATCCTCTGCCTTAAATCCCATGGCTAGGATCTTATCCACAACCACCCTCCTGATAGGTGGAATACCTCCTCCTTCCCACCTGAGCTGTACCACATTCCTGCGTTTAATGGAAGAAGGTGCGTTAGGTGAAAGTCGCACAACTGGCTCCCTTCCACCACCAGTAGCATGACTTTGTCCCCACACAGCCTTAGCATAACTCCTAACTGGGACAGATGACACATTAACTGGTTGCATAGGAATATTAACTGGCTGCATAGGAACCTCTGAAATCTGGTTTGGTAAATTACCCACCATTTGATCCTCCCTCCTCCCCTCCAGCACAACAGTCCCGCTCACCGTAGTCCCAGAAGTACCACAGTTACCAGCAGTCCCCTCATCAAGTAAAGTCTTCTTTTTTTAAAAAACACCAGCTGTTTCAGCATTCATACGGCCCTCCTGCTCTGCAGTTTCAATGTTCATGCGACATTCCTGCTCTGCACTGTTAATGTCCATGTGGGACTCCTCACAGCCAGCAGAAACTTCTCTGTCTGGATACGCGCCATCTCGTCCTGCATTCTCATGATCTTCATCTGATGAGTCGGTGCCACTCAAGGGAGATTCCATTTCTGTATTGGTCTGCAGCAATTCGCCATTTTCCTCAACCTCCTCCTGAGATGACCCAGGCCGCTGGGGAGGGAGGGGGGCAGATACTGACTCAGGTGCAACAGATCCTGAGACAGGGGTAGTACTGGGCCAACTATGTGAAGCCCCTTCCTTACCCCCCACCCATACTGTTGCCGTTGCTGTGGCATCCCCCCTCTGGCTGGGAATGGCACAGGCACTCTCCTTTATCTGTTGGCATCTCTCCTCCTTCTCACACTTTTCTCTGAACACACCACTGCTCTCCTTCAGAGAGGCGACCAACTTCTCCTGCTTTTTCAATGCCTCTTCCAGAGACTTCAGCTTGGAGACTTCCCTCTTACTGTTTCCAGACTTACTATGCAGGGATTTCTTTTTCCTGAGATCTGCTTTCATGACAGAAAGTTTCTGTTCCTCCTTAGCAATGCAGCGAAGTCTGTTCACCACTTTATCCTGGAAGACTGGTAAGGACACCTCTTGCATAGGAACAGGCCCAGGATCCATTGCAGCTTGAGCACATGGAGTAATCTTCCCCAATATGGTCCATGCTTGCCTGTGAAAAGCCTGCATGAGAGGCCCATGAGATGCATGAGATCACAGCAGAGTGAGCCAACAGCACCCTGCCAACAGCACCACCTGGTGGAGAAGCTCCTCGGGTGCAGAGACTGATGTGACTGACTCAGTGTTCTCTGGACAGCACTGTGGTATATGTCAGAGCTATATAAATGTATAATAATGATAAAGTGCCTTGAAAAAGTATTCATACCCCCTGAAATTCCCTAGATTTTGTAATGTTACAACCAAAAACGTAAATGTACATTTTGTTAAAAAAAAAAAAAAAAAAAACGTAAATATATTTTATTGGGATTTTATGTGATAGACCAACACAAAGTGTCACATAATTGTGAAGTGGAAGGAAAATGATACAAATAAATATGTGAAAAGTGTGGGGGGGGGGCATTTGTATGGCGCCCCCCGGAGTCAATACTTTGTAGAACCCCCTTTCTCTACAAGTCTTTTTGGGGATGTCTCTACCAGCTTTGCCCATCTAGAGAGGACATTTCTGCCCATTCTTCTTCTTTGTAAAATATCTCAAGCTCTGTCAGATTGGATGGAGAGCGTCTGTGATCAGCAATTTTCAAGTCTTGCCACAGATTCTCAATGTGATTTAGGTCTGGACTGTGACTGGGCCATTCTAACACATGAATATGCTTTGATCTAAACCATTCCATTGTAGCTCTGGCTGTATGTTTCGGGTCGTTGTCCTGCTGGAAGGTGACCCTCCCCCCCCCCAGTCTCAAGTCTTTTGTAGACTCTAACAGGTTTTCTTCTAAGATTGTCCTGTATTTGTCTCCATCCATCTTCCCATCAACTCTGACCAGCTTCCCTGTCCCTGCTG
>CM053038.1:33279380-33394380 GCA_028564925.1 Lithobates sylvaticus
TTCTCCCTTACCTCAATCTATACCTACTTCCACGCCTCATCCTTTACCTCCATCCATATCTCATCCTACACCTACTTCCATACCTAAGTACCCCCTTCCATACCTCCTCGTCCTACACTTCCTTCCATATCTCATCCTTAACCTCCTCACATACCTCATCCTACATCTTCTCCTCTTCCCAATCTATACCTCCTTTCGTACCTCAGATTTCCCTTCCATACCTCATCCTACACTTACTTCCATACCTCATCCTACATCATCTCCTCTACCTCATCGTACACCTCCTTTCGTACCTCAGCTTTCCCTTCCATACCTCATCCTACACTTACTTCCATACCTCATCCTACATCTTCTCCTCTACCTCATCGTACACCTCCTTTCGTACCTCAGCTTTCCCTTCCATACCTCATCCTACACTTCCGTTCATATCTCATTCTTTTACCTCTATCCATACCTCATCCTACACCTCCTCACATACCTCATCCTACATCTTCTCCCATACCTCATCCTACATCTTCTCCCATACCTCATCCTACATTCTCTCCCATACCTCATCCTACATCTTCTCCCATACCTCATCCTACATCTTCTCCCATACCTCATCCTACATCTTCTCCCATACCTCATCCTACATCTTCTCCCATACCTCATCCTACATCTTCTCCCATACCTCATCCTACATCTTCTCCCATACCTCATCCTACATCTTCTCCCATACCTCATCCTACATCTTCTCCCATACCTCATCCTACATCTTCTCCCATACCTCATCCTACATCTTCTCCCATACCTCATCCTACATTTTCTCCCATACCTCATCCTACATTTTCTCCCATACCTCATCCTACATCTTCTCCCATACCTCATCCTACATCTTCTCCCACACCTCATCCTACATCTTCTCCCATACCTCATCCTACATCTTCTCCCACACCTCATCCTACATCTTTCTCCCATACCTCATCCTACATCTTCTCCCATACCTCATCCTACACCTTCATCCACACCTCATCCTACACCTTCATCCATACCTCATCCTACACCTTTATCCACACCTCATCCTACACCTTCATCTACACCTCATCCTACACCTTCATCCATACCTCATCCTACATCTTCTCCCACACCTCATCCTACATCTTTCTCCCATACCTCATCCTACATCTTCTCCCATACCTCATCCTACACCTTCATCCACACCTCATCCTACACCTTCATCTACACCTCATCCTACACCTTCATCCATACCTCATCCTACATCTTCTCCCATACCTTACTCCTACCCTCTTCTAACGATACTTCCACAGTTTCTTAAAAGAAGCGTTTTACATCGACCTAAAATGATTTACATAACTTAACAACAACATGTAATAAGTAATTAACACACATTCCATCCAATCATTTTCAGGTTTTAAAAACAACATTCAAGATGTCTGAACTCATGGAAGCCATCTACACGCTCGTCAACACCTATGAGAAGTATTCCAAGGGCCTCCGTCATGGTCAGAACCTCAAACCTGCAGAAATGGAGCAGCTCATACAGGTGGAGTTGTCTGAGGCCATCAAAGTGAGTATGAAAGGGGGGGGAATTCGATGACTTTTTCCATTTATAGTCCATTTAAAGCCCTGGTCAACCGTGTGCATGCTCGGTGATGGTTAAAGAGACAAGAGTAGACTCTATCTTGGACTACATTAAAAGCCAAATGAAGCCATTGACCTTTTCTCCCATTCCTCTACAGAACTCAGGGGATGCAGAGACGATCGGCCTCGTTTTGAAAGCAGTGGACAGAAACCGTGACGGCGAAATCAGCTTTAAAGAATACATCACGTTGGTGTGTGTGGTCGCCAAGGCCTACTACAAGCATGTGCTGAAAGCAAGGAGCTCACTACCTTGTATTGCGCAACAGCCAGCTTCTGGCAATCAACAACCAACAGCTGGCGGCCCACCACCACCACAGCAGCCACCAACTGTCCAAGATCCAAGTCACGTCCCTCCACAGCAAGCACTGCCACCAACACAGGCTCAGGGCCAACAGGGTGCACCAGCTCAACCACCAGCTCAGGCACCTGGCACAACACCTGTCCAAGGACAGCAAGGATTGCCAGCTCCACCAGCACCTCAAGTTCAGCAAGTGCCAACCCAGAGCGCTGGTCATCCATCTGTTTCTTCATGGGGAAGCTTACAACCAGTAGCTCCTCAGGTCCCTGCACCACAAGTGGTAGCTCCCCAGGTCCCTGCACCACAAGTGGTAGCTCCTCAGGTCCCTGCACCACAAGTGGTAGCTCCTCAGGTCCCTGCACCACAAGTGGTAGCTCCTCAGGTCCCTGCACCACAAGTGGTAGCTCCTCAGGTACCTGCACAACAAGTGCCAGCTCCTCAGGTACCTGCACAACAAGTGCCAGCTCCTCAGCTCCCAGCACCACAAGTGGTAGCTCCTCAGGTACCTGCACAACAAGTGCCAGCTCCTCAGGTACCTGCACAACAAGTGCCAGCTCCTCAGGTACCTGCACAACAAGTGCCAGCTCCTCAGGTACCTGCACAACAAGTGCCAGCTGCTCCGGTCCCTGCACCACAAGCGCCAGCTCCTCAGGTACCTGCACAACAAGTGCCAGCTGCTCCGGTCCCTGCACCACAAGCGCCAGCAACTCAGGTACCTGCACCACAAGTGACAGCTACGCAGGCCCCTGTAGTGACAGTGCCAGCTCCTTACATTCCTGTAGCACAATTCCCATACTATAGTTATAGCCAGTGGCAATATCAAGCACCACAACAGCAAGCTGTAGTTCCTGCACCAGTGCAAGCTCCTCAGCTCTCTGCACCACAAGTGGTAGCTCCTCAGGTACACGTACAAGTGCCAGCACCCCAGACCCCTGCACCACAACTGGTAGCTCCTCAGGTACATGTACAAGGGCCAGCACCCCAGGCCCCTGCACCACAAGTTGTAGCTCCTCAGGTACATGTACAAGTGCCAGCACCCCAGGCCCCTGCACCACAAGTTGTAGCTCCTCAGGTACATGTACAAGTGCCAGCACCCCAGGCCCCTGCACCACAACTGGTAGCTCCTCAGGTACATGTACAAGGGCCAGCACCCCAGGCCCCTGCACCACAAGTGGTAGCTCCTCAGGTACATGTACAAGGGCCAGCACCACAGGCCCCTGCACCACAAGTGGCAGCTCCTCAGCTCCCAGCACCACAAGTTGTAGCTCCTCAGGCCCCTACACCCCAAGTTGTAGCTCCTCAGGTACATGTACAAGTGCCAGCACCCCAGGTCCATGCACCACAAGTGGCAGCTCCTCAGCTCCCAGCACCACAAGTTGTAGCTCCTCAGGCCCCTACACCCCAAGTTGTAGCTCCTCAGGTACATGTACAAGTGCCAGCACCCCAGGCCCCTGCACCACAAGTTGTAGCTCCTCAGGCCCCTGCACCACAAGTGGTAGTTCCTCAGGTACATGTACAAGGGCCAGCTACTCAGGCCCCTGTAGTGACAGTGCCAGCTCCTTACATTCCTGTAGCACAATTTCCATACTATAGTTATAGCCAGTGGCAATATCAAGCACCACAACAGCAAGCTGTAGTTCCTGCACCAGTGCAAGCTCCTCAGCTCCCAGCACCACAAGTGCCAGCTCCTCAGGTACACGTACAAGTGCCAGCTTCTCAGGCCCCTGCACCACAAAGTGTAGCTCCTCAGGCACCTGCACCACAAGTGGTTTATCCTCAGGTCCATGCACCACAAGTTGTAGCTCCTCAGGCCCCTGCACCACAAGTGGTAGCTCCACAGGCCCCTGCACCACAAGTGGTTTATCCTCAGGTCCATGCACCACAAGTTGTAGCTCCTCAGGCCCCTGCACCACAAGTTGTAGCTCCTCAGGTACATGTACAAGTGTCAGCACCCCAGGCCCCTGCACCACAACTGGTAGCTCCCCAGGTACATGTACAAGTGCCAGCACCCCAGGCCCTTGCACCACAACTGGTAGCTCCTCAGGTACATGTACAAGTGCCAGCACCCCAGGCCCCTGCACCACAAATTGTAGCTCCTCAGGCTCCTGCACCACAAGTGGTAGCTCCACAGGCCCCTGCACCACAAGTGGTTTATCCTCAGGTCCCAGCACCACAAGTGCCAGCACCCCAGGTCCATGCACCACAAGTTGTAGCTCCTCAGGCCCCTGCACCACAAGTTGTACCTCCTCAGGTACATGTACAAGTGCCAGCTCCTCAGGTCCCTGCGCCACAAGTTGTAGCTCCTCAGGCCCCTGCACCACAAGTTGTAGCTCCTCAGGTCCCTGTGCCACAAGTTGTAGCTTCTCAGGTCCCTGCGCCACAAGTGCCAGCTACTCAGGCCCCTTACATTCCTGTAGCACAATTTCCATACTATAGTTATAGCCAGTGGCAATATCAAGCACCACAACAGCAAGCTGTAGTTCCTGCACCAGTGCAAGCTCCTCAGCTCCCTGCACCACAAGTGCCAGCTCCTCAGGTACACGTACAAGTGCCAGCACCCCAGGCCCCTGCACCACAAGTTGTAGCTCCTCAGCTCCCTGCACCACAACTGGTAGCTCCTCAGGTACACGTACAAGTGCCAGCACCCCAGGCCCCTGCACCACAACTGGTAGCTCCTCAGGTACACGTACAAGTGCCAGCACCCCAGGCCCCTGCACCACAAGTTGTAGCTCCTCAGGCCCCTGCGCCACAAGTTGTAGCTCCTCAGGTACATGTACAAGTGCCAGCACCCCAGGCCCCTGCACCACAAGTTGTAGCTCCTCAGGCCCCTGCGCCACAAGTTGTAGCTCCTCAGGTACATGTACAAGTGCCAGCACCCCAGGCCCCTGCACCACAAGTTGTAGCTCCTCAGGCCCCTGCGCCACAAGTTGTAGCTCCTCAGGTACATGTACAAGTGCCAGCACCCCAGGCCCCTGCACCACAACTGGTAGCTCCTCAGGTACATGTACAAGTGCCAGCACCCCAGGCCCCTGCACCACAAGTTGTAGCTCCTCAGGTACATGTACAAGTGCCAGCACCCCAGGCCCCTGCACCACAAGTTGTAGCTCCTCAGGCCCCTGCGCCACAAGTTGTAGCTCCTCAGGTACATGTACAAGTGCCAGCACCCCAGGCCCCTGCACCACAAGTTGTAGCTCCTCAGGCCCCTGCGCCACAAGTTGTAGCTCCTCAGGTACATGTACAAGTGCCAGCACCCCAGGCCCCTGCACCACAACTGGTAGCTCCTCAGGTACATGTACAAGTGCCAGCACCCCAGGCCCCTGCACCACAAGTTGTAGCTCCTCAGGTACATGTACAAGTGCCAGCACCCCAGGCCCCTGCACCACAAGTTGTAGCTCCTCAGGCCCCTGCGCCACAAGTTGTAGCTCCTCAGGTACATGTACAAGTGCCAGCACCCCAGGCCCCTGCACCACAAGTTGTAGCTCCTCAGGCCCCTGCGCCACAAGTTGTAGCTCCTCAGGTCCCTGCGCCACAAGTTGTAGCTCCTCAAGTACATGTACAAGTGCCAGCTACTCAGGCCCCTTACATTCCTGTAGCACAATTTCCATACTACAGTTATTGCCAGTGGCAATATCAAGCACCACAACAGCAAGCTGTAGTTCCTGCACCAGTGCAAGCTCCTCAGCTCCCTGCACCACAAGTGCCAGCTCCTCAGGTCCCTGCACCACAAGTACCAGCTCCTCAGCTCCCAGCACCACAAGTGCCAGCTCCTCAGGCACCTGCACCACAAGTGCCAGCTGCTCAAGCTGCACCACAAGTGGTAGCTCCTCAGGTCCCTGCACCACAAGTGGTAGCTCCTCAGATACCTGTACAAGTGCCAGCTCCTCAGGTACCTGCACAACAATTGCCAGCAACTCAGGTACCTGCACCACAAGTGCCAGCTGCTCAAGCTGTACCACAAGTGGTAGCTCCTCAGGTCCCAGCACCACAAGTGGTTTATCCTCAGGTCCTTGCTCCCCAGTGGCAATATGGAGCACCACAACAGCAAGCTGTAGTTCTTGCACCAGTGCAAGCTCCTCAGGCTCCTGCACCACAAGTGGTAGCTCCACAGGCCCCTGCACCACAAGTGGTTTATCCTCAGGTCCCAGCACCACAAATGGTAGCTCCTCAGGTACCTGTACAAGTGCCAGCTCCTCAGGTACCTGCACAACAAGTGCCAGCTCCTCAGGTACCTGCACAACAAGTGCCAGCTCCTCAGGTACCTGTACAAGTGCCAGCTCCTCAGGTACCTGCACAACAAGTGCCAGCAACTCAGGTACCTGCACCACAAGTGACAGCTGCCCAAGCTGCACCACAAGTGGTTTATGCTCAGGTCCCTGCACCACAAGGGGTTTATCCTCAGGTCCTTGCTCCCCAGTGGCAATATCAAGCACCACAACAGCAAGCTGTAGTTCCTGCCCAAGTGCAAGCTCCTCAGGCTCCTGCACCACAAATTGTAGCTCCTCAGGCTCCTGCACCACAAGTGGTAGCTCCACAGGCCCCTGCACCACAAGTGGTTTATCCTCAGGTCCCAGCACCACAAATGGTAGCTCCTCAGGTACCTGTACAAGTGCCAGCTCCTCAGGTACCTGCACAACAAGTGCCAGCAACTCAGGTACCTGCACCACAAGTGACAGCTGCCCAAGCTGCACCACAAGTGGTTTATCCTCAGGTCCCTGCACCACAAGGGGTTTATCCTCAGGTCCCTGCACCACAAGGGGTTTATCCTCAGGTCCCTGCACCACAAGGGGTTCATCCTCAGGTCCTTGCTCCCCAGTGGCAATATCAAGCACCACAACAGCAAGCTGTAGTTCCTGCACCACTGCAAGCTCCTCAGCTCCCTGCACCACAGGTGCCAGCTCCTCAGGCTCCTGCACCACAAGTTGTAGATCCTCAGCTCCCTGCACCACAGGTGCCAGCTCCTCAGGCTCCTGCACCACAAGTTGTAGCTCCTCAGCTCCCAGCACCACAAGTGGTTTATCCTCAGGTCCTTGCTCCCCAGTGGCAATATCAAGCACCACAACAGCAAGCTGTAGTTCCTGCCCAAGGGCAAGCTCCTCAGGCTCCTGCACCACAAGTGGTTTATCCACAGGTACCTGTACAAGTGCCAGCAACTCAGGTCCCAGCACCACAAGTGGTAGCTCCTCAGGTACATGTACAAGTTCCAGCAACTCAGGTGCCTGCACCACAAGTGCCAGCTCCTCAGCTCCCTGCACCACAAGTCCCAGCTCCTCAGCTCCCTGCACCACAAGTCCCAGCTCCTCAGGTCCCTGCAGCACCAGCGCAAGTTCCTCAGGTCCCTGCAGCACCAGCGCAAGTTCCTCAGGTCCCTGCAGCACAAGCGCAAGTTCCTCAGGTCCCTGCAGCACAAGCGCAAGTTCCTCAGGTCCCTGCAGCACCAGCGCAAGTTCCTCAGGTCCCCGCAGCACCAGCGCAAGTTCCTCAGGTCCCCGCAGCACCAGCGCAAGTTCCTCAGGTCCCCGCAGCACCAGCGCAAGTTCCTCAGGTCCCTGCAGCACCAGCGCAAGTTCCTCAGGTCCCCGCAGCACCAGCGCAAGTTCCTCAGGTCCCCGCAGCACCAGCGCAAGTTCCTCAGGCTTCAACTCAACAAGCATATACTCAAGCAGCTACAGGTCAAGTTAGCACCCAGGAGGATTTAGTCATGGTGCCATATTACCGATGTGATGGCACTACTGGCTTTGCGCTGTGGACCCCATCTGGATTTTACTATTACTGAAGAATCACCCCCCGAAGAATCCAATCGTCTGCAACCGGATCAATGAAGAAGTACACCGAATGAAACTCCAATGTCTGCCCTGAACTGGAAATTAGTTCAGTGAATAGATCTCTATGTTCTTGTAGTATGTATAGAAGCTGTAATAAAAGATCGCAATCAGCCTCTCCTTGTGGTGTACTTTATCCCTAGGGTTCATCATGGGCGTCCGCAGAACTTTTTTCGGGGGGGGGGGGGCATCATTTTAAGGTCACCCATGCTCTGACCTTTTCGACAATGTCATTATCACATTATCACAGTCAGAGACTACAGACGTAGTACAGGTGATGGTCAGAGACTGTAGACATGGCCGTAGAGACTGTCAAAGACTGCGGACATGGCCCAAGAGACTGTCAGAGACTGCAGACATGGCCGTAGAGACTGTCAAAGACTGCGGACATGGCCCAAGAGACTGTCAGAGACTGCGGACATGGCCCAAGAGACTGTCAGAGACTGCGGACATGGCCCAAGAGACTTCAGAGACTGCGGACATGGCCCAAGAGACTGTCAGAGACTGCGGACATGGCCCAAGAGACTGTCAGAGACTGCGGACATGGCCCAAGAGACTGTCAGAGACTGCGGACATGGCCCAAGAGACTGTCAGAGACTGCGGATATGGCCCAAGAGACTGTCAGAGACTGCGGACATGGCCCAAGAGACTGTCAGAGACTGCGGACATGGCCCAAGAGACTGTCAGAGACTGCGGACATGGCCCAAGAGACTGGAAGAGACTGCGGACATGGCCCAAGAGACTGTCAGAGACTGCGGACATGGCCCAAGAGACTGGAAGAGACTGCGGACATGGCCCAAGAGACTGTCAGAGACTGCGGACATGTGGGGGTGACAGAGAGAGACATAGGGGGTGACACAGAGAGGAGTGTGACAGAGAGAGACAGAGGGGGGTGACACAGAGAGGAGTGTGACAGAGAGAGACAGAGGGGGGGTGATAGAGAGAGAGGGGGTGAAAAAGACAGAGGGGTGAGAGAGAGAGTGGGGGTGACAGAGAGGGGTGATGGGGTCCTCACTCCTGATCCGATCTCTAATTCCAGGGGGGGGGGGGGGGCACTTGCCCCCCCCCTTGCCCCTACCTGCGGACGCCCATGTGGTTCATGCACTTCAACAGGTGATGGAACTCCTGTCCCCCCTATGTGCAGCGCTCTGGTGGGAGGGTATTAGAGTCTACCAAATCTTCTCCCAATGGGCCCAGGAGAGAAAACGTAACGTTGGCCTCAGTTATATATACACTATATTGTCAAAAGTATTGGGGCGCCTGCCTTTACACACACATGAACTTTAATGGCATCCCAGTCTTAGTCCGGAGGGTTCAAGGTCAAGTTGGCCCACCCTTTGCAGCTATAACAGCTTCACCTCTTCTGGGAAGGCCGTCCACAGGGTTGTATCTCTCAGGTTAGTCATCTGGAGGCCCCAATTACTATCGGTAATATAGAGGAGGCCACGGCGCACCTTTCGCCTTCTAAGGCGCTGGGGTCAGATGGACTTCCTCTAGAATTTTATAGCCAGTTCTGAGAGGTTCTTATTCCGAGACTGCAGGGATTATTTACCCAGGGCTGGTGCAAAGAGTTTTGACACCCTAGGCGAAACCTCATTTTGCCACCCCCCCCCCTGGCTCCACCCCTGAGTCCACCCCCTTTTCCCTGCCCATGTATACCTTTTTAATGAAGCGCCCAAAGCCCACCAGCGCCCATCAAATGCAGCCTCACCAGCGCCCATCAAATGCAGCCTCACCAGCGCCCATCAATGCAGCCTCTTCAGCGCCCATCAATGCAGCCCACCAGCGCCCATCAAATGCAGCCTCACCAGCGCCCATCAAATGCAGCCTCACCAGCACCCATCAAATGTAGCCTTACCAGCACCCATCAAATGTAGCCTCATCAGCACCCATCAAATGTAGCCTTACCAGCACCCATCAAATGTAGCCTTACCAGCACCCATCAAATGTAGCCTCATCAGCACCCATCAAATGTAGCTTCACTAGCACCCATCAAATGTAGCCTCACCAGCACCCATCAAATGTAGCCTCACCAGCACCCATCAAATGTAGCCTTACCAGCACCCATCAAATGTAGCCTCACCAGCACCCATCAATGCAGCCTCACCAGCACCCATCAAATGTAGCCTCACTAGCACCCATCAAATGTAGCCTCACCAGCACCCATCAAATGTAGCCTCACCAGCACCCATCAAATGTAGCCTTACCAGCACCCATCAAATGTAGCCTCACCAGCACCCATCAAATGTAGCCTCACCAGCACCCATCAAATGTAGCTTCACCAGCGCCCATCAAATGCAGCCTCACCAGCACCCATCAAATGTAGCCTCACTAGCACCCATCAAATGTAGCCTCACCAGCACCCATCAAATGTAGCCTTACCAGCGCTCATCAAATGTAGCCTCATCAGCACCCATCAAATGTAGCCTCATCAGCACCCATCAAATGTAGCTTCACCAGCGCCCATCAAATGTAGCCTCACCAGCACCCATCAAATGTAGCCTTACCAGCACCCATCAAATGTAGCCTTACCAGCACCCATCAAATGCAGCCTTACCAGCACCCATCAAATGCAGCCTCACCAGCACCCATCAAATGCAGCCTCATCAGCACCCATCAATGCAGCCTCACCAGCACCCATCAAATGTAGCCTTACCAGCACCCATCAAATGTAGCCTTACCAGCACCCATCAAATGTAGCCTTACCAGCACCCATCAAATGTAGCCTTACCAGCACCCATCAAATGTAGCCTCACCAGCACCCATCAAATGTAGCCTTACCAGCACCCATCAAATGCAGCCTTACCAGCACCCATCAAATGCAGCCTCACCAGCACCCATCAAATGCAGCCTCACCAGCACCCATCAAATGTAGCTTCACCAGCACCCATCAAATGTAGCCTCACCAGCACCCATCAAATGTAGCCTTACCAGCACCCATCAAATGTAGCCTAACCAGCACCCATCAATGTAGCCTTACCAGCACCCATCAAATGTAGCCTTACCAGCACCCATCAAATGTAGCCTCACCAGCACCCATCAAATGTAGCCTTACCAGCACCCATCAAATGTAGCCTCATCAGCACCCATCAAATGTAGCTTCACCAGCGCCCATCAAATGTAGCCTCATCAGCACCCATCAAATGTAGCCTCACTAGCACCCATCAAATGTAGCCTCATCAGCACCCATCAAATGTAGCCTCATCAGCACCCATCAAATGTAGCTTCACCAGCACCCATCAAATGTAGCCTCATCAGCACCCATCAAATGTAGCCTCACTAGCACCCATCAAATGTAGCCTCACCAGCACCCATCAAATGTAGCCTCATCAGCACCCATCAAATGTAGCCTCACCAGCACCCATCAAATGTAGCCTCATCAGCACCCATCAAATGTAGCCTTACCAGCACCCATCAAATGCAGCCTCACCAGCACCCATCAAATGTAGCCTCATCAGCACCCATCAAATGTAGCCTCATCAGCACCCATCAAATGTAGCTTCACCAGCGCCCATCAAATGTAGCCTCATCAGCACCCATCAAATGTAGCCTCACTAGCACCCATCAAATGTAGCCTTACCAGCACCCATCAAATGTAGCCTCATCAGCACCCATCAAATGTAGCTTCACCAGCACCCATCAAATGCAGCCTCACCAGCGCCCATCAAATGTAGCCTCATCAGCACCCATCAAATGTAGCCTCATCAGCACCCATCAAATGTAGCCTCACCAGCACCCATCAAATGTAGCCTCACCAGCACCCATCAAATGTAGCCTCACCAGCACCCATCAAATGTAGCCTTACCAGCACCCATCAAATGTAGCCTCACCAGCACCCATCAATGCAGCCTCACCAGCACCCATCAATGTAGCCTCACTAGCACCCATCAAATGTAGCCTCACCAGCACCCATCAAATGTAGCCTCACCAGCACCCATCAAATGTAGCCTTACCAGCACCCATCAAATGTAGCCTCACCAGCACCCATCAAATGTAGCCTCACCAGCACCCATCAAATGTAGCTTCACCAGCGCCCATCAAATGCAGCCTCACCAGCACCCATCAAATGTAGCCTCACTAGCACCCATCAAATGTAGCCTCACCAGCACCCATCAAATGTAGCCTTACCAGCGCTCATCAAATGTAGCCTCATCAGCACCCATCAAATGTAGCCTCATCAGCACCCATCAAATGTAGCTTCACCAGCGCCCATCAAATGTAGCCTCACCAGCACCCATCAAATGTAGCCTTACCAGCACCCATCAAATGTAGCCTTACCAGCACCCATCAAATGCAGCCTTACCAGCACCCATCAAATGTAGCCTCACCAGCACCCATCAAATGTAGCCTTACCAGCACCCATCAAATGCAGCCTTACCAGCACCCATCAAATGCAGCCTCACCAGCACCCATCAAATGTAGCCTTACCAGCACCCATCAAATGTAGCCTCACCAGCACCCATCAAATGTAGCCTCACCAGCACCCATCAAATGTAGCCTCATCAGCACCCATCAAATGTAGCTTCACCAGCGCCCATCAAATGTAGCCTCATCAGCACCCATCAAATGTAGCCTCACTAGCACCCATCAAATGTAGCCTTACCAGCACCCATCAAATGTAGCCTTACCAGCACCCATCAAATGTAGCCTCATCAGCACCCATCAAATGTAGCCTCATCAGCACCCATCAAATGTAGCTTCACCAGCACCCATCAAATGTAGCCTCATCAGCACCCATCAAATGTAGCCTCACTAGCACCCATCAAATGTAGCCTTACCAGCACCCATCAAATGTAGCCTCACCAGCACCCATCAAATGTAGCCTCATCAGCACCCATCAAATGTAGCCTCACCAGCACCCATCAAATGTAGCCTCATCAGCACCCATCAAATGTAGCCTCATCAGCACCCATCAAATGCAGCCTCACCAGCACCCATCAAATGTAGCCTCACCAGCGCCCATCAAATGCAGCCTCACCAGCACCCATCAAATGCAGCCTCACCAGCGCCCATCAAATGTAGCCTTACCAGCGCTCATCAAATGTAGCCTCACCAGCGCCCATCAAATGTAGCCTCATCAGCGCCCATCAAATGTAGCCTCACCAGCGCCCATCAATGAATGTTTGCTTTCTTCCATTCATTCGGGAGTCGGGACACAGACACAGTCATCCGCTGCCGCTGCGCCTCTGACACTATGTGTGAACAGAGTGGTCGCTGCCTGCTGACGCTGAGACTTAGTTGCTTGCTGCAGAGAGAAGATAGTAGGAACACCAGTGGCCAGGCGCCCCCTAGGCAGTTTGCCTAGTGGTAGCACCGGCTCTGTATTTACCCATATACACTATATTCCCCAAAGTACTGGGACCCCGGCCTTTACACACACAAGAACTTTAATGGCATCCCAGTCTTGGTCCGGAGGGTTCAATATTGAGTTGGCCCCCCCTTTGCAGCTATAACAGCTTCAACTCCTCTGGGAAGGCCGTCCACAAGGTTTAGAAGTGTGTCTATGGGAAGGTTTGACCGTTCATCCAGAACTCGTTCATCCATGTCTTTATGGACCTTGCTTGGTGCACTGGTCCAAATCATTTGGTGGAGGGGGAGGGGGGATTATGGTGGGGGGTTGTTTTTCAGGGGTTGGGCTTGGCCCCCTTAGTTCCAGTGAAGGGAACTCTTAAGGTGTCAACATGCCAAGACATGTTGGACAATTTCATGCTCCCAACTCTGTGGGAACAGTTTTGGGGATGACCCCTTCCTGTTCCAACATGACTGCGCACCAGGCAAGGTCCATAAAGGCACGGGTGAGCGAGTTTTGGGGTGGAGGAACTTGACTGGCCTGACCTCAACCCAATAGAAGGCCTTTGGGATGAATTAGATGAGTGGAGACTGCGAGCCAGGCCTTCTGGTCCAACATCAGTACCTGACCTCACAAATATGTTTCTGGAAGAATGGTCAAACATTCCCATAGACATGCTTCTAAACCTTGTGGACGGCCTTCCCAGAAGAGTTGAAGCTGTTATAGCGGCAAAGAGTGAGTCCATATTGAATCCTACGGACTAATGCCGCGTACACGCGATCGGAAATTCCAGCCAGAAAAGGACCGATGAGAGCTTTTCATCGGAAAATGCGCCCGCGTGTCGGCTCCATCGGAATTTTTCTGGCCGAATTTCCGACAGCAAAGAATTGAGAGCAGGTTCTCAATTTTTCCGACGGAAAAGGTTTCTATCGGAAATTACGATCGTCTGTAGCAATTCTGCCGCTCAAAAATTCCTACGCATGCTCGGAAACAATTCGACGCATGCTCGGAAGCATCGAACTCGGCTCGTTGTAGTGTTGTACGTCACCGCGTTCTTGACGGTCGGAATTTGGTGTGACCGTGTGTAGGCAAGACAGTTTGAGCGGAATTCCGTCAGAGCTATTTCCGACGAGAAGTCCGATTGTGTGTACGCGGCATAAGACTGGGATTCCATGACATGTGAAGGACCTAACCCACAGTCCCTTAAGCCATCCATTAAACATAATATCTAACCCCTCCAAATCCCCTCACAAATGACATGACAAGATTTTGGAGTAAATGGCCTTGACGGCCTTTTATTAACAATTACCTTAAAATTAAATAAAAAACATTTTAAATAACTCTTAACCAACTTTATGTACTTTTGGGGTCTTCTCAGGAAACCCCACCCCACTGGTCACTGCGCCAAACTTCTTTAAACTTTAGTCCTCCGGTCGCAAGCCCCCAGACCCGGAGACGGTACTCAACTTTCGCAGTGACCTACCTTTAACCCCTTCCTGGTTAATCCCTCGTTAACCGGAAGGTACCTGATAACCCCCATCCCACAGATGGGTACCAACCATGTTAACCCCATCCCACAGATGGGTAGCAACCATGTTAACCCCATCCCACAGATGGGTAGCAACCATGTTAACCCCATCCCACAGATGGGTACCAACCATGTTAACCCCCATCCCACAGATGGGTACCAACCATGTTAACCCCCATCCCACAGATGGGTACCAACCATGTTAACCCCCATCCCACAGATGGGTACCAACCATGTTAACCCCCATCCCACAGATGGGTACCAACCATGTTAACCCCATCCCACAGATGGGTACCAACCATGTTAACCCCCATCCCACAGATGGGTACCAACCATGTTAACCCCCATCCCACAGATGGGTACCAACCATGTTAACCCCATCCCACAGATGGGTACCAACCATGTTAACCCCCATCCCACAGATGGGTACCAACCATGTTAACCCTCATCCCACAGGTGGGTACCAACCATGTTAACCCCCATCCCACAGATGGGTACCAACCATGTTAACCCCCATCCCACAGATGGGTACCAACCATGTTAACCCTCATCCCACAGATGGGTACCAACCATGTTAACCCCCATCCCACAGATGGGTACCAACCATGTTAACCCTCATCCCACAGATGGGTACCAACCATGTTAACCCCCATCCCACAGATGGGTACCAACCATGTTAACCCCCATCCCACAGATGGGTACCAACCATGTTAACCCCCATCCCACAGATGGGTACCAACCATGTTAACCCCCATCCCACAGATGGGTACCAACCATGTTAACCCCCATCCCACAGATGGGTACCAACCATGTTAACTCCCATCCCAAAGATGGGTACCAACCATGTTAACCCCCATCCCACAGATGGGTACCAACCATGTTAACCCCCATCCCACAGATGGGTACCAACCATGTTAACCCCCATCCCACAGATGGGTACCAACCATGTTAACCCCCATCCCACAGATGGGTACCAACCATGTTAACCCCCATCCCACAGATGGGTACCAACCATGTTAACCCCCATCCCACAGATGGGTACCAACCATGTTATATATGCATATAACTACCATATTCTCTTCCTCCAAAGACCCTAACCACTGCCCGGGCTGTCCTTACAGCCCCTATTATAATTGACCATACTCGGGTGGGTGGGAATCTTCTCCTCTGTCGCTCACTGATGACCTCACTCACCTTTCTTCTTCCTAACTTCCTAACCGAGCGCCTCCCCTGCTTTGGCCCCTTCCCTTTTCTTAAAGGGGACAACTTTTTCTCTCCACAAGCATGACTGTGCTGTCCACACCTGTCATGCAGTCCCTACGCCAATGCTTTTCTCTCCTTCTGCTCCGGGACTCTCTTTAAAGTTCATGTGCGTGTAAATACAAGTGTCCCAATACTTTTGGTAATATAGTGTATATCCTATTTAACCTCTAATTATGTAGCCATGAGCCGATCAGGTTTTGCCATGTCCCGAAAGTAAACACAACTGTGACGATCGAGAGAGATACATCTGACTGGGATGAATGAACCAGTCAGATCTAAAAGCTTTAGGAAAGTCTACTCTTAAAAAAATAAAGCTGAAGCCCTCAACTATGTACCAGTTGGCCATTGGCACAACAGTTTGATTGTGTAGTTTGTGCACAAAAATACTTCAAACCACAACTCCACATTTCACAAATATCACAAATATTAAATTCAGTATCTGGTAGGATTTGGCTAGCGTCAGGACAGTACACTAGCATCTGAATAGGCGGGAAACAGATTGAGCTCTGCAGCGTGGCTCTCTTTTAACGTATCTGCTGCTGACAGCACTGTTGTGGTCCGTAGCCTCATGCCTAAAGAGCAGAGGCGGCTCTCTAATTAGGCAAATTAGGCGGTCGCCTTAGGCCTCGCACTCCCAGGGGGCCTCGCGGCCGCCTAATTTGCCTGACGTGTGTGGGAGTTGGAGGGAATGTGCCCCAGTGTCCCCAGGGTCGTCTCTCTGCCCGCTACTACTTTTACCCCTGCCAGGGGTGGACTGTTCAATTCAGCACTACCAGGAGTGACGTCCCAGGGTCAGTGAGTGGCCCCATATACTCCCTCTCCCGACTCCTCCCCCTTCTGCCGGGCTCTGTGGATCTCCTGCCATTTGCAGTGCCCAGCAGCGGCCGAGCAGCTCTCACTCTGCTCCACCCTCCAGGATGAATGTCTGTAACGGAGGACCTGCCAGTGTCAGACCAGGCGCCCGGCGATCATCGGGGAGACTGTCTGCCGCCGGAGCTTCCAGGTACAGAATGATGGTGGTCCTGCCCGATATTGACACATCCCGTGACGTCACCCCTGACCGAGGGGGCTCCGATAATCACTACTGCCAGCCGCCCCACACACAGCCCTGATGATATATATGCCATCTGGCATATCATGGCACCTACTGACCCCCCTGTCATCACCAAAATTCTAGAAACTGTGAATTCATAGTTCAGAGGATTTAAGGCTCTGAATATATGCAATTTGTACAGTTATTTTTTTATCGCTTGAATTATTTTTCCGATTTTGGGCGTGAGTGGGGCCTCATGTTTAAGATTTGCCTAACGCCTCACAAAGCCTAGGGCCACCTCTGCTAAAGAGTACCAGACATTTTCGTTCAACTTGCATGGGGGAAACACATAACTCTGAACCTCGGGGCTTGGTGGGAGCAGCAGGAAGAGACCCGCACTCCTCCTCCTCCTCGTTCCTCACTTTCCATATTTTCCTTATTCTACAATAGTCTCCAATATCTGTGGCTTTTAGTGACAGGGAGGTAGGTCTCATAATGAGTTTCAGAGGTTTAGGATATGCCACGTCAAGTGGGGAAGGGGTGCTTTGGGCTACGATGAGGAGGGTCAAATGAAGGCTTGAATCTCATTGTTTCTTCAGCGTCCCCCCCCCCCCACCCCATGGTCTTGGCCCCTGTTCTCACCAAACTCAGGGTCTCAATATTCCTGTTGGATTTCTGCAAAATAAAAATACATGGAGATTAGAGCAGGCAGAGTGGAACCACAGTGTAATGTCCAGAACCAGGAACTTAAGGAACTTAGCCCAATGGCCTCACCACGGCCCCCAAGAAATAGGAAAGACAGTTTTTTTTTCTAAGCTTTATATGTTCGATGAACAACCACCAATGGAAGGGGCACTGACTGCCAACATAAGGGGTCACTCATAACTGACCACCAACCTAAGGCATCACTCATAACTGACCACCAACATAAGTGGTATTCATCGCTGACCACCAACATAAGGGATCACTCATCACTGACCACCAACATAAGTGGTACTCATCACTGACCAACAACATAAGTGGCACTCATCAATGACCAACAAAATAAGGGATCACTCATCATTGGCCACCAACATAAGTGGTACTCATCACTGACCACCAACATGAGGGATCATTCATCACTGACCACCGACATAAGGGATCACTCATCACTGACCACCAACATAACAGACCTCTCATCACTGACCACCAACATGATGGATCACTCATCATTGACCACCAACATAAGTGGTACTCATCACTGACCACCAACATGAGGGATCATTCATCACTGACCACCGACATAAGGGATCACTCATCACTGACCACCAACATAACAGACCTCTCATCACTGACCACCAACATGATGGATCACTCATCATTGACCACCAAAATTAGGGATTACTCCTCACTGACCACCAACATAAGTGGTACTCATCATTGACCACCAAAATTAGGGATTACTCCTCACTGACCACCAACATAAGAGTTCACTCAACACTGACCACCAACATAACAGATCTCTCATCACTGACCACCAACATGATGGATCACTCATCACTGACCACCAAAATTAGGGATTACTCCTCACTGACCACCAACATAAGAGTTCACTCATCACTGACCACCAACATAAGGGGTACTCATCACTGACCACCAACATAAGGAGTACTCATCACTGACCACCAACATAAGGGGTACTCATCACTGACCACCAACATATGGGGTACTCATCACTGACCACCAACATAAGGGGTACTCATCACTGACCACCAACATAAGGAGTACTCATCACTGACCACCAACATAAGGGGTACTCATCACTGACCACCAACATGAGGGATCACTCATCACTGACCACAAACATGAGGGATCACTCATCACTGACCACAAACATAAGGGATCACTCATCACTGACCACAAACATGAGGGATCACTCATCACTGACCACCAACATCAGGGATCACTCATCACTGACCACAAACATAAGGGATCACTCATCACTGACCACAAACATGAGGGATCACTCATCACTGACCACCAACATCAGGGATCACTCATCACTGACCACAAACATGAGGGATCACTCATCACTGACCACCAACATAAGGGATCACTCATCACTGACCACCAACATAAGGGATCACTCATCACTGACCACCAACATAAGGAATCACTCATCACTGACCACCAACATAAGGGATCACTCATCACTGACTACCAACATGAGGGATCACTCATCACTGACCACCAACATAAGGGATCACTCATCAGTGACCACCAACATAAGGGATCACTCATCACTGACTACCAACATGAGGGATCACTCATCACTGACCACCAACATAAGGGATCACTCATCAGTGACCACCAACATAAGGGATCACTCATCACTGACCACCAACATAAGGAGTCACTCATCACTGACCACCAACATAAGGGATCACTCATCAGTGACCACCAACATAACTGGATCACTCCTCACTGACCACCAACATAAGGGATCACTCATAACTGACCACCAAGATAAGAGCTCACTCATCACTGACCACCAACATAACTGGATCACTCCTCACTGACCACCAACATAAGGGATCGCTCATCACTGACCACCAACATAAGGGATCACTCATAACTGACCACCAACATAAAGGAATCACTCATCACTGACCACCAACATAAGAGGTCACTCATCACTGACCACCAACATAAGAGGTCACTCATCACTGACCACCAACATAAGGGATCACTCATCACTGACCACCAACATAAGGAGTCACTCATCACTGACCACCAACATAAGGGATCACTCATAACTGACCACCAAGATAAGAGCTCACTCATCACTGACCACCAACATAATGGATCACTCATCACTGACCACCAACATAAGGGATCACTCATCACTGACCACCAACATAAGGGATCACTCATAACTGACCACCAACATAAAGGAATCACTCATCACTGACCACCAACATAAGAGGTCACTCATCACTGACCACCAAGATAAGAGGTCACTCATCACTGACCACCAACATAAGGGATCACTCATCACTGACCACCAACATAAGGAGTCACTCATAACTGACCACCAACATAAGGGATCACTCATCACTGACCACCAACATAACTGGATCACTCCTCACTGACCACCAACATAAGGGATCACTCATAACTGACCACCAAGATAAGGGCTCACTCATCACTGACCACCAACATAACTGGATCACTCCTCACTGACCACCAACATAAGGGATCACTCATCATTAACCACCAACATAAAGGATTACTCATCACTGGCCACCAACATGAGGGATCACTCATCACTGACCACCAACATGAGGAGTCATTCACCAATTACCACTAACTTAAGGTTTCAGGAACGAGTTTTCCTGGATTTTTCTTCATCAACCTTTTAAAAATAAAAAGTCACCATTTGCCTTCAAAGAGGAGTGAATATACATCTCGACAACTGAAACCTTTTTTTTTTTTGTGAATTAAAGCCAGTTGATGTGTCAGGGTATCCTAATTGGAAGGCGCCTTTAGAAAGCAAGACAAGGCTTTCCCAACTTGGAGGGGGCCCTGGGAACTAAACTGACAAGGATTGGGGGGCTATATTGCCAAACTGGCCTGAATCAGAGTTGGATTTTGTGTTTGGGCAAAGTGTTGCTTGGGTCAGCTTGTTGCGTTAACTTTCCATACAACCCCAACGTGATATCTGGCGACTTGCCTCCACGCCACCAAGAAGATCT
The DNA here is from genome assembly GCA_028564925.1 of Lithobates sylvaticus. Lineage (NCBI taxonomy): Eukaryota > Metazoa > Chordata > Amphibia > Anura > Ranidae > Lithobates > Lithobates sylvaticus. The sequence continues at coordinate 33,299,987 of CM053038.1, forward strand.
TTTTAGTCTCAGATGCCGAACCTTCATGGCACGTTGAAGTCGCAGATATAAATAGATATAAATAGATATAAATAGCAAGTTAATTAAATGTATTTTTATTATATGGTCCTGCCCACTTTTGTGGATCTTATACCACCTTGGCCAACCCTCCATTGGCACCCCTTTACAAGTCATTATGAATGTTTTGCAATCTACGAAATTGTAACGTTGCGTTATAATTAGGGCTCTCCGCTGCAGATCTGCGGCGCCAATACAAGGCAGTTCCTCCGAGCAGCATGGTATTTTTGGAAGGTTGGCAACATCCCAGGAACAGTTTACAGAGAATGCAGAGAGAAATACGGGAGTCGTAAAAGGTTATTGGTGTGGAGGAGCTCACTGTAAAACCACGTTACGATGATAAAAGAACACATGACGGGACCCAGCTCACCTTCATCCGTATTTTTTCTAAGAATCCATGTGACAATGCCCTTCTCATTGGCCCTTATTTGGGTTTTGGGTTTGCCAACCACTGTGGCCCGTTGGCCCACCCAAATCCCTGGCCTCTAGAATGTAAACGTCATTGGCCAATGACGGTACCCGGGATTCTGTCACTTAGTGACAATGGCGTGGTGGGGCAACAGGACGTTGTGGTTGACGATGGATCTACATATGGATGATGTGACTGATGAGGGATTTACATGGTGGGACACAGGGGCGTACCTAGTGCATTTGGCACCCGGGGCGGATCCTATATCTGGCACCCCCCCCACCTTAAAACGTAAAAACACCCCACTGTGCCCCTTCATACCTCTGCATCCTTAAATATCTCTTTGTCACTACTGTGTACATTACACAGCACCCTGCACCCCTTTACAATACACAGCACCCTGCACCTCTGGACCCCTTTACATTACACAGCACTCTGGACCCCTTTACATTACACAGCACCCTGCACTTCTGGACCCCTTTACATTACACAGCACTCTGGACCCCTTTAAATTACACAGCACCCTGCACCTCTGGACCCCTTTACATTACACATCCCCCTGCACCTCTAGACCCCTTTACATTACACAGCCCCCTGCACCTCTAGAACCCTTTACATTACACATCCCCCTGCACCCCTTTACATTACACATCCCCCTGCACCTCTGGACCCCTTTACATTACACATCCCCCTGCACCCCTTTACATTACACATCCCTCTGCACCTCTGGACCCCTTTACATTACACAGCACCCTGCACCTCTGACCCCTTTACATTACACAGCACCCTGCACCTCTAGACCCCTTTACATTACACATCCCCCTGCACCCCTTTACATTACACATCCCCCTGCACCTCTGGACCCCTTTACATTACACATCCCCCTGCACCCCTTTACATTACACATCCCTCTGCACCTCTGGACCCCTTTATATTACACAGCACCCTGCACCTCTGGACCCCTTTACATTACACAGCTGTCAGGGAAATACCAGGCCTCTCCGCCGGGTTCCAGGGTTGCGCACGCGCGGTAGAGCGGCGCAACGAAGGTTACAGGTACGTCGGGTAACGGGTGCGCATGCGCGGGTCCGCGGCACTCGGGTATCTGTCACAACCCAGCCTGTACGCCTCACCGCTGTGCGCGGCGCTGACAGAAGACGAGTGCGCATGCGCACTCGCTCGGGTATCCCACCTGACCATTTACCTGGCCTATAAAAGGCCTTCCCTGTCCGCTTTCAAGTTGCTGGTTTGTTGTCTCTTTTGAGTCCTGTCTCCTAGCCCAGTGTCCTGTATCCTGTATCCTGTATCCTGTATCCTGTACCCGGTACCCTGTACCTTGCATCTACCTGACTACCAGTGCCGACCCGGAATCCGTCTGACTACCTGTGTTTGACCCCTGGCTTGCCTTCTGGATACCTCTACTGCCTGATTACCTGTGCTTGACCCTCGGCCTGCCTACTGGACATTCTCTGAGTTACTTACCTGTGTTTGACCCCTGGCTTGCTTCCTGGACTCCTCTACTGCTTGATTACCTGTGCTTGACCCTCGGCCTGCCTACTGGACATTCTCTGAGTTACTTACCTGTGTTTGACCCCTGGCTTGCCTTTTGGATACCTCTACTGCCTGCTTACCTGTGCTTGACCCCCGGCTTGCCTACTGGACATTCTCTGAGTTACTTACCTGTGTTTGACCCCTGGCTTGCCTTTTGGATACCTCTACTGCCTGATTACCTGTGCTTGACCCCCGGCTTGCCTACTGGACATTCTCTGAGTTACTTACCTGTGTTTGACCCCTGGCTTGCCTTTGGATACTTCTATTGCCTGGTTGCCTGTGTTTGACCCTCGGCCTGCTTGCTGGACTATCTCCCACTCAGTGTTCTGGACTTGTAGACCTCTCATGCTACCGAGGGTCCTCCTTCAGTATATGCTTGGTTACCTCTACAACCTCTACCTGATCACAGTTCTGCCAGGTGTCTACTCCCAGTGCAGCTTCAGCCTCTCCTGGTCAACGACGCTACTGCACACCACCTGCTACACTCCTGCTGGCAACCCGTGCATCTTTGAGCCCGGTGTCCTCTGTACCCACTCCAGAGGCATCGTGCGCTTAGTCGCAAGGGGAGCAGCTCTCAGCATATCGGCCCGGGTGAGTACCTCTGACAGTACAAACCAGCCAATGTCTGAGGCCGACAGAGCTGGTTCACCCCTTGAGGCCTTATGCCAGCAGGTGACAACCCTTACCCAGGCTGTACAACGCCTCCAAGATGGATACCTTCAGATCGAGGGGCGTCTTCAGCATCTGACTTTATCTCCAAACCAAGTGGACCAGTCACCCCCTGTAGCCAGCACCTCCACTCTTCTATCAACACCTGGAGGTGCCCTCCCTGCCTATGATGTATCCCATCCTGATCCCAGGGTCCCCACACCTGAACGTTTTTCCGGGGACCGAAGGAAATTTCGCTCTTTTAAAAATTCCTGTTTACTACACCTGGCCCTACAACCCAGGACCTTCCAGTTGGAATCCACCAAAGTGGGGTTCATTATCTCTCTCCTTTCTGATGACCCGCAATCCTGGGCACACCATTTGATGGAACAGAAGAGCCCACAGTTGAATTCTGTAGAAACTTTCTTTTCTGCTATGGCAGCACTCTACGAGGACTCCCAACGCACAGGTACGGCTGAATCTACCCTGCATACCCTATCTCAGGGGAGAAGACCTGTAGAGGACTATGTAGTGGATTTCCGCAAATGGGCAGCAGATACTGACTGGAACGAATCTGCCCTAAAATACCAATTTCGTTTAGGGCTATCCGAGTTATTGAAGGATGAACTGGCTCGAGGAGAAATCCCAAGTACCTTCACGGATCTCTGCCAACTTGTTATCAAGCTTGACCGTCGGTTACGAGAACGACGGGCAGAGAGACTGCAGAACCCTCGTCCCACCTGGACGATGCCCCGGGTCCCCCTGGCACCTGCTCCGTCTGGGAACTCTCGCTCCCCTCCTCATGGGGAACCTATGCAGTTGGGCCTGGCACGGTCCCCCCTATCTGCCGAAGAAAGGCTCCGTCGTCGTCAAGCCAATCTCTGCCTCTACTGCGGGGGCACGGGGCACTACCTACAGAAATGCCCCATAAGACCCAGTAAGTGTCTTTCTGGGCCCCTCTCAAGTTCACACTCTGCTGGAGTCCCGCATTTTCATCTGTCTATTCCACTCTCCCTACAGGTAGCGGGAGAGTTTTTCCAGCTAGGAGCCATCCTTGACTCTGGAGCCTGCAGTTGCTTCATGGACCTGACCTTGGCACGACACCTGAACCTCCCTTTAACTACCAAGAAACAACCTCTTCAAATCCAGCTGGCTGATGGCTCTCCACCCTGCTCAGGACCAGTTACCCAGGAAACCGCTCCCATCCTGACCTGCACCAAATCAGGTCATCAGGAACTTTTACGTTTTGACATTATCCATTCTCCCATGTTCCCCATCATCCTGGGGTACCCCTGGCTACTGGCTCACAACCCTCGGGTTGACTGGGTCAACAGGGAAGTGGAGTTCTCCTCCCCTTACTGCTTACAGCACTGCCTTCCGGATCAACCCGCAGCACCTCTTACTCATCTTGCCATGCAACCCAGTGCCAAGGACCTGCAACACGTCCCAACACCCTACCAAGACTTCATGGACATTTTCGATGAAAAGAAGGCCGAAGTTCTTCCCCCTCATCGTTCATATGATTGTCCGATTGACCTCCTACCAGGGGCTGAGATTCCCTTCGGAAGGATTTTCCCCTTGTCCGAAACTGAGCTTGAAGCCCTACGGGTGTATATTGACGAAAATCTTGCTAAAGGGTTCATCCAACCATCTTCTTCGCCCGCAGGGGCTGGGATTTTCTTTGTTGAAAAAAAAGACGGTTCCCTCAGACCCTGTGTGGATTACAGGGAACTCAATAAGATTACTATCAAGAACAGGTACCCACTCCCACTCATTCCCGAACTTTTTCAGCGGCTCAGGACTGCCAAGGTGTTTACCAAGCTGGATCTTCGTGGGGCCTACAATTTAGTTAGAATACGCTCTGGGGATGAGTGGAAGACGGCTTTTAGGTCCAGATTCGGCCATTTCGAGTACCTGGTCATGCCGTTTGGACTTTGTAATGCCCCAGCTACCTTCCAGCACCTTGTCAATGACATTTTTCGTGAGTATCTGGATAACTTCCTCATTGTATACCTTGATGATATCTTGATTTTCTCCGATTCCCTAGAAGCCCACCGTCAACATGTCCGGAAAGTTCTCCTCATCCTCCGCAAACACGGGCTCTACGTCAAAGGAGAGAAATGCGAGTTCGAGACTGATACCATCCAGTTCCTGGGCTTTATCATAACCACCGGAGGAGTACTGATGGATCCCCAAAAAGTAAAGGCCATCCAGGATTGGCCTGCTCCCACAGACAAAAGGTCAGTCCAACGTTTTATCGGCTTTGCCAACTTTTATAGACGGTTCATTCAGGGATTTTCTGCTATTGTGTCCCCAATCACCCAACTGACCCGCCAGCAAGTCAAGTTCCAGTGGACTCCCCAAGCGCAGAGCGCTTTTGAGAAGCTCAAGGAACTCTTTTCCTCTGCACCCATCCTACAGCACCCTGACCCTGAACTCCCTTACGTCCTAGAAGTGGACGCTTCAGACTCTGCCTTGGGAGCGATCCTATCGCAGAGAAGTGGCCCAAAGGCCCTCCTCCACCCGGTCGCCTTTGCCTCCCGAAAACTAAATCCTCCTGAAAAGAATTATGATGTAGGCGACCGGGAATTACTTGCGATTAAGTTCGCTCTCGAGGAATGGAGATACCTGCTAGAAGGAGCTTCCCAACCCATCCTCATCTTCACTGACCACCGCAATTTGGAGTACCTCAGGGCTGCAAAACGCCTTAGACCCAGGCAGGCCCGCTGGGCCTTGTTCTTCTCCCGATTTAATTTCCACATCACTTACCGTCCTGGCTCCAAGAATGGCAAGGCAGATGCTTTATCCCGTATGTTTCTGGACACTGAATCCTCTAAAGAACCTGCTACTATCCTGTCTGCCCATAATTTCCTCCATGCCATTCAGCCTGATTTGACTACAGCCCTCAAACAGGCTTCCAACCAGTTCTCATCCCCCACATTACCTTTTCTTGAAAGGAAGCAGGATCTGCTCTGGGCCCATGCCCGAATCTTTGTTCCTCCTCCTGTCAGACTCCAAGTCCTGCAGACCCTTCATGACCACAAGATGTCCGGCCACTTCGGAGTACAGAAAACCGTGGACCTGGTAGGTCGATCTTACTGGTGGCCGGGCTGGAGGAAGGACTGTCAGGAATACGTCCTCTCTTGCAACACTTGTCAAAGGAACAAGGGGTCCAACACTAAGTCCTGGGGTCTGTTACGTCCATTATCTGTTCCGGAACGTCCATGGAAGGAGATTTCCATGGACTTCATCGTGGACTTACCCCCCTCAGATTCCTTTACCACGATTCTGGTTGTCATTGACCGTCTCTCAAAGATGGCTCACTTCCTTCCCATGAAAGGTACCCCTTCGGCTTCTGCTACCACTGACATCTTCATCAGAGAGATTATAAGGTTACACGGAGTTCCAGCTAACATCACCTCTGACCGAGGGGTACAGTTCACCTCCAGGTTCTGGAGGGACCTCTGCAAATCCCTTGAAATCAGGACTTCCATGTCTTCAGCATACCATCCCCAATCCAACGGTCAAACTGAACGCACTAATCAGACTCTCGAGCAATACCTGAGGTGTTTTTGTTCTTACTCCCAAGATGACTGGTCAGGCTTACTACCCTACGCGGAGTTTGCCTATAATAATTCTTTACATTCTGCCATTAATCAGACGCCCTTCTGGGCAAACTACGGTTATCACCCTTCCTTTCTTCCAGATTCCATTCCAGATGTCTCTACTCCAGCTGCACAGGACCTAGTCAAAAATATCCAAGACAACTTCCTCCGGATCCAACAGGCCATGAAGGAAGCACAGAAGGGTTATGAGGTACAGTACAACCGGGGCAGGAAGGAATGCCCGCCTTTCCAGATTGGTGAGAAAGTTTGGTTATCAACCGCTAATTTAAAACTCCCTTGTCCTTCTCGGAAATTGGGTCCCAGGTTCATCGGCCCCTTTGAGGTCAAGAGAGTGATCAATCCAGTGGCCTTTGAACTAGATCTCCCCAGTTCCTATAGGATTCACCCAGTTTTTCATGCCTCTTTGCTTAAACCCGTAATTGCCAATTCTTTCCCTGATAGGCAGACGCCACTCCCTCCTCCCATCACCATCCAAGGAGAGGAAGAATTCGAGGTTGAGAAAATTCTGGATCTCCGAAGAAGAAGAGGTCAGGTTCAATATCTGGTTAAATGGAAAGGGTATCCCCCAGAGGACTGCTCCTGGGAGCCATCCGAAAACATTCATGCCCCTCGTTTAATCCGAGAATACCACCAAAGACATCCTGAAGTGGGCATCCGGAGGCTGCCCTTAGGAGGGGGGGCACTGTCAGGGAAATACCAGGCCTCTCCGCCGGGTTCCAGGGTTGCGCACGCGCGGTAGAGCGGCGCAACGAAGGTTACAGGTACGTCGGGTAACGGGTGCGCATGCGCGGGTCCGCGGCACTCGGGTATCTGTCACAACCCAGCCTGTACGCCTCACCGCTGTGCGCGGCGCTGACAGAAGACGAGTGCGCATGCGCACTCGCTCGGGTATCCCACCTGACCATTTACCTGGCCTATAAAAGGCCTTCCCTGTCCGCTTTCAAGTTGCTGGTTTGTTGTCTCTTTTGAGTCCTGTCTCCTAGCCCAGTGTCCTGTATCCTGTATCCTGTATCCTGTATCCTGTATCCTGTACCCGGTACCCTGTACCTTGCATCTACCTGACTACCAGTGCCGACCCGGAATCCGTCTGACTACCGCTGCCGCTTCTCACCTGTGTTTGAACCTCTGGCTTGCTTCCTGGACTCCTCTACTGCTTGATTACCTGTGCTTGACCCTCGGCCTGTCTACTGGATCCTCCGTGAGTTACCTACCTGTGTTTGACCCCTGGCTTGCCTTTGGATACCTCTACTGCCTGATTACCTGTGCTTGACCCTCGGCCTGTGTTTGACCCCTGGCTTGCCTTTTGGATACCTCTACTGCCTGATTACCTGTGCTTGACCCCCGGCTTGCCTACTGGACATTCTCTGAGTTACTTACCTGTGTTTGACCCCTGGCTTGCCTTTTGGATACCTCTACTGCCTGATTACCTGTGCTTGACCCCCGGCTTGCCTACTGGACATTCTCTGAGTTACTTACCTGTGTTTGACCCCTGGCTTGCCTTTGGATACTTCTATTGCCTGGTTGCCTGTGTTTGACCCTCGGCCTGCTTGCTGGACTATCTCCCACTCAGTGTTCTGGACTTGTAGACCTCTCATGCCACCGAGGGTCCTCCTTCAGTATATGCTTGGTTACCTCTACAACCTCTACCTGATCACAGTTCTGCCAGGTGTCTACTCCCAGTGCAGCTTCAGCCTCTCCTGGTCAACGACGCTACTGCACACCACCTGCTACACTCCTGCTGGCAACCCGTGCATCTTTGAGCCCGGTGTCCTCTGTACCCACTCCAGAGGCATCGTGCGCTTAGTCGCAAGGGGAGCAGCTCTCAGCATATCGGCCCGGGTGAGTACCTCTGACAACAGCACTCTGGACCCCTTTAAATTACACAGCACCCTGCACCTCTGGACCCCTTTACATTACACATCCCCCTGCACCTCTAGACCCCTTTACATTACACAGCCCCCTGCACCTCTAGACCCCTTTACATTACACAGCACCTGTATGTTACACAGACCCGCCTGCAATACAGCCCCCCCCCCGCTGCAATACAGACCCCCCTACAATACAGACCCCCCCTGCACGACCCCCCTACAGTACAGATCCCCCCCCCCTTCAGTACAGACCCCCCTACAGTGGAGACCCCCCTACAGTGCAGACCCCCCCCTTCAGTACAGACCCCCCTACAGTGCAGACCCCCCCTTCTTCAGTGCAGACCCCCCCTTACAATTCAGACCCCCCTCGACAGTGAAGACCCCCCTACAATACAGACTCCCCCTACAATACAGACCCCCCTGCACGACCTCCCTACAGTGCAGATCCCCCCTTCAGTACAGACCCCCCTACAGTGCAGACCCCCCCCCCTTCAGTACAGACCCCCCTACAGTGCAGACCCCCCCCTACAGTGCAGACCCCCCCTTTCAGTGCAGACCCCCCCCCTACAATTCAGACCCCCCTCTACAGTGCAGACCCCCCAACTACAATACAGAGCGCGCCCCCCCCCCCCCCCTCAGACCCATGATGTACCTGGGGAGTGTCAGCGCGGCCGCAGGACACACAGCAACACACAGAGGAGGGGGAGGCGGCGCCGGCGGCTTCACTCTGCTCAGCCGAGACAGAGCGGCGAACACCCCCTCTCCCCCTCACCTCACCTGCCGCTGCCTGTCACCGCGCCGCTGCGCAACTGCTCGGCGCGCTGTCTCTGCTTCAATCGCGGAGGGGGTCGCCGGCCTGACACCCCCGCCAGTGTGTGGCACCCGGTGCGGCCCGCCCCCCCCCCCCCCCCCACCCCCCTTAGTACGCCACTGGTGGGACATTTTTTTTAATTAAATTTTTTCCTCATGGGGTTTATATTTAGCTTTTTTCAGGAATGAGTATCAGGGTAATAATGTACCCCACACTCATTTCACTGGGGGGAGTGGTGGGAATCTGAGGCCTCTTACTATAAAGGAGGCTTCCATGTTTATGAGCCCTCCCCACAAACCTCCAAAATCTCTTTGAGGGACAGGATGTGAGGAAGAGGCTTTTGAATTTTAAGGTTGGTGAGGTTGATGCAGGTGTAGATGGTAAGAATGTTTGGGCATGGCTGGTGCAGTGGTAAGTGGTGAGTGTGACAGACCATACCAAGATAGGGGCTTCTCGAGAGGACTAGGAGCAAGCCTCTTACCCACTGACTATGGCCCAGGGAGAGAGCAGATCATTCTCTAATGATGGACCACCACTTAATGGACTCTAATGCCGCGTACACACGATGGGAATTCTCGTCGGAAAAAGCTCTGATGGTTTTCCCGACGGAATTCCACTCAAACTGTCTTGCCTACACACCGCCACTCCAAATTCCGACTGTCAAGAACACGGTGACATACAACACTACAACGAGCCGAGTTCAATACTTCCGAGCATGCGTCGAATTGTTTCCGAGCATGCGTAGGAATTTTGCATGTCAGAATTGCTACATCCGATCGAAATTTCCGATAGAAACCTTTTCCGTCGGAAAAATTGAGAACATGCTCTCAATTCTTTGCTGTCGGAAATTCGGCCAGCAAAATTCCGATGGAGCCTACACACGGTCGCATTTTCCGATGAAAAGCTCTCATCTGTCTTTTTCTGGCCGGAATTCCGATCGCGTGTACGCGGCATAAGAACGTGAGTTGAATTACTTCAGATGGGACAGTAATATTTATCCACAATATCTCCCAGGAATATATAAAGACTATTCCTGGTTTGTTTGATTCTGACCTATACATGTTAAGGTCTCCTGCTATTGTCTGAAGGGGTTCTGTGCTTATACTTATGTTAATGTGTATTGCACCTTCTGAGCTTGAAGCCGGCAAGTCTGACCTGCAATGAGACATCTGAGTCATCCTGGTGGTTGATTAATGTAATGTTTATAGTGTGTCAGTTGTTGTAATTATGTTTCTGGTTACGGCTTGAATTGTTAGGGTAATATGATCAGAAGGGGGGAATGTCCTCCTGGGGTATATATTTTGTGTGAGTTTGGTCAAATAAACATTCCTTGTCCCAGTTTTGTAACTGAGCGAGTCTCGCCTGGTTCTTGGTTGCAATATGTGGCTGTAATATCTGATGTCTGAAGGTCCGGACTGGAGGAAGCTGTGTACTGACGGAAGCCCTCAAGCGGAGTGTGGGAAACGGTTCCGTGCCAGTGAGACAGGGAGGTAGCCTGTGTTGTGATGAATGGTGAGATTGCAACAGTGGCTGGCGTAGTGGTAGGTGGTCAGAGTGGAGGTTGGCTGGTGCAGTGGGGGTGGTGAGGATGGGGTGGTTGGTGCAGTTGTAGGTAGTAGGAGTAGGATAGCTGGCTGTCACAGTGGTAGATGGTGAGAATTGAAGGGGGATTGGCTGGTGCAGTGTTAGATTATTAGATTGTGGAGGGTGGCTGGTGCAGGTGGCAAGGTAGGGGGGTGTCTAGTGTAGTAGTAGGTGGAGGTGATGAGAGTAGGGTAGTAAGAGTAGAAGTTTAGCTGGTGCAGTGGTGGGTGGTGAGTGTGCAGGGGAGGCTGGTGGTCAGAGGGGGTGTTGGCTGGTGCATTGGGGGCATGGTGAGGATGGGGTGACTGGAGCAGGTGGTAAAGAGGGAGGTGTTAGCATAGTGGTAGGTGAAGGTGGTGAGATGGGGGGGGGGGGTGGCTGGTTCCATAATGGGTAGTTGTTGCAGGGGGAGATGGTGAGAATATTTGGGCATGGCTGGTGCAGTGGTAAGTGGTGAAAGTGATGAGGTGGCTGGTGCAGTGGCAGGTAATAAGAGTAGGGGGTAGCTGGGGAAGTGGTGGGTGTTCAGATTGGATGCTGGCTGGTGTACTGAGGGGTGGTGAGGATAGGGTGGCTGCTGCAGGCTTATATAGTAATAGTGGGATAGATGGCTGGTGCAGTAGTAGGTACACTGAGACATTGAGTAGCTGGTGCAGTAGTGAGTGGTGAAAGTGCAAGGGTGGCTGGTATAGTGGTAGGTGGAGAGAGTAGGAATGAATTGGTTGGAGCAGTTGCAGATGATAAGAGATTGGGGAGAGTGGCTGGTACAGGTGGTAAGAGTGGGCCAGGGAGTGGTTTGGATTAGTGACAGGTGGTGAAAGTGGAAGGGTGGCTGGTGCAGTGGTGGGTGGTGAGAGATGGGTGAGGGCTGGTGAACTGGCAGGTGGTCAAGAATGGGGGTTGGGTGGTGAAAGTTGGGGGGGATTGGCTGGAACAGTGATGGGTGGTAAGATGGGGTAACGGGTGGTGCCAGTCATGGTGGTGGTCTGTTAGGAAGAGAGGGTGCTGTTCTGTAAACCTAGCCACACCCCCCCCCCCCTCCCACCACTCAGCAGCACCTGCAGGTGGTAAGAGTGGGTCAGAGAGTAGTATGGAGTAGCGGCAGGTGGTGAAAGTGGAAGGGTGGCTGGTGCAGTGGTGGGAGGTGAGAGATGGGCGAGGGCTGGTGAATTGGCAGGTGGCAAGAATGGGAGTTGGGTGGCTGGAGCAATGTTGGGTGTTGAAAGTTGGGCGGCGGATTGGCTGGAACAGTGATAGGTGGTAAGATGGGGTAATGGGGGGGGGGAGGGGTAATGGGGGGGGGGATTCCAATTATGGTGGTGGCTGGTGCAGGTGGTAAGAGTGGACCAGGGAGTGGTTTGGATTAGTGGCAGGTGGTGAAAGTGGAAGGGTGGCTGGTGCAGTGGTGGGTGGTGAGAGATGGGTGACGGCTGGTGAATTGGCAGGTAGCAAGAATGGGAGTTGGGTGGCTGGAGCAATGTTGGGTGATGAAAGTTGTAGAGGGATTGGCTGGAACAGTGATGGGTGGTAAGATGGGGTAACGGGGGTGGGGGGGGGTGCCAGTCATGGTGGTGGTCTGTTAGGAAGAGATGGTGCTGTTCTGTAAACCTAGCCACCCACCACTCAGCAGCACCTGCAGGTGGTAAGAGTGGGTCGGGGAGTAGTATGGAGCAGCGGCTGGTGGTGAAAGTGGAAGGGTGGCTGGTGCAGTGGTGGGTGGTGAGAGATGGGTGACGGCTGGTGAATTGACAGGTGGCAAGAATGGGAGTTGGGTGGCTGGAGCAATGTTGGGTGGTGAAAGAGTTGTAGAGGGATTGGCTGGAACAGTGGTGGGTGGTAAGATGGGGTAACGGGGGTGGGGGGGGGGTTCCAATCATGGTGGTGATATGTTAGGAAGAGAGGGTGCTGTTCTTTAAACCTAGCCACCCCCCTCTACTCAGCAGCACCTGCAGGTGGTAAGAGTGGGCCGGGGAGTGGTATGGAGTAGTGGCAGGTGGTGAAAGTGGAATGGTGGCTGGCCCAGTGATGGGTGGTGAGAGATGGGCGAGCAGCGCTGGTGAATTGGCAGGTGGCAAGAATGGGAGTTGGGTGGTTGGAGCAATGTTGGGTGGTGAAAGTTGGGGGGGGGGGGAATTGTCTGGAACAGTGATGGATGGTAAGATTGGTCAGCGGGCGGTGGGGGTTGCCAATCATGGTGGTGGTGTGCTAGGAAGAGAGGGTGCTGATCTGTAAACCTAGCCACGCCCCTCCACTGTGATGTTCAGTGACGTGTGGTCGAGGAAGGTTCAGGTCTCCAGCAGCAAAAAATGAAGGGGCACACCTCGCTTCCTGTCCACCACATCCTACCAACCTTGCCCGTTTTGGAAAGGGCACACTTTTGCTGGTTGTATATAAAATAAACCACACGCCAAGTCCAGTACGGGGGGGGGGGGGGGGGGGCAGTGCCCGAATACTGGTTTTATTAGGTAGGGTGCAGGTACGATGTGGCAGGTGATGATACGCCCAGCAAATGGAATGCAGTTAAAAATTTACTATTTTATGGGCCGAGTTGTAGTACGGAAAATTATTAGTGTTAGTTTTATCCACTTATCCGGCATCCCGCAGCTATAATCAGAGAGGAACGCTCACAGTGACATCATCGCCACGAGGTGTCAACCCGGCCCAACTGGGACATCAAGACCATATATATATACAGAGTCAGCCAACTCAGCGCTGTACTGTATGGACAGCTGCTCTATGCTCCAACACAACGCACGCAGGTAAGTGACCACCAGCTCCTGCAAAAAGACTGCAAAAACTTTTATTATTTTATTTTATTTTATCAAATGCATTATTCTTTAATTTTAATTTAATTTAATGTTATTTATTAATTTCTTTATTTTTACCACATGTATTGGATTTGTTCATGCTGCTAGCAATGATGAATTCCTTCTGAATGTATTACTAGCCACATAGTAACCATCCAGGAATATTATTATTATTATTATTATTATTATAATATTTTTTATAAAATGCAATTTTCTTTCATTAAATTTTTTTTCCATCGCATTTGGTGATTTTTTTTAATGCTGCTAGCAAAACTGTATTTCTTCCAAATCATTACCAGCCACATAGTAAACATACAGGACCATTATTTTTTATTATAAAATGTATTATTCTTAATATTTTTTAAGTTTTTTTATATATATTTATTTTTTGGCATTGGATTTATGATTTCGTTTTCCATGCTGCTAGTACTATGTATAATATATATATATATATATATATATATTTATATATTATATATATATATATATATATATAAATGATATCAATAGTACTGGCAGCATGGAAAAATAAATCATAAATCCAATGCCAAAAAATGAATATATAAAAAAACATTAAAAATATTAAGAATAATACATTTTATAAATAATAAAATAATCGTAATAAAATAATACTATTGATATATTTATATATATATATATATATATATATATATATATATATATATATATATATATATATATATATATATATATATATTATATTTATATCATATATATATATATATATATATATATATATATATATATATAAATAAAAATAAACATTATTCTTTAATTTTATTTCTTTTTTCATCACATTTATCGATTTTTTTTCATGCTGCTATCAATAATAAATTTCTTCGAAATTATTACTAGCCACATAGTAAACATCCAGTACTATTATTTTTATTTATTTTTTTATAAAATGCAATATTCTTTAGGATTTATTTATTGATTTAATTTTACGTGGCATTTTTTTGAATGTCTGCCAAAAAAATAGTGATTGTTTTCATGCAATTGCGTTTGTTTGTTTTATTCTGACCAAATAATAATTCTCTGCAACTTGGTTATTTATATTTTAAATGCCTATTTACTTGTTATTTTATACTCTAATATATAAAGGCCGTATGCAAAAAATGTTGCAATTTTTTAAAAATGTTGTTTGACTGGCGTTTTTTTTCTATTAGAATGCAGGCTGAGTAATACAACTTTCTGTTTTAATTATTAATTAATTAATTAATTAATTAGTTATTTTACCTCAATGTACTATTTTTTTTCTTCTAATAAATATGATTTACTTGTTATAGTAGTATTTATATGTCCTTCCTTCATTTTTACCCACCGTTTCTATCCCCCTACATCTTCTGTCGCAATCCCTCTGATACCTCCTTCCTGAAGTATTCCTATATTTCTTTCCATAACTCCACCCAAATCTTTCAAAACTCCTCCCACATCTTGCATTATATAACTACCCCTAGAATGACTTTCATAACTTTCCTTGGCTTTTGTTCTTCCATTCGCCTCTAAAATAGCGTCTTCATAAAACCTTCTGCACCTCCTTACAGAAATCCCCCCCCTATATCTTCTCACAATACAATCCACTATTGTTCAATAGTCTCCTATATCTTCTTCATTCATAACCCCTACCCATCCTCTCATATCTCAATCCACACTGTTTATCCTAAATATTCCTGCTTCTATAACTCCTTCTACACCTTCTGTAACTATTCCAATATCTTCTCTCCTGCCTCTTCCTTCTTCTTCTATCATACCTCATCCAACACTTCCATCCTTACCTGGTCCTACATGATCCTATTCTAACCCTCATCCTAGTCCTTCTACAATACCTCATCCAACACTTCCATCCTTACCTGATCCTACATGATCCTATTCTAACCCTCATCCTAGTCCTTCTACCATACCTCATCCTACACTTCCATCCTTACCTGATCCTACATGATCCTATTCTAACCCTCATCCTAGTCCTTCTACCATACCTCATCCAACACTTCCATCCTTACCTGATCCTACATGATCCTATTCTAACCCTCATCCTAGTCCTTCTACCATACCTCATCCAACACTTCCATCCTTACCTGATCCTATTCTAACCCTCATCCTAGTCCTTCTACCATACCTCATCCAACACTTCCATCCTTACCTGATCCTACATGATCCTATTCTAACCCTCATCCTAGTCCTTCTACCATACCTCATCCAACACTTCCATCCTTACCTGGTCCTACATGATCCTATTCTAACCCTCATCCTAGTCCTTCTATCATACCTCATCCAACACTTCCATCCTTACCTGATCCTACATGATCCTATTCTAACCCTCATCCTAGTCCTTCTACCATACCTCATCCAACACTTCCATCCTTACCTGATCCTACATGATCCTATTCTAACCCTCATCCTAGTCCTTCTACCATACCTCATCCAACACTTCCATCCTTACCTGGTCCTACATGATCCTATTCTAACCCTCATCCTAGTCCTTCTACCATACCTCATCCAACACTTCCATCCTTACCTGGTCCTACATGATCCTATTCTAACCCTCATCCTAGTCCTTCTACCATACCTCATCCAACACTTCCATCCTTACCTGATCCTACATGATCCTATTCTAACCCTCATCCTAGTCCTTCTACAATACCTCATCCAACACTTCCATCCTTACCTGGTCCAACATGATCCTATTCTAACCCTCATCCTAGTCCTTCTACCATACCTCATCCAACACTTCCATCCTTACCTGATCCTACATGATCCTATTCTAACCCTCAACCTAGTCCTTCTACCATACCTCAACCAACACTTCCATCCTTACCTGATCCTACATGATCCTATTCTAACCCTCATCCTAGTCCTTCTACCATACCTCATCCTACACCTTCCATCCTTACCTGGTCCTACATGATCCTATTCTAACCCTCATCCTAGTCCTTCTACAATACCTCATCCAACACTTCCATCCTTACCTGGTCCTACATGATCCTATTCTAACCCTCATCCTAGTCCTTCTACCATACCTCATCCAACACTTCCATCCTTACCTGATCCTACATGATCCTATTCTATCCCTCATCCTAGTCCTTCTTCCATACCTCATCCAACACTTCCATACCTCATCCAACACTTCCATCCTTACCTGGTCCTACATGATTCTATTCTAACCCTCATCCTAGTCCTTCTACCATACCTCATCCAACACTTCCATCCTTACCTGATCCTACATGATCCTATTCTAACCCTCATCCTAGTCCTTCTTCCATACCTCATCCAACACTTCCATCCTTACCTGGGCCTACATGATCCTATTCTAACCCTCAACCTAGTCCTTCTACCATACCTCATCCTACACCTTCCATCCTTACCTGGTCCTACATGATCCTATTCTAACCCTCATCCTAGTCCTTCTACCATACCTCATCCAACACTTCCATCCTTACCTGGTCCTACATGATCCTATTCTAACCCTCATCCTAGTCCTTCTACCATACCTCATCCAACACTTCCATCCTTACCTGGTCCTACATGATCCTATTCTAACCCTCATCCTAGTCCTTCTACCATACCTCATCCAACACTTCCATCCTTACCTGATCCTACATGATCCTATTCTAACCCTCATCCTAGTCCTTCTACCATACCTCATCCAACACTTCCATCCTTACCTGGTCCTACATGATCCTATTCTAACCCTCATCCTAGTCCTTCTACCATACCTCATCCAACATTTCCATCCTTACCTGATCCTACATGATCCTATTCTAACCCTCATCCTAGTCCTTCTACCATACCTCATCCAACACTTCCATCCTTACCTGATCCTACATGATCCTATTCTAACCCTCATCCTAGTCCTTCTACCATACCTCATCCAACACTTCCATCCTTACCTGGTCCTACATGATCCTATTCTAACCCTCATCTTAGTCCTTCTACCATACCTCATCCAACACTTCCATCCTTACCTGATCCTACATGATTCTATTCTAACCCTCATCCTAGTCCTTCTACCATACCTCATCCAACACTTCCATCCTTACCTGGTCCTACATGATCCTATTCTAACCCTCATCCTAGTCCTTCTACCATACCTCATCCAACACTTCCATCCTTACCTGGTCCTACATGATCCTATTCTAACCCTCATCCTAGTCCTTCTACCATACCTCATCCAACACTTCCATCCTTACCTGGTCCTACATGATCCTATTCTAACCCTCATCCTAGTCCTTCTACCATACCTCATCCAACACTTCCATCCTTACCTGATCCTACATGATTCTATTCTAACCCTCATCCTAGTCCTTCTACCATACCTCATCCAACACTTCCATCCTTACCTGATCCTACATGATCCTATTCTAACCCTCATCCTAGTCCTTCTACCATACCTCATCCAACACTTCCATCCTTACCTGATCCTACATGATCCTATTCTAACCCTCATCCTAGTCCTTCTACCATACCTCATCCAACACTTCCATCCTTACCTGATCCTACATGATCCTATTCTAACCCTCATCCTAGTCCTTCTACCATACCTCATCCAACACTTCCATCCTTACCTGATCCTACATGATCCTATTCTAACCCTCATCCTAGTCCTTCTACCATACCTCATCCAACACTTCCATCCTTACCTGGTCCTACATGATCCTATTCTAACCCTCATCCTAGTCCTTCTACCATACCTCATCCAACACTTCCATCCTTACCTGGTCCTACATGATTCTATTCTAACCCTCATCCTAGTCCTTCTTCCATACCTCATCCTACACCTCCTTCCATACTTCATCCAAAACCTCCATCCATACCACATCTTAAGCCCCATACACACGCTCGGATTATCCGCGGACCAGGTCCGTCGGATCATGTCCGTCATACTTTGTCCGATGTTGGTTTTGCGTACACACGGTCGGACAAAGTTGTCGGAAAATCCGATCATTCTGAACGTGGTGACGTTTGTTGCCTACGACGGGACTACGTAGAGGCTAGTAGCCAATAGCTTTAGTCTTGTAATGTGATCTGAACATGCGTAGCACTTTGTCCGTCGGACAACGGTACACACGATCGGATTTGGTGTGATCGGACCGTGTTGTCGGAAAATCTATCCAGCAGGAGATAGGACTTTGTCCGTCGGACAATCCGACGTACACTGTCCGATGGTGCATACACACGGTCGGATTTTTCAACAACATTGTCCGATCGGACAGAATCCATGCGAAAATCCTACCGTGTGTATGGTGCTTTACACCTCCTTCTATACCTCACTACTCCCTTCCATATCTCATCCAACACCTCCCTCCATACCTCATTACTCCCTTTCACACCTCCATCCATACCTCATCCGACACCTCCCTCCATACCACAATACTCCCTTCCACATCTCCGTCCATACCTCATCCGACACCTCCCTCCATACCACAATACTCCCTTCCACATCTCCATCCATACCTCATCCTACACCTCCCTCCATACCTCACTACTCCCTTCCATACCTCACCCTACACCTCCTTCCATACTTCATCCAAAACCTCCATCCATACCACATCTTACACCTCCTTCTATACCTCACTACTCCCTTCCATACCTCATCCTACACCTCCTTCCATACTTCATCGAAAACCTCCATCCATACCACATCTTACACCTCCTTCTATACCTCACTACTTCCTTCCATATCTCATCCAACACCTCATTCTACACCTCCCTCCATACCTCATTACTCCCTTCCACACCTCCATCCATACCTCATCCTACACCTCCCTCTATACCTCAATACTCCCTTCCACACCTCCATCCATACCTCATCCTACACCTCCCTCTATACCTCACTACTCCCTTCCATATCTCATCCAACACCTCATTCTACACCTCCCTCCATACCTCATCCTACATTTTCCTTTCATATCTCATCCTACAACCAACTTCCATGCCTCATCCTTCACCTCCTTACGTATCCCAATACTCCATTCCATACATCATCCTACACCCCCTTCAATGCATCACCCCTCACCTCTTCCATATTTCATCAAACACCTCCCTCTATACCTTATCTTACCTCTTCTTAAATATTTCATCCTACAACTCCTTCTACTGTATACCTCATTCCACATCTCCTTCCATACATCATCTAACACCTCCTATACCTCATAATACACCTCCTTACATACATCATCCTTTACCTCTTCCATATCTCATCCAACACCTCCCTCTATACCTTATCCTACCTCTTTTTACATACTTCATCCTATAGCTCCTTCTGTACCTCATTTCACATCTCCTTCCATGCATCACGCAACACCTCCTATACCTCATAATATACCTCCTTACATACATCATCCTTCACCTCCTCCGATACCTCATCCTATGCCTTCTCCCATATATCATTGTACACCTCTTCCCATACCTCATCCTACACCACCTCACACACCTCATTCTATACCTCCTTACCTACCTCACCATACATCTCCTCACATACCTCATCCTATACCTCCTCGCATACCTCATCTCACATCTTCTCCCATACCTCATCTCACATCTTCTCCCATACCTCATCCTACATCTTTCTCCTATATCTCATTCTACACCTCTTTTCATACCTCATCCTACACCTCCACTCATACTACATCCTACATTTTCTTCCATACCTCATTTTATACCTCCTCCGATACCTCATCCTACACATCCTTCCATACCTCATAGTTACATAGTAGGTGAGGTTCAAAAAAGTCCATCAAGTCTAACCTATGTGTGTGATTATATGTCAGTATTACATTGTATATCCCTGTATGTTGTGGTCGTTCAGGTGCTTATCTTGAAACTATCAATGCCCCCCGCTGAGACCACCGACTGTGGAAGGGAATTCCACATCCTACACCTTCTCCAAAACCTCTACAATGCCTAATCCTAAACCTCCTCCTATATTTCATCCTACACCTCCTCCCATACTTCATCCAACATCTCCCATACCTCATTCTAAACCTCCTTCCATACCTCATCCTACACGTCCTCCCATACCTCTACAATGCCTCATCCTAAACCTCCTCCTATTCTTCATCCTAAACCTCCTTCCATACCTCATCCTACACCTTCTCCCATACCAGATTATTATTATAATGCATAATTATTTATTATTTAACAACCGTGCAAATCAGTAATTGCTAACATTTTCATTTTTAACATTTGTAGGTTTTAGAGAACAACATCCAAGATGTCTGACCTCATGCAAGCTATTAAGACACTTATTCACATCTACGAGAAATATTTCCAGAACCCGTGTCATGGTCAGCAGCACCTAAAACCTGCAGAGATGGAGCAGTTCATACAGGAGGAGCTGTCTGAGGCCATCCGAGTGAGTATAACACTGGAAATGGGGTGGAATTGATGCACCCAACATTGTCCATCTACAAAGGGCAGAGGATACAGCTCAGGTTTTTTTTAATGTCTATTAATGAAAATTATGTTCTACTTTTGAATACAACTTTAATGAATAGAAGACATTATATTTTTTATCTAAGTGCATCGGCAAGTCCCATATTTCTATCTTAAGTCCCTTTAAAGCCCTACCAGTCTGTGCTTTAGCAATGGTCAACTGTGTGCATGCTTGGTGATGGTTAGAGACAAGCCGGCGTATCGACACACACGCGGCACGGAAAACTCGCTCAAATGTAGACTTATTCTTGGACCAATTTAGAAGCCAAATTAAGTCATTGACCTTTTCTCCCATTCCTCTTACAGAACTCAGGGGATCCAGAAACTGTAGGCCTCGTTTGGAAAGCAGTGGACAAGAACCGTGACGGTGAAATCAGCTTTAAAGAATACATCACGTTGGTGAGTGTGGTCGCCAAGGCCTACTACAAGCATCTGGGCAAAGCCAGGAGCTCACTACCTTGTATTGCGCAACAGCCAGCTTCTGCCAGTCAACAACCAACAGCTGGCGGTCCACCACCACCACAGCAGACACCAACTGTCCAAGAT
This sequence comes from Lithobates sylvaticus, assembly GCA_028564925.1. Classification (NCBI taxonomy): domain Eukaryota; kingdom Metazoa; phylum Chordata; class Amphibia; order Anura; family Ranidae; genus Lithobates; species Lithobates sylvaticus. Next base: position 33,321,346 of record CM053038.1, read on the forward strand.
CCAAGTCACGTCCCTCCACAGCAAGCACTGCTTCCAACATGGGCTCAGGGTCAACCGGGTGCTCCAGCTCAACCACCGGCTCTGGCGCCTGGCACACCATCTACCCAAGCACAGCAAAGTTTACCAGCTCAACCAGAAGCTCAAGTTCAGCAAGTGGGAACTCAGACAATTAGTGAGCCATGTGTTTGTTCATGGGAAAGCTTACAGTCAGTTGCTCCTCAGGTCCCCGCAATGCCAGTGCCAGCTTCTCAGGCCCCTGTTGTCTCAGTGCCAACTTCTCATCCTTCTGTACCACTTGTATATACTCCCCAGGGACCTACAGTAACTATGCCAGCACCTCAAGTCAGTGTGCCACAAGATTTGCCTCCTTTGGTACCAGTGCCATTGGTGTCAGCTTCTCAGGTTCCTACAGCAACAACCTATCATGTTCCTGCAGTACCAGCCTCTCAAGTTCCTGCAGCACCAGCTTCTCAAGTGCCTTTAGCACCAGCTTCTCAAGTTCCTGCAGTGCCAGCCTCTCAGTCCCCAGTTCCTACAGTTCCAGCTTCTCAAGTTCCTGCAGCACCAGCTTCTCAAGTTCCTGCAGCACCAGCTTCTCAAGTTCCTGCAGCTTCTCAAGTTCCTGCAGCACCAACTTCTCAAGTTCCTGCAGTGCCAGCTTCTCAAGTTCCTGCAGTGCCAGTTCCTCAGGAGTCTGGAGCACCAGTGCCAGCACATCAAGGCCCCTTACCACAAATGCCAGCTTCCCAAGAGACTGCAGCACCATTGCAAGCTTATCAGACCCCTGTGTTACCGGTGCATTTACCGGAGCAACATCCAATACCAGTGCCAGTTCCTCCAGCCGTTGAAGCATCCAAACCTGCACCTCATGCCTCTGTGCCACATCTACCAGCTCATCAGTTCCATGCAAAACCAATGTCAGCTCACCAAGGCCATGGTGCACCAGTACCAGGCTCTCATACCCATGCAGCATCAGTGCCAGCTCAGGCCCCAGCCGCTCCACAGCAAGCTGTGGTACCAGTGCAAGCTTACCATGATCCTACAGCACCAGTGCCAGTTTATCAGTCTGTTACAACTTCAGGACCAGCTCCTCAGACCCATGTGCAGTATATTCCTGTTCTGCATTCCCCTCCAGCACCAGTGCCAGTTCCTCAGGGTTATGGGGCACCAGTGCCAGTCTCTCAGACCCATGCAGTGCCAATGCCAGCTCTGGCCCCAGCAGTACAGCAAGCTTTTCAGGTCCCCGCGGTGGCAGTACAAGCTCACCATGCCCCGGCAGCACCAGTGCCAGTTACTCTGGTCCCTGCACCACAAGTAGCCCTGTATCCGGTAACTGCAGCACCAGTACCAGTCTCTCAGATCTATGCTGCACCAGTGCCAGCTCAGGCCCAAGCAGCAGTTTCTCAGGTCCCTTCAGCATCTGTGCTAGCTCCTCATGTTCCTCTTCAAGTTCCTGCAATCTCAGTGGCAGTTTCTCTGGCCCCTGCAGCAGCAGTGCATGCTCAGCAGGTCCATTTTGTACCCATGCCCGTTCCTCGGCACCCTGTAGTGCCAGTTACTCAGCACATTGCAGTGCCAGTTCCACAGGTCCTTATAGTACCAGTGCCAGGTCCTCCAGTCCATGTTCCAACAGTGCTATTTCCTCAGGCCCCTTTAGCACCACTGACAGATCCCCAGGCCCATGTTTCATCAGTGCCAGTTCCAGTTCCTCAGGTTTCTACAGTAATTGCACCAGCTCAGACCCCAGCAGTGTCAGTGCAAGTTCCTCATATCCCTACAGTCCCAGTGCCAGTTCCTCGGGTCCCTGCAGTCCCAGAACCAGGTCTTCAGGTCAATGTTACAGTAGTGTTAGTTCTTCAGACCCCTGCAATGCCAGTTCAGGTCCCAGAAGCAGTTTGTCAGGGTCCTATATCACAGGTGCCAGCAACTGAGGTCCATGTGGCAAGAGTACCAGTTCCTCAGACCCCTGCAGCACCTGTGACACCTGCTCAAGCCTCTGAAGTACCAGTGCTAGCTCATCATTTTCCAGCAGCAGTTTATCAGGTTCTTGTGCCACAAATATTGGCTCGCCAAGACCCTGCAGCACCATTGCAAGCTCACCAGGGTCCTATATCACAGGTGCCAGCCACTGAGGTCCATGCGGCAAGAGTACCAGTTCCTCAGACCCCTGCAGCACCTGTGACATCTGCTCACACTACTGAAGTACCAGTGCTAGCTCATCAGGTCCCTAGAGCACCAATGCCAGCTCATCAGGTCCCTGGAGCACCAATGCCAGCTCATCAGATCCCTGGAGCACCAATGCCAGCTCATCAGGTCCCTGGAGCACCAATGCCAGCTCATCAGGTCCCTGGAGCACCAATGCCAGCTCATCAGATCCCTGGAGCACCAATGCCAGCTCATCAGGTCCCTGGAGCACCAATGCCAGCTCATCAGGTCCCTGGAGCACCAATGCCAGCTCATCAGGTCCCTGGAGCACCAATGCCAGCTCATCAGGTCCCTGGAGCACCAATGCCAGCTCAGGGCCCAGCAACACCACAGCAAGCTTCTCAGGTGCCTGCAGTGGCACTACAAGCTCACCAGGGTCCTATATCACAGGTGCCAGCAACTGAGGTCCATGCGGCAAGAGTACCAGTTCCTCAGACCCCTGCAGCACCTGTGACAGCTCATCAGGTCCCTGGAGCACCAATGCCAACCTATCAGGTCCCTGGAGCACTAATGCCAGCTCATCAGGTCCCTGGAGCACCAATGCCAGCTCATCATGTCCCTGGAGCACCAATGCCAGCTCATCAGGTCCTTGGAGCACCAATGCCAGCTCATCAGGTCCCTGGAGCACAAATGCCAGCTCATCAGGTCCCTGGAGCACAAATGCCAGCTCATCAGGTCCCTGGAGCACCAATGCCAGCTCATCAGGTCCTTGGAGCACCCGTGCCAGTTCAGGACCCAGCAACACCACAGCAAGCTTCTCAGGTCCCTGCAGTGGCAGTACAAGCTCACCATGTCCCCACAGCACCAGTTACACTGGTCCGTGTACCACAAATATCAGTTAATCCGGTAACTGTAGAACCAATGCCAGCTCAGGTTCCAGCTGTTACAGAGCAAGTTTTTCAGGTGCCAGTACAAACTCACCATGTCCCTACAGCCCCAGTGCCAGTTCCTCAGCCTGTTGCAACTTCAGGACCAGCTCCTCAGGAACCTGTGCAACCAGTTCCTGTACCACATTCCCCCGCAGCACCAGCACCATTTCATCAGGGCTATGGTGCACTAGTTCCAGTCCCTCAGATCCATGCAGTACCAATGCCAGCTCAGACCCGCACAGCACTACAGCAATCTTCTCAGGTCTCTGTCGTGCCAGTACAAGCTCATTATGCCCATGGAGCACCAGTGACAGTTCATCAGGTTCCTAGAGCACTAGTTCCCATTCCTCATTCCCCCGCAGCACCAGTGCCAGCTCAGGCCCCACCAGCTTCACACCAAGCTTCTCAGATTTATGTGGTGCCAGTGGAAGCTCACCATGGCCTGACAGCACCAGTTCATCAGGGCTATGGGGCACCAGTGCCAGTCTCTCAGATTCCTGCAGTACCAATGCCAGTTCAGGCCCCAGCAGCACTACAGCAAGCTTCTCAGGTCTCTGTGGTGCCAGTACAAGCTCACCATGGCCCTACAGCACCAGTTCATCAGGGCTATGGGACACCAGTGCCAGTCTCTCAGACCCCTGCAGTACCAGTGCCAGATCAGGCCCCACCAGATTCACAGCAAGCTTCTCAGGTCTCTGTGGTGCCAGTGGAAGCTCACCATGGCACAACAGCACCAGTTCATCAGGGCTATGGGGCACCAGTGCCAGTCTCTCAGATCCATGCAGTACCAATGCCAATTCAGGCCCCAGCAGCACCACAGCAAGCTTCTCAGATCTCTGTGGTGCCAGTGGAAGCTCACCATAGCCCGACAGCACCAGTTCATTGGGGCTATGGTGCACCAGTGCCAGTCTCTCAGATCCATGCAGTACCAATGCCAGTTCAGGCCCCAGAAGCACTACAGCAAGCCTCTCAGGTCTCTGTGGTGCCAGTACAAGCTCACCATGCCCATGGAGCACCAGTGCCAGTTCAACAGGTTCCTAGAGCAATAGTTCCCATTCCACATTCCCCCTCAGCACCAGTGTCAGCTCAGGCCCCACCAACTTCACACCAAGCTTCTCAGGTCTATGTGGTGCCAGTGGAAGCTCACCATGGCCCGACAGCACCAGTTCATTGGGGCTATGGTGCACCAGTGCCAGTCTCTCAGACCCCTGCAGTACCAGTGCCAGATCAGGCCCCACCAGATTCACAGCAAGCTTCTCAGGTCTATGTGGTGCCAGTGGAAGCTCACCATGGCCAGACAGCACCAGTTCATTGGGGCTATGGTGCACCAGTGCCAGTCTCTCAGACCCCTGCAGTACCAGTGCCAGATCAGGCCCCACCAGATTCACAGCAAGCTTCTCAGGTCTCTGTGGTGCCAGTGGAAGCTCACCGTGGCACAACAGCATCAGTTCATCAGGGCTATGGTGCACCAGTGCCAGTCTCTCAGATCCATGCAGTACCAATGCCAATTCAGGCCCCAGCAGCACCACAGCAAGCTTCTCAGGTTTCTGTGGTGCCAGTACAAGCTCACCATGCCCATGGAGCACCAGTGCCAGTTCATCAGTTTCCTAGAGCACCAGTTCCCATTCCACATTCCTCTGCAGCACCAGTGCCAGCCCAGGCCCCACCAGCTTCACAGCAAGCTTCTCAGGTCTCTGTGGTGCCAGTGGAAGCTCACCATGGCCCGACAGCACCAGTTCATTGGGGCTATGGTGCACCAGTGCCAGTCTCTCAGGACCCTGCAGTACCAGTGCCAGATCAGGCCCCACCAGATTCACAGCAAGCTTCTCAGGTCTCTGTGGTGCCAGTGGAAGCTCACCATGGCCCTACAGCACCAGTTCATTGGGGCTATGGTGCACCAGTGCCAGTCTCTCAGACCCCTGCAGTACCAGTGCCAGATCAGGCCCCACCAGATTCACACCAAGCTTCTCAGGTCTCTGTGGTGCCAGTGGAAGCTCACCATGGCCAGACAGCACCAGTTCATTGGGGCTATGGTGCACCAGTGCCAGTCTCTCAGACCCCTGCAGTACCAGTGCCTGATCAGGCCCCACCAGATTCACAGCAAGCTTCTCAGGTCTCTGTGGTGCCAGTGGAAGCTCACCGTGGCACAACAGCATCAGTTCATCAGGGCTATGGTGCACCAGTGCCAGTCTCTCAGATCCATGCAGTACCAATGCCAATTCAGGCCCCAGCAGCACCACAGCAAGCTTCTCAGGTTCCTGTGGTGCCAGTACAAGCTCACCATGCCCATGGAGCACCAGTGCCAGTTCATCAGTTTCCTAGAGCACCAGTTCCCATTCCACATTCCTCTGCAGCACCAGTGCCAGCCCAGGCCCCACCAGCTTCACAGCAAGCTTCTCAGGTCTCTGTGGTGCCAGTGGAAGCTCACCATAGCCCGACAGCACCAGTTCATCAGGGCTATGGGGCACCCGTGCCAGTCTCTCAGACCCCTGCAGTACCAGTGCCAGCTCAGGCCTACGCAGCACCACAGCAAGCAGCCCAGATCTCTGTGGTTCCAGTACAAGCTCACCATAACCCTACAGTTCATCAGGGCTATGGTGCACCAGTGCCATTCTCTCAGGACCCTGCAGTACCACAGCAGGCATCTCAGGTCTCTGTGGTGCCAGTACAAGCTCACCATGCCCAAGAAGCACCAGTGCCAGTTCCTCAGCCTGCTTCAGCATCAGAACCAGCTCCTAATGCCGATGTGCTACACTTACCAGTTCATCAGGTCCCTGCAGAACCAGTGCCAATTCACCAGGGTTATGGTACACCAGTGCCAGTCTCTCAGACCCCTGCAGTACCAGTGCCAGCTCAGGCCTACGCAGCACCACAGCAAGCAGCCCAGATCTCTGTGGTTCCAGTACAAGCTCACCATTACCCTACAGTACCAGTGCCAGTTCCTCAGTATTTTGGAACTTCAGGACCAGCTCCTCAGACCCCTGTGCAACAAGTTCCTGTTCCACATTACCCCACAGCACCAGTGGCAGTTCACCCTGGCTATAGTGCACCAGTACCAGTCTCTCAGACCAGTGCATTACCAGTGCCAACTCAGGCCTACGCAGCACCACAGCAAGCAGCCCAGATCTCTGTGGTTCCAGTACAAGCTCATCATTACCCTACAGTACCAGTGCCAGTTCCTCAGCATTATGGAACTTCAGGACCAGCTCCTCAGACCCCTGTGCAACAAGTTCCTGTTCCACATTACCCCACAGCACCAGTGGCAGTTCCTCCGGGCTATGGTGCACCAGTACCAGTCTCTCAGACCAATGCATTACCAGTGCCAGCTCGGGCCTCACCAGCAGCACAGCAAGCTTTTCAGGTCCCCACGGTGGCAGTACAAGCTCACCATGCCCCGGCAGCACCAGTGCCAGTTACTCTGGTCCCTGCACCACAAGTAGCCCCGTATCCACTAACTGTAGCACCAGTATCAGTCTCTCAGATCCATGCTGCACCAGTGCCAGCTCAGGCCCCACCAGCACCTCAGCAAGCATCTCAGGTCTCTGTGGTGCCAGTACAAGCTCACCATGTCCCTACAGCACCGGTGCCCGTTCCTCGGCCTGTTGCAACTTCAGGACCAGCTCCTCAGGCTCAACAAGTCCCTGGAGCACCAATGCCAGCTCATCGGGTCTCTGGAGCACCAGTGCCAGCTCATCAGGTTCCTGGAGCAATAGTGCCAGCTCATCAGGTCCCAACTCAAGAATTTTATACTGAAGCTAAGTGCCAGGTTGCCCCTTGGCAAGAGTATTTTCCGGCCCCATATTACCGATGTGATGACAGTGCCAGGTCGGAGCTTTGGGTAGATGAATATTCTTACTAGAAGAGGAATTGCCGTGACGAGTCGAGGGAAAGTCGATGTACGTGAAAAGTGTCTCCATTGTCTGCCCTGGAATGAGTTCAGAGAACACGCCTCTATGTTCTATGTATGTTCTTGTAGTATGTATAGATTCTAGAATAAAGCATTGCACTCAGCATCTCATTACGGTGTGCTTTATCTGTTATGTTTATGTGCTTCAACATGTGATGAAACTCCTATGTCTTCTACTGTACATGCAGAGCTCTGGAGGGCCCATAGGGAATTCTATCCCACTTCTCCCAATGGGGCCAGGAAAGAAAACCTCCACCCGTGAGGTAACACTGGCCTCAGCTTCTGGGGTCACGCCGAGATGAATGCATTTGCAGCAGACAGTGGTCTATCACAGAGGAGGTCTCAGTGCCTCTCCCAATGAGCCCCTAGAGGTGACATGATTGTAAAGGGGTAAAAAGGGGCCTAGATGTATACCAGCTAACTACAGACCCGTCAGCCTACATCCATGAGTCCTCAGGGAGCTTAGCTCAATAATATCTAGGTTACTATTCCCAATTGTTAAAGACACTTTACTGACTGCTGATTGGCATAGAGCAAATTTGGTCCCAATATTGAAAAGGGAGTCTAGATTTACACCAGACAACTACAGAGCAGTCAGCCTACACCCACGAGTTCTCAGAGAGCTTAGCTCAATATTAGCCAGGTCACTAAATAAATAAAATTCAAAAGGCATTTTATTGACTGGAACATTACCCACTGATCGGCATACGGCAAATGTGGAACCAATATTCAAAAAGTGGGTCTATATGTATGGCAAGCAAGTACAGACTAGTCAGCCTACATCCTTGAGTCCTCAGGGAGCTTAGCTCAGTGATAGCCAGGTCACTATTCATGATTTTAAAAGACATTTTATTGACTGAAACGATACCCACTGATTGGCATAGGGTAAATATGGTGCCAGTATTCAAAAAAGGGGTCCAGGTGTACACCAGGAAAATACAGAGCAGTCAGCCTACGCCCATGAGTTCTCAGAGAGCTTAGCTCAATATTAGCCAGGTCACTAATCCCGAATTTAAAAGGCATTTTATTGACTGGAACATTACCCACTGGTTGGCATATGGCAAATGTGGAACCAATATTCAAAAAGTGGGTCTAAATGTATGGCAGACAACTACAGACTAGTCAGCCTACATCCTTGAGTCCTCAGGGAGCTTAGCTTGGTGAGAGCCAGGTCACTATTCGTGATTTTAAAAGACATTTTATTGACTGAAACGATACCCACTGATTAGAATAGGGCAAATATGGTGCCAGTATTCAAAAAAGGGGTCCAGGTGTACACCAGGAAAATACAGCGCAGTCAGCCTACACCCATGAGTTCTCAGAGAGCTTAGCTCAATATTAGCCAGGTCACTAATCCCGAATTTAAAAGGCATTTTATTGACTGGAACATTACCCACTGATTGGCATACGGCAAATGTGGAACCAATATTCAAAAAGTGGGTATAAATGTATGGCAACTACAGACTAGTCTGCCTACATCCATGAGTCCTCAGGGAGCTTAGCTCAATAATATCTAGGTTACTATTCCCAATTGTTAAAGACACGTTATTGACTGCTGATTGGCATAGAGCAAATTTGGTGCCAATATTGAAAAGGGGTCTACATTTACACCAGACAACTACAGAGCAGTCAGCCTACACCCACGAGACCCACTGATTAGCATAGGGCAAATATGGTGCCAGTATTCAAAAAAGGGGTCCAGGTGTACACCAGGAAAATACAGAACAGTCAGCCTACACCCATGAGTTCTCAGAGAGCTTAGCTCAATATTAGCCAGGTCTCTAATCCCGAATTTAAAAGGCATTTTATTGACTGGAACATTACCCACTGATTGGCATATGGCAAATGTGGAACCAATATTCAAAAAGTGGGTCTATATGTATGGCAGGCAAGTACAGACTAGTCAGCCTACATCCTTGAGTCCTCAGGGAGCTTAGCTCAGTGATAGCCAGGTGACTATTCATGATTTTAAAAGACATTTTATTGACTGAAACGATACCCACTGATTAGCATAGGGAAAATATGGTGCCAGTATTCAAAAAAGGGGTCCAGGTGTACACCAGGAAAATACAGAGCAGTCAGCCTATACCCATGAGTTCTCAGAGAGCTTAGCTCAATATTAGCCAGGTCACTAATCCCGAATTTAAAAGGCATTTTATTGACTGGAACATTACCCACTGATTGGCATACGGCAAATGTGGAACCAATATTCAAAAAGTGGGTCTAAATGTATGGCAGGCAACTACAGACTAGTCAGCCTACATCCTTGAGTCCTCAGGGAGCTTAGCTCAATAATATCTAGGTTACTATTCCCAATTGTTAAAGACACGTTATTGACTGCTGATTGGCATAGAGCAAATTTGGTGCCAATATTGAAAAGGGGTCTACATTTACACCAGACAACTACAGAGCAGTCAGCCTACACCCACGAGACCCACTGATTAGAATAGGGCAAATATGGTGCCAGTATTCAAAAAAGGGGTCCAGGTGTACACCAGGAAAATACAGAGCAGTCAGCCTACACCCACGAGTTCTCAGAGAGCTTAGCTCAATATTAGCCAGGTCCCTAATCCCGAATTTAAAAGGCATTTTATTGACTGGAACATTACCCACTGATTGGCATACGGCAAATGTGGAACCAATATTCAAAAAGTGGGTCTAAATGTATGGCAGGCAACTACAGACTAGTCAGCCTACAGCCTTGAGTCCTCAGGGAGCTTAGCTCGGTGATAGCCAGGTCACTATTTGTGATTTTAAAAGACATTTTATTGACTGAAACTATACCCACTGATTAGCATAGGGAAAATATGGTCCCAGTATTCAAAAAAGGGGTCCAGGTGTACACCAGGAAAATACAGAGCAGTCAGCCTACACCCATGAGTTCTCAGAGAGCTTAGCTCAATATTAGCCAGGTCACTAATCCCGAATTTAAAAGGCATTTTATTGACTGGAACATTACCCACTGATTGGCATACGGCAAATGTGGAACCAATATTCAAAAAGTGGGTCTAAATGTATGGCAGGCAACTACAGACTAGTCAGCCTACTTCCTTGAGTCCTCAGAGAGCTTAGCTCAGTGATAGCCAGGTCACTATTCGTGATTTTAAAAGACATTTTATTGACTGAAACGATACCCACTGATTAGCATAGGGCAAATATGGTGCCAGTATTCAAAAAAGGGGGTCCAGGTGTACACCAGGCAAATACAGAGCAGTCAGCCTACACCCACGAGTTCTCAGAGAGCTTAGCTCAATATTAGCCAGGTCACTAATCCAGATTTTAAAAGGCATTTTATTGACTGGAACATTACCCACTGATTGGCATATGGCAAATGTGGAACCGATATTCAAAAAGTGGGTCTAAATGTATGGCAGACAACTACAGACTAGTCCGCCTACATCCTTGAGTCCTCAGGGAGCTTAGCTTGGTGATAACCAGGTCACTTTTTGTGATTTTAAAATACATTTTATTGACTGAAACGATACCCACTGATTAGTATAAGGCAAATATGGTCCAAGTATTCAAAAAAGGGGTCCAGGTGTACACCAGGAAAATACAGAGCAGTCAGCCTACACCCATGAGTTCTCAGAGAGCTTAGCTCAATATTAGCCAGGTCACTAATCCAGATTTTAAAAGGCATTTTATTGACTGGAACATTACCCACTGATTGGCATATGGCAAATGTGGAACCGATATTCAAAAAGTGGGTCTAAATGTATGGCAGACAACTACAGACTAGTCTGCCTACATCCTTGAGTCCTCAGGGAGCTTAGCTTGGTGATAGCCAGGTCACTATTCGTGATTTTAAAAGACATTTTATTGACTGAAACGATACCCACTGATTAGAATAGGGCAAATATGGTGCCAGTATTCAAAAAAGGGGTCCAGGTGTACACCAGGAAAATACAGAACAGTGAGCCTACACCCATGAGTTCTCAGAGAGCTTAGCTCAATATTAGCCAGGTCACTAATCCCGAATTTAAAAGGCATTTTATTGACTGGAACATTACCCACTGATTGGCATACGGCAAATGTGAAACCAATATTCAAAAAGTGGGTCTAAATGTATGGCAGGCAACTACAGAATAGTCAGCCTACATCCTTGAGTCCTCAGGGAGCTTAGCTCGGTGATAGCCAGGTCACTATTTGTGATTTTAAAAGACATTTTATTGACTGAAACGATACCCACTGATTGGCATAGGGCAAATATGGTGCCAGTATTCAAAAAAGGGGTCCAGGTGTACACCAGGAAAATACAGAGCAGTCAGCCTACACCCACGAGTTCTCAGAGAGCTTAGCTCAATATTAGCCAGGTTACTAATCCTGATTTTAAAAGACATTTTATTGACTGGAACAGTACCCACTGATTGGCATACAGCAAATGTGGAACCAATATTTAAAAAGGGGTCTAAATGCATGCCAGGAAATGACAGAACCATGAGCCTACATCCGTGAGTTCTCAGAGAGCCTAGCTCAATAATAGCCAAGTCCCTGTATTTGGCTCCATCCATCTTCCCATCAACTCTGACCAGCTTCCTTGTCCCTGCTGAAGAAAACCATCCCCACCACATGAAGCTGCCACCACCATGTCTCACGGTGGGGATGGTGTGTTCAGGGGGATGTGCAGTGTTAGTTTTCCCCACACATAGCATTTTACTTTTAGGTCAGAAAGTTGAATTTTGGTCTCATGTGAGCAGATCACCTTCTTCCACATGTTTGCTCCCCTCCCCCACATGGCTTCTCACAAACTACAAACAGGACTTCTTATGACTTTCTTTCTCCAATGTCTTTCTTCTTGTCACTCTTCCATAAAGGGCAGATTTGTGGAGAACACGACTAATAGTTGTCCTGTGGACAGACTCTCCCCCCTGAGCTGTGGATCTCTGCAGCTCCTCCAGAGTTACCATGGACCTCTTGGCTCTTCTCTGATGAATGCTCTCCTTGCCCGGCCCGGTCAGTTTAGGTGGACGGCCATGTCTTGTTAGGTTTGCAGTTGTGCCATACTCTTTCCATTTTCCGATGATGGATTGAACAGAGCTCCGTGAGATGGTCAAAGCTTGGGAGATCTTATTATAACCCAACCCTGCTTTATACTTCTCCACAACTTTATCCCTGACCTGTCTGGTGTGCAGTGTTGGTCATCTTACTTTAAAAAAGTAATTAGTTACGTTACAAATTACTTCTCCCAAAAAAGTATTTGAGTTAGTAACTCAGTTACTACATTGGAAAAGTAATTAGTTACTCAGAAAAGTAACTGTGATTTTTTTTTTTATATTCTTAGGGGCGGGTCTAGTATTACTGTAAGCAAGGGGCGCGTTCCCCCCCTGCACGTCTATTTCGCCTCTGCACCCCCCTGCACGTCTGTTCCCCCCCCCCCCCAACACATATATCTGTTTCCCCTCTGTACCCCACTACACATCTGTCCCCCCCAACACATATATCTGTTTCCCCTCTGTACCCCACTACACGTCTGTCCCCCCCAACACATATATCTGTTCCCCTCTGTACATCTGTCCCCCCCAAACTCACGGATCGGATCGTTGCTTGGATCAGAGTCACGGATCGGATCATTTTTCGGATCAGCAAATAATAATTGAATTTGCAAAAACCTGTGAAAATTCCACCACCATAAAGCCCCCACTGTAATATCCACAATCCCCCCCCACTGTAATATCCACGTCATCTCCCAAACTGTAATATTGGCTGAGTATGGCTGGGTACGGCTGAGCATGGCTGGGTACGGCTGGGTATCGCCGAGTATGGCTGGGTATTACCGTGTATTGCAGAGTATGGCTGGGTATTACCGTGTATTGCAGAGTATGGCTGGGTATTACCGAGTATTGCAGAGTATTGCAGAGTATGGCTGGGTATTACCGTGTATTGCAGAGTATGGCTGGGTATTACCGTGTATTGCAGAGTATGGCTGGGTATTACCGTGTATTGCAGAGTATGGCTGGGTATTACAGAGTATTGCAGAGTATGGCTGGGTATTACCGTGTATTGCAGAGTATGGCTGGGTATTACCGTGTATTGCAGAGTATGGCTGGGTATTACAGAGTATTGCAGAGTATGGCTGGGTATTACCGAGTATTGCAGAGTATGGCTGGGTGTTGCAGAGTATTGGCAGGGTGTTGCAGAGTATTGGCATGGTGTTGCGGGGTAGTGTAGAGTATTGGCAGAGTGTTGCAGAGTATTGGCAGGGTGTTGCAGAGTATTGGCAGTGTATTGCAGGGTAGTTCAGAGTATTGGCAGGGTGGTGCAGAGTATTGGCAGGGTGTTGCAGAGTATTGGCAGGGTGTTGCAGGGTAGTGTAGAGTATTGGCAGGGTGTTGCAGGGTAGTGTAGAGTATTGGCAGGGTGTTGCAGAGTATTGGCAGGGTGTTGCAGAGTATTGGCAGTGTATTGCAGGGTAGTTCAGAGTATTGGCAGGGTGTTGCAGAGTATTGGCAGGGTGTTGCAGAGTATTGGCAGTGTATTGCAGGGTAGTTCAGAGTATTGGCAGGGTGGTGCCGAGTATTGGCAGGGTGTTGCAGGGTATTGGCAGGGTGTTGCAGAGTATTGGCAGTGTATTGCAGGGTAGTTCAGAGTATTGGCAGGGTGTTGCAGAGTATTGGCAGGGTGTTGCAGAGTATTGGCAGGGTGTTGCAGAGTATTGGCATGGTGTTGCAGAGTATTGGCAGTGTATTGCAGGGTAGTTCAGAGTATTGGCAGGGTGGTGTAGAGTATTGGCAGGGTGTTGCAGAGTATTGGCAGGGTGTTGCAGAGTATTGGCAGTGTATTGCAGGGTAGTTCAGAGTATTGGCAGGGTGTTGCAGAGTATTGGCAGGGTGTTGCAGAGTATTGGCAGGGTGTTGCAGAGTATTGGCATGGTGTTGCAGGGTAGTGTAGAGTATTGGCAGGGTGTTGCAGAGTATTGGCAGGGTGTTGCAGAGTATTGGCAGTGTATTGCAGGGTAGTTCAGAGTATTGGCAGGGTGTTGCAGGGTAGTGTAGAGTATTGGCAGGGTGTTGCAGAGTATTGGCAGGGTGTTTGCAGAGTATTGGCAGTGTATTGCAGGGTAGTTCAGAGTATTGGCAGGGTGTTGCGGAGTATTGGCATGGTGTTGCAGGGTAGTGTAGAGTATTGGCAGGGTGTTGCAGAGTATTGGCAGGGTGTTGCAGAGTATTGGCAGTGTATTGCAGGGTAGTTCAGAGTATTGGCAGGGTGTTGCGGAGTATTGGCAGGGTGTTGCAGGGTAGTGTAGAGTATTGGCAGGGTGTTGCAGAGTATTGGCATGGTGTTGCAGAGTATTGGCAGTGTATTGCAGGATAGTTCAGAGTATTGGCAGGGTGTTGCAGAGTATTGGCTGTGTATTGCAGGGTAGTTCAGAGTATTGGCAGGGTGTTGCAGGGTAGTGTAGAGTATTGGCAGGGTGTTGCAGGGTAGTTCAGAGTATTGGCAGGGTGTTGCAGAGTATGGCAGGGTGTTGCAGGGTGTTGCAGGGTAGTTCAGAGTATTGGCAGGGTGTTGCAGAGTATTGGCAGGGTGTTGCAGAGTATTGGCAGGGTGTTGCAGGGTAGTGTAGAGTATTGGCAGGGTGTTGCAGGGTAGTGTAGAGTATTGGCAGGGTGTTGCAGAGTATTGGCATGGTGTTGCAGGGTAGTGTAGAGTATTGGCAGGGTGTTGCAGGGTAGTGTAGAGTATTGGCAGGGTGTTGCAGAGTATTGGCAGTGTATTGCAGGGTAGTTCAGAGTATTGGCAGGGTGTTGCAGAGTATTGGCAGGGTGTTGCAGAGTATTGGCAGGGTGTTGCAGAGTATTGGCATGGTGTTGCAGAGTATTGGCATGGATTTGCAGAGTATTGGCAGTGTATTGGCAGGGTGTTGCAGAGTATTGGCAGGGTGTTGCAGAGTATTGGCAGGGTGTTGCAGGGTAGTGTAAAGTATTGGCAGGGTGTTGCAGAGTATTGGCAGGGTGTTGCAGAGTATTGGCAGTGTATTGCAGGGTAGTTCAGAGTATTGGCAGGGTGTTGCAGAGTATTGGCAGGGTGTTGCAGAGTATTGGCAGGGTGTTGCAGAGTATTGGCAGTGTATTGCAGGGTAGTTCAGAGTATTGGCAGGGTGTTGCAGAGTATTGGCAGGGTGTTGCAGAGTATTGGCATGGTGTTGCAGGGTAGTGTAGAGTATTGGCAGGGTGTTGCAGAGTATTGGCAGGGTGTTGCAGAGTATTGGCAGTGTATTGCAGGGTAGTTCAGAGTATTGGCAGGGTGGTGCAGAGTATTGGCAGGGTGTTGCAGGGTAGTGTAGAGTATTGGCAGGGTGTCGCAGGGTAGTGTAGAGTATTGGCAGGGTGTTGCAGAGTATTGGCATGGTGTTGCAGAGTATTGGCAGTGTATTGCAGGGTAGTTCAGAGTATTGGCAGGGTGTTGCAGAGTATTGGCAGTGTATTGCAGGGTAGTTCAGAGTATTGGCAGGGTGTTGCAGGGTAGTGTAGAGTATTGGCAGGGTGTTGCAGGGTAGTTCAGAGTATTGGCAGGGTGTTGCAGAGTATTGGCAGGGTGTTGCAGGGTAGTTCAGAGTATGGGCAGGGTGTTGCAGAGTATTGGCAGGGTGTTGCAGAGTATTGGCAGGGTGTTGCAGGGTAGTGTAGAGTATTGGCAGGGTGTTGCAGGGTAGTGTAGAGTATTGGCAGGGTGTTGCAGAGTATTGGCATGGTGTTGCAGGGTAGTGTAGAGTATTGGCAGGGTGTTGCAGGGTAGTGTAGAGTATTGGCAGGGTGTTGCAGAGTATTGGCAGTGTATTGCAGGGTAGTTCAGAGTATTGGCAGGGTGTTGCAGAGTATTGGCAGGGTGTTGCAGAGTATTGGCAGGGTGTTGCAGAGTATTGGCATGGTGTTGCAGAGTATTGGCATGGTGTTGCAGAGTATTGGCAGTGTATTGGCAGGGTGTTGCAGAGTATTGGCAGGGTGTTGCAGAGTATTGGCAGGGTGTTGCAGGGTAGTGTAAAGTATTGGCAGGGTGTTGCAGAGTATTGGCAGGGTGTTGCAGAGTATTGGCAGGGTGTTGCAGAGTATTGGCAGGGTGTTGCAGAGTATTGGCAGTGTATTGCAGGGTAGTTCAGAGTATTGGCAGGGTGTTGCAGAGTATTGGCAGGGTGTTGCAGAGTATTGGCATGGTGTTGCAGGGTAGTGTAGAGTATTGGCAGGGTGTTGCAGAGTATTGGCAGGGTGTTGCAGAGTATTGGCAGTGTATTGCAGGGTAGTTCAGAGTATTGGCAGGGTGGTGCAGAGTGTTGGCAGGGTGTTGCAGGGTAGTGTAGAGTATTGGCAGGGTGTCGCAGGGTAGTGTAGAGTATTGGCAGGGTGTTGCAGAGTATTGGCATGGTGTTGCAGAGTATTGGCAGTGTATTGCAGGGTAGTTCAGAGTATTGGCAGGCTGTTGCAGAGTATTGGCAGGATATTGCAGAGTATTGGCAGGGTATTGCAGAGTATATGGCTGGGTATTGCAGAGTATTGGCTGGGTATTACCGAGTATTGGCTGGGTATTGCAGAGTATTGGCTGGGTATTGCAGAGTATTGGCTGGGTATTGCAGAGTATTGGCTGGGTAATGCAGAGTATTGGGTGGGTATTGCAGAGTATTGGCTGGGTATTGCAAAGTATTGGCTGGGTATTGCAGAGTATTGGCAGGGTATTGCAGAGTATTGGCTGGGTATTGCAGAGTATTGGCTGGGTATTGCAGAGTATTGGCAGGGTATTGCAGAGTATTGGCTGGGTATTGCAGAGTATTGGCTGGGTATTGCAGAGTATGGCTGGGTATTGCAGAGTATTGCAGAGTATTGCAGAGTATTGGCTGGGTATTGCAGAGTATTGGCTGGGTATTGCAGAGTATGGCTGGGTATTATGGGGTATTACAGAGTATTGCAGAGTATTGCAGAGTATGGCTGGGTATTGCAGAGTATGGCTGGGTATTACCGAGTATTGCAGAGTATTGCAGAGTATGGCTGGGTATGGCAGAGTATTGCAGAGTATGGCTGGGTATTACGGGGTATTGCAGAGTATGGCAGAGTATGGCTGGGTATTACCGAGTATTGCAGAGTATTGCAGAGTATGGCTGGGTATTACCGAGTATTGCAGAGTATGGCTGGGTATTACAGAGTATTGCAGAGTATTGCAGAGTATGGCTGGGTATGGCAGAGTATTGCAGAGTATGGCTGGGTATTACGGGGTATTGCAGAGTATGGCAGAGTATGGCTGCGTATGGCTGCGTATGGCAGAGTATTGCAGAGTATGGCTGGGTATTACGGGGTATTGCAGAGTATTGCAGAGTATGGCTGGGTATTACGGGGTATTGCAGAGTATTGCAGAGTATGGCTGGGTATGGCAGAGTATTGCAGAGTATGGCTGGGTATTACGGGGTATTGCAGAGTATGGCAGAGTATGGCTGCGTATGGCAGAGTATTGCAGAGTATTGGCTGGGTATTGCAGAGTATTGCAGAGTATTGCAGAGTATGGCTGGGTATTACAGAGTATTGCAGAGTATGGCTGGGTATTACGGGGTATTGCAGAGTATGGCTGCGTATGGCAGAGTATTGCAGAGTATTGGCTGGGTATTGCAGAGTATTGCAGAGTATTGCAGAGTATGGCTGGGTATTACAGAGTATTGCAGAGTATGGCTGGGTATTACGGGGTATTGCAGAGTATGGCTGCGTATGGCAGAGTATTGCAGAGTATGGCTGGGTATTACGGGGTATGACAGAGTATTGGCAGGGTATTAAAGGGTATTGCAGAGTATGGCTGGGTATTGGCAGGGGACTGGCTGGGTATTGCAGAGTATTGTCAGGGTATTGGCAGAGTATTGGCAGAGTATTGGCAGGGTATTGTAGAGTATGGCAGGGTATTGGCAGAGTATTGGCTGGGTATTGCAGGGTGTTGGCAGGGTATTGCAGAGTATTACCTGGGTATTGGCTGGTATTGCAGAGTATTGGCAGGGTATGTGCTGCCATCTGATCTCTCCCCTCCACTGTACAGATCTGTACACAGAGGGGAGAGAGGAACCGGCGTCATCTTGACGCCGGTTTGTTTACAAGTGATCGCTCCGTCATTTGACGGAGCAATCACATTGTAAACGGCCGACGGGTGCACCAAGATGGCCGCCGCTCCGTAGCTAGGCCGAAGCCGCGGCCTTTCCTAAGGCCGCGGACGGCTCCGCGGATCGATGCAAATAATTGCGGTAACGCCGCCCCAGTAATGGAAACGGCGTTACCGCGAGGGGAAGAGTAATCAGTTAGATTACTCGTTAGCCTATAAAGTAACGGCGTTACGTAACGCCGTTTACTTTAATCGCGTTTGTTACATCACTGCTGGGGTGTTCCTTGGCCTTCATGATGCTGTTTGTTCACTAAGGTTCTCTAACAAACCTCCGAGGGCTTCACAGAACAGCTGTATTTATACTGAGAATAAATGACACACAGGTGGACTCTATTTACTAATTAGGTGACTTCTGAAGGTAATTGGTTCCTCTAGATTTTAGTTATCAGAGTAAAGGGGGCTGAATACAAATGCCCCTCCCCCCCCCACACTTTTCACAGATTTATTTGTATCATTTTCCTTCCACTTCACAATTATGTGACACTTTGTGTTGGTCCATCACATAAAATCCCAATAAAATACATTTACGTTTTTTGGTTGTAACATGAGAAAATGTGGGAAATGTCAAGGGGTATGAATACTTTTTCACATCTCTGTATATTGAGGCGAGTTCCCAGATTGATGTATTGCAGTGAGGTGCAATAAAAGATATACGTGTCTTCTGTGGCAAAGCACGGGGGCCACACCCTCCATCCTGGTCTCTATGGGGCCCCTGTGGCTGGACCTTTAAATCTGAGCACACACCTCCCAATCTGATTGTACAATCTGGTCTGGGAGTTGTGGGAGTGCCGGTGATGAATAATGGATGAGGGAACCGGTCCTCCCAGCCGCGGAGCAGATCCTTCCCCCGGGGCCATCTCTGGCGAATGGCTGTATAAACATCGACATACTTTGTGCGGTATGGGGGTGGGGCGAGGCGCGGGTCACAACCTGCACCATGGAAGTCTTCCAGCGGGAGAACCGGCCCAGAGAACGTCCCCCCCGGAGACACGGCCTGTCCCTCCATCACCAGAGCTCCACAACGAGACCTTCCCATTGGTTCATCGTCTGTACCGAGTCAGGATTGTACATACAGGAGGATTTCCCCTCATTTCCTGTGGGGGTCACCGAGACAGGAAGTGATGGAATATCCCCTCACCCACTGGACAGAGGTTTTACCCCCACTCTACATATAACCAATGGGGGTCACCAGGACAGGAAGTGACTGTAAATCCCAACCCCACCCATTGTACAGAGGTTCTAACCCCCTCTACCCATAACAAATGGGGGTCACCAGGACAGGAAGTGCTGGAATATTTCCCCACCCATTGAACAGAGGTTCTAACCCTCTGCCCATAATTAATGGGGGTCACCAGGACAGGAAGTGAGGGTAAATTCCAACCCCACTCATTGTACAGAGGTTCTAACCCTCTCTACCCATAACTAATGGGGGTCACCAGGACAGGAAGTGCTGGAATATTTCCCCACCCATTGAACAGAGGTTCTAACCCTCTACTCATAATAAATGGGGGTCACCAGGACAGGAAGTGAGGGTTAATTCCAACCCCACCCATTGTACAGAGGTCCTAACCCTCTCTACCCCTAACTAATGGGGGTCACCAAGACAGGAAGTGAAGGAATATTCCCCCATCCATTGTACAGAGGTTCTAACCCCCTCTACCCATAACAAATGGGGGTCACCAAGACAGGAAGTGACTGTAAATCCCAACCTCATCCATTGTACAGAGGTTCTAACCCCCTCTACCTATAACAAATGGGGGTCACCAGGACAGGAAGTGAAGGAATATTACCCCACCCATTGAACAGAGGTTCTAACCCTCTGCCCATAATTAATGGGGGTCACCAGGACAGGAAGTGAGGGTTAGTTCCAACCCCACCCATTGTACAGAGGTTCTAACCCCCTCTACCCATAACTAATGGGGGTCACCAGGACAGGAAGTAAAGGGATATATCCCCATCCATTGTACAGAGGTTCTAACCCTCTCTACCCATAACTACTGGGGGGGTTACCAGGACAGGAAGTGAAGGAATATCCCCTCACCCATTGTACAGAGGTTCTAACCCTCTACCCATAACTAATGGGGGTCACCAGGACAGGAAGTGACTGTAAATCCCAACCTCATCCATTGTACAGAGGTTCTAACCCCCTCTACCCATAACAAATGGGGGTCACCAAGACAGGAAGTTACTGTAAATCCCAACCTCATCCATTGTACAGAGGTTCTAACCCCCTCTACCTATAACAAATGGGGGTCACCAGGACAGGAAGTGAAGGAATATTACCCCACCCATTGAACAGAGGTTCTAACCCTCTGCCCATAATTAGTGGGGGTCACCAGGACAGGAAGTTAAGGTAAATCCCAACCCAACGCATTGTACAGAGGTTCTGACCCCTCCCCACTCTACCCATAACTACTGGGGGGTTACCAGGACAGGAAGTGAAGCTATAATACCCCCACCCATTGTACAGAGGTTCTAACCCTCTCTACTCATAATAAATGGGGGTCACCAGGACAGGAAGTGAGGGTTAATTCCAACCCCACCCATTGTACAGAGGTCCTAACCCTCTCTACCCCTAACTAATGGGGGTCACCAAGACAGGAAGTGAAGGAATATTCCCCCATCCATTGTACAGAGGTTCGAACCCTCTCTATCCATAACTAATGGGGGTCACCAGGACAGGAAGTTACTGTAAATCCCAACCTCATCCATTGTACAGAGGTTCTAACCCCCTCTACCTATAACAAATGGGGGTCACCAGGACAGGAAGTGAAGGAATATTACCCCACCCATTGAACAGAGGTTCTAACCCTCTGCCCATAATTAGTGGGGGTCACCAGGACAGGAAGTTAAGGTAAATCCCAACCCCACGCATTGTACAGAGGTTCTGACCCCTCCCCACTCTACCCATAACTACTGGGGGGTTACCAGGACAGGAAGTGAAGCAATAATACCCCCACCCATTGTACAGAGGTTCTAACCCTCTCTACTCATAACTAATAATTAATGGGGGTCACCAGGACATGAAGGAATATTACTCCCACCCATTGTACAGAGGTTCTAACACTCTCTACTCATAACTAATGGGGGTCACCAAGACAGGAAGTGAGGGTAAATCCCAACCCCACCCACTAGACATGGGTTCTAATTGTCTCCCCACTCTACCCATACCTAAAGGGGGTCACCAAGACAGGAAATGAAGGAATATTACCCCCACCCATGGTACAGAGGTTCTAATCCTCTCTACCCATAACTAATGGGGGTCACCAGGACAGGAAATGAAGGAATATTACCCCCACCCATGGTACAGAGGTTCTAACCCTCTCTACTCATAACTAATGGGGGCCACCAAGACAGGAAGTGAAGGAATATTCCCCCACCCATTGTACAGAGATTCTAACCCTCTCTACTCATAACCAATGGGGGCCACCAAGACAGGAAGTGAAGGAATATTCCCCCACCCATTGTACAGAGATTCTAACCCTCTCTACTCATAACCAATGGGGGCCACCAAGACAGGAAGTGAAGGAATATTCCCCCATCCATTGTACAGAGATTCTAACCCTCTCTACTCATAACCAATGGGGGCCACCAAGACAGGAAGTGATGGAATATTCCCCCCACCCATTGTACAGAGGTTCTAACCCCTTCTACCTATAACTAATGGGGGTCACCAGTACAGGAAGTGTAGGAATATTCCCCCACCCACTAGACAGAGGTTCTAACCCCCTCCCCACTCTACCCACAACTACTGAGGGTCACCAGGACAGGAATTGAGGGTAAATCCCAACCCCGCCCATTGTACAGAGGTTCTAACCCCTACTCCCCCACTCTAATAATTGGCTGATTGGCTGCAGCCACTGATCGAGACGGTCATCCAGTCCCTGCTGAACCGGCCGAACACCAATCAGTGTGTGGCCAGCTTCAGAAGGGGTAACCTCAGTACTCGGCTGTTGTGGAACTACAAGTCCCAGGATGCATTGCCCTGGACATGACTTCCTGGGGGGATGATGGGATTTGTAGTTCCCCACAGTGCTGAATTTTCCTTCCCCCTTAATAAGACAACGCACCTGGTTCCAGTGGGGCGCCACGCGCGGCAGCGGTACAGAATAGAAGGGGCCCCCCCCCCCGATTCTCAGCATGTCAGGGTATGAAACGTAAATGGGCCCCACAGGAAACCGTTTTGTCTGGAGTTCCCCCTTAAAATCGAACCAGAAAACGATAGAATTGCAGCAACGAGCCGAGAGATCGCTGTCATGTGACCTGCCTGCGTCTTCAAAGGGGACCGCGCCCGCCATTCTCATCACATGTCCTGGTCTCAGCAAACAATGTTTATGCGATCTGTAACTGTGTAATGAGCGACAGTCCCTGTCCAGGAGGGCTGTGAGCCATTCCCGGGGGACTGTCAGCCATTCCCGGAAGGGAATGAGACATTCACATAGGGCTGTGAGCCATTCCCGGAGGGGAGTGAGCCATTCCCGGAGGGCTGTGAGCCATTCCCGGAGGGCTGTGAGCCATTCCCGGAGGGGAGTGAGCCATTCCCGGAGGGCTGTGAGCCATTCCTGGAGGGCTGTGAGCCATTCCCGGAGGGGAGTGAGCCATTCCCGGAGGGCTGTGAGCCATTCCCGGAGGGGAGTGAGCCATTCCCGGAGGGCTGTGAGCCATTCCCGGAGGGGAGGGAGCCATTCCCGGAGGGCTGTGAGCCATTCCCGGAGGGGGGTGAGCCATTCCCGGAGGGCTGTGAGCCATTCCCGGAGGGGGGTGAGCCATTCCCGGAGGGCTGTGAGCCATTCCTGAGGGACTGTCAGCCATTCCCGGAGGACTGTGAGCCATTCCCGGAGGGGAGTGAGCCATTCCCGGAGGGCTGTGAGCCATTCCCGAAGGGGAGTAAGTCATTCACATAGGGCTGTGAGCAATTCTAGGATGGGAGTGAGCCATTCTCAGAGGGCTGTGAGCCATTCCCGGGGTGGAGTGAGCCATTCCCGGAGGAGGGTGAGCCATTTC
Organism: Lithobates sylvaticus; assembly: GCA_028564925.1. Taxonomy (NCBI): domain Eukaryota; kingdom Metazoa; phylum Chordata; class Amphibia; order Anura; family Ranidae; genus Lithobates; species Lithobates sylvaticus. Next base: position 33,344,455 of record CM053038.1, read on the forward strand.
TGAAGGGGGGTGAGCCATTCCCGGAGGGGGTGAGCCATTCTCGGTGGGGAGTGAGCCATTCCCGGAGGAGAGTGAGCCATTCCCGGAGGACAGTGAGCCAGTCCCGGAGGAGAGTGAGCCATTCCCGGAGGAGAGTGAGCCATTCCCGGAGGACAGTGAGCCAGTCCCGGAGGAGAGTGAGCCATTCCCGGAGGACAGTGAGCCATTCCCGGAGGACAGTGAGCCATTCCCGGAGGACAGTGAGCCAGTCCCGGAGGACAGTGAGCCATTCCCGGAGGACAGTGAGCCATTCCCGGAGGAGAGTGAGCCATTCCCGGAGGACAGTGAGCCATTCCCGGAGGAGAGTGAGCCATTCCCGGAGGACAGTGAGCCATTCCCGGAGGACAGTGAGCCATTCCCGGAGGACAGTGAGCCAGTCCCGGAGGACAGTGAGCCATTCCCGGAGGACAGTGAGCCATTCCCGGAGGAGAGTCAGCCATTCCCGGAGGACAGTGAGCCATTCCCGGAGGACAGTGAGCCAGTCCCGGAGGAGAGTGAGCCAGTCCCGGAGGACAGTGAGCCATTCCCGGAGGGCTGTGAGCCATTTCCAGAGAAAATTTGCAAACTTTGTGTTGAGCTCCATCAAAGTCTATGGGGGGGGGGGGGGGGGGGGGTCCAACGCATGGACACCACAAACACCCTTCCTTAGTATCATACGGCCGCTGTGCGCTGTAATGAGATGCGGCACAAAGCGTTTTATCTGATTGTGACGCATAAACACGCAAAAAAAGAAAAACGCGGGTAATAACCACAACCACGCACCGCATCTGGAAACACAGCGCACTGCACAACGCCAGCAAATGGCTTAGGAGGTGCGAACTTCTCCAACGAAGGCGGAGTCCCACCTGCGCGCTCGCATTTTTAATTCTTTGCTCGCCCCCCACATTGAAATCTCTGGGGACAAAAACACACCCAAAAGAGGCGCACCTTCATCCAAGACGTGCGGCGCAGCCGTAAATGGGCCCCTTATGGACAATAACGGATTCCTCTTGTCGCGTGACAAATCGCAGAAGGTGCGAACGGGGCTCATTCACGCGCATTGCGCCCCCAGGTGCAGCCGACGGACGATCGGCGTGCAGCAAAAAGGTCGCGAAAACCAGACGTGCCGCCAGGTTGCGCTGACGTGCGTTGGGGATGCCATTCGATAAAACAATGCTGCTCCGCGACATGTAGCACGTGGCGATGCGCGTTCCTGTGACGCAATGGCGTACCATTTGTGGTCACGTGATTTCACCTCTAAAAAAACAAACAAAAAAATTAAAAATGTAAAAAAGTGGGCGAGGAAGCGGTTAATTCTCTCTCCGCAGCAAGAGAATAAAATTTCATTGTGTGCAGCAGCTGGTATGAAGAAGACTTCTTTATAGGAGGTGGGGTGTCCCCGGGGGGGGGATATAAAATATTGTGGGGTCACCTTAAGAAAGGTGAAGTGTTGTTCTGTAATCCACCTGAGAAGGCGCTCTCCCCCCTCTCGCTGCTCATCAGTGAGGAGGAATGTAGAATTGGGCAGGGCGTTGGCCTCCAGCCCATTGGGTGCGGCTCTCCCTCCTCTTAAAGTTTTTCTTTTCCTGACTACAGAGAGTCTGATCCTTCCTCGCACCTACAGCACCGCCGCCTCCTCACCACCACGACACCATGGTAAGAGCCCCCCCGATTCCTCCTCCTCCTCACCACCACGACACCATGGTAAGAGCCCCCCCCCCCCCGATTCCTCCTCCTCCTCACCACCACGACACCATGGTAAGAGCCCCCCGATTCCTCCTCAGCACCACGACACCATGGTAAGAGCCCCCCGATTCCTCCTCCTCACCACCACGACACCATGGTAAGAGCCCCCCGATTCCTCCTCACCACCACGACACCATGGTAAGAGCCCCCTGATTCCTCCACGACACCATGGTAAGAGCCCCCCGATTCCTCCTCCCCTCCCAGACCATGGTAAGAGCCCCCCGATTCCTCCTCCTCACCACCACGACACCATGGTAAGAGCCCCCCGATTCCTCCTCAGCACCACGACACCATGGTAAGAGCCCCCCGATTCCTCCTCCTCCTCACCACCACGACACCATGGTAAGAGCCCCCCGATTCCTCCTCCTCACCACCACGACACCATGGTAAGAGCCCCCCGATTCCTCCTCACCACCACGACACCATGGTAAGAGCCCCCCGATTCCTCCACGACACCATGGTAAGAGCCCCCCGATTCCTCCTCCCCTCCCAGACCATGGTAAGAGCCCCCCGATTCCTCCTCCTCACCACCACGACACCATGGTAAGAGCCCCCCGATTCCTCCTCAGCACCACGACACCATGGTAAGAGCCCCCCGATTCCTCCTCCTCCTCACCACCACGACACCATGGTAAGAGCCCCCCGATTCCTCCTCCTCACCACCACGACACCATGGTAAGAGCCCCCCGATTCCTCCTCACCACCACGACACCATGGTAAGAGCCCCCCGATTCCTCCACGACACCATGGTAAGAGCCCCCCGATTCCTCCTCCCCTCCCAGACCATGGTAAGAGCCCCCCGATTCCTCCTCCTCACCACCACGACACCATGGTAAAAGCCCCCCCCCCCCCCCCCCGATTCCTCCTCCCCTCCCAGACCATGGTAAGAGCCCCCCGATTCCTCCTCCTCCTCACCACCACGACACCATGGTAAGAGCCCCCCGATTTCTCCTCCTCACCACCACGACACCATGGTAAGAGCCCCCCGATTCCTTCTCCCCTCCTAGACCATGGTAAGAGCCCCCCCGATTCCTTCTCCCCTCCTAGACCATGGTAAGAGCCCCCCCCCGATTCCTCCTCTCCTTCCAGACCATGGTAAGAGCCCCCCAAAAACTTCTCCCAGACCATGGTAAGAGCCCCCCGATTTCTCCTCCCCCCTCCCAGACCATGGTAAGAGCCCCCCAAAAACTTCTCCCCACCGAGACCTTCTCTGCACTCAGGGGAAGCTGCAAAGGGTGGGCCAACTCAATATTGAACCCTCCGGACTAAGACTGGGGGGGTCATTACAGTTCATGTGTGTGTAAAGGCCGGCGTCCCAATACTTTTGAGAATATAGTATGTGTATAATTTTATTTTATTTATTTTGTATGTATGTGATATACTTTATTGGTGTGATGTTGTGTTTGTTTGTTTTTTTTTGTTTTGTTTTTTGTTTTTTTTATTGAAGATGTTGTATTATAAAAGGGGAGGGGTCAGTCTAGTTTTATATTCAGGTTGGAATGTTTGTTAGTAAATAATAATATTCTATACACAGGAGGTCAGACCTCTCTATAGACCTCTCTCTCTCTAGACCTCCTATATATACAATGTATCTGATCTTCTATTGTATCAATAACTCCATACAGGAAATCCCACACAATGTATCTCTCTCTATGGATGGACGGGGTGGATACATTGTATGTTCATGGATGGATCCTACAGATAGGGCAGTTATTGTACCCCCTCCATGATCATTACATTAGAGGGGGGGGGGGATTTACTAAAACTGGAGAGTGCAGAGTCTGGTGCAGCTCTGCATGGCGGCCAATCAGCTTCTATCTTCAGCTGCTTCAATTTAAGCTTTACTAATGAGACCTGTAATCTGATTGGAGGCCATACAGAGCCGCACCAGATTCTGTGTGCTCCAATTTTAGTAACTCCCCCCCCCCCCCCATCGTATCCTTCCTTCCGTTGTATCCATCCTTCCTTCCTTCCTTCCTTCCGTTGTATCCATCCTTCCTTCCTTCCTTCCGTTGTATCCATCCATCCTTCCTTCCTTCCTTCCGTTGTATCCATCCATCCATCCTTCCTTCCTTCCTTCCTTCCTTCCGTTGTATCCATCCATCCTTCCTTCCGTTGTATCCATCCTTCCTTCCTTCCGTTGTATCCATCCTTCCTTCCTTCCGTTGTATCCATCCTTCCTTCCTTCCGTTGTATCCTTCCTTCCTTCCTTCCTTCCTTCCTTCCGTTGTATCCATCCTTCCTTCCGTTGTATCCATCCTTCCATCCTTCCTTCCTTCCGTTGTATCCATCCTTCCTTCCTTCCTTCCTTCCGTTGTATCCATCCTTCCTTCCTTCCGTTGTATCCATCCTTCCTTCCTTCCGTTGTATCCATCCTTCCTTCCTTCCGTTGTATCCATCCTTCCTTCCTTCCGTTGTATCCATCCTTCCTTCCTTCCGTTGTATCCTTCCTTCCTTCCTTCCTTCCTTCCTTCCGTTGTATCCATCCTTCCTTCCGTTGTATCCATCCTTCCATCCTTCCTTCCTTCCGTTGTATCCATCCTTCCTTCCTTCCTTCCTTCCTTCCTTCCTTCCTTCCGTTGTATCCATCCTTCCTTCCTTCCGTTGTATCCATCCTTCCTTCCTTCCGTTGTATCCATCCTTCCTTCCTTCCGTTGTATCCATCCATCCATCCATCCTTCCTTCCGTTGTATCCATCCTTCCTTCCTTCCTTCCTTCCTTCCGTTGTATCCATCCATCCTTCCTTCCGTTGTATCCATCCATCCTTCCTTCCTTCCTTCCGTTGTATCCATCCTTCCTTCCTTCCTTCCTTCCTTCCGTTGTATCCATCCTTCCTTCCTTCCTTCCTTCCGTTGTATCCATCCTTCCTTCCTTCCTTCCGTTTGTATCCAATCCTTCCTTCCTTCCTTCCTTCCTTCCGTTTGTATCCAATCCTTCCTTTCTTCCTTCCTTCCTTCCGTTTGTATCCAATCCTTCCTTTCTTCCTTCCTTCCTTCCGTTTGTATCCAATCCTTCCTTCCTTCCTTCCTTCCTTCCTTCCGTTGTATCCAATCCTTCCTTCCGTTGTATCCAATCCTTCCTTCCGTTGTATCCAATCCTTCCTTCCTTCCTTCCTTCCGTTGTATCCAATCCTTCCTTCCGTTGTATCCAATCCTTCCTTCCGTTGTATCCAATCCTTCCTTCCGTTGTATCCAATCCTTCCTTCCTTCCTTCCTTCGTATCTAACCTTCCTTCCTTCCTTCCTTCCTTCCTTCCTTCCTTCGTATCTAACCTTCCTTCCTTCCTTCCTTCCTTCCTTCCTTCGTATCTAACCTTCCTTCCTTCCTTCCTTCCTTCCTTCCTTCGTATCTAACCTTCCTTCCTTCCTTCCTTCCTTCCTTCCTTCCTTCCTTCCTTCCTTCCTTCCTTCCTTCCTTCCTTCCTTCCTTCCTTCCTTCCTTCCTTCCTTCCTTCCTTCCTTCGTATCTATCTATCCATCCTTCCATTGTATGTATGCACCCACAAATCCTGTTCCCCATTTCTTTCAGCCATGGCACTACACCTCCCAGCATGCCCCATGCAGGCCATAACATGGACGACCCACCCCCCACCCCCCCATTGGAGGATATGAGGCTACCAGGGCATGCTGGGATTTTTAGTCCTTCTGGAAGAGTTGAGGTCTGTCTGCATTTTCAAAACCCTCAGATCCCCGGAAGGTACTGGGTGTGGGGGGGGGGCTGATTTGTGTCCCCCCCCCCACCATCGTCTATCCATGGTGAGGGGGTCATGCCATAGTATCCGCCCCCCCCCCCCAAAGGATCTTGGTCTGAAGAGCTGACTCTCTGAAATCGTGACTCCGCCCTCTAGAACCTCCTGTCAGGTTTTACTGCTGATTATGTCCCATTGGAGAGACTTTTTGTCACTTCCTGTGTGGTCACCAGGACAGGAAGTGAGGAGGAAATGTCTTGCTGGGGACACAGGGTTTTTTTTTATTTTTTTAGAGGGTGTGGTTTGATCTTTGGAGGGCCAGAGATCTCAGAGCCGCTCCCTGGCTGATCATAGGGCATGCTGGAACTTGTAGTACCACACGCTGCATTCATCCTACAACATCAGACGATCGATTCCGCCCTCCAATGGAGAGTCAATAATGATGACGGGGGGCCTGACCTGTAACGGTCGCAGTGATTGATGGCGGCTGTGTAATCAGGGCGGGGCTGATAACCTCCAGCGCAAGGCTCGGCCGCCGCCCTGATTGCGGTGTCTGTCCTTCTATGATCCAAAACCCATCTGTCCTGACGCTTGTCGTCATGGCAACTGATTGTTGTCACCGCATGTTGTGTAACGGCTGAGACTTTCACTTTGCCTATCATTGCTGTTCCATATTTATAATGGCATCCCCGCTGAGATCCAATCGCTGCATGCCCTTGCTGTTCCATATTTCCACTGGCATCCCCGCTGAGATCCAATCGCTGCATGCCCTTGCTGTCCCATATTTCCACTGGCATCCTTGCTGAGATCCAATCGCTGCATGCCCTTGCTGTTCCATATTTCCACTGGCATCCTTGCTGAGATCCAATCGCTGCATGCCCTTGCTGTCCCATATTTCTACTGGCATCCCTGCTGAGATCCAGTCGCTGCATGCCCTTGCTGTCCCATATTTCTACTGGCATCCCTGCTGAGATCCAGTCGCTGCATGCCCTTGCTGTCCCATATTTCCACTGGCATCCCCGCTGAGATCAGCTCGATCGGCAGCACAATCGCTCTCAGCCAATTGGAGCGGAGCAGTAAAGTGCAATCACTGGGCAGCTCGAAGCAGGAAGTGTACAATGAAGGAGGAGGAGCACAGCTGTATAAATATCGTTACATAAAAGATACAACGTTTATAAACATTGATCCAATTCTTCATCAGATCACATGTCTCTATATACGGGGGAGGGGGGATTCTGCTGGCAGGAAGGGGTTAACCTTTTAAATATTTGATCGGCTGCGTCACCTTCCTGTGACTAATTCTCTCCCCTGGAATGGCGGATGATTCTGGGCCTGAGGTTGCGTCACCCCCCCCCCCCCACCCTGACTCACTGACCTCTTCCTGATCCCTGTGAGCTCTGGTGGGTGTGACTGCAGAACCTCCCGACCACAAGATTCAAACTCTCCAAATCATTTCCTTAAACCGTTCGATTTTTGGTGTCAGTGGGAGGACTAGTGCCCCATCATTGGAATAGTGCCCCATCATTGGTATCAGTGGGAGGTATAGTGCCCCATCATTGGTATCAGTGGGAGGGATAGTGTCCCATCATTGGTGTCAGTGGGAGGAATAGTGCCCCATCATTGGTGTCAGTGGGAGGAATAGTGCCCCATCATTGGTGTCAGTGGGAGGAATAGTGCCCATCATTGGTGTCAGTGGGAGGAATTGTGCCCCATCATTGGTGTCAGTGGGGGGAATTGTGCCCCATCATTGGTGTCAGTGGGAGGAATAGTGTCCCATCATTGGTGTCAGTGGGAGGAATAGTGTCCCATCATTGGTGTCAGTGGGAGGTATAGTGTCCCATCATTGGTATCAGTGGGAGGAATAGTGCCCCATCATTGGTGTCAGTGGGGGGGATAGTGTCCCCATCATTGGGGTCAGTGGGAGGAATAGTGTCCCATCATTGGTGTCGGTGGGAGGAATAGTGCCCCATCATTGGTGTCAGTGGGAGGAATAGTGTCCCATCATTGGTGTCGGTGGGGGGGAATAGTGCCCCATCATTGGTGTCAGTGGGAGGAATAGTGTCCCATCATTGGTGTCAGTGGGAGGAATAATGCCCCATCATTGGTGTCAGTGGGAGGAATAGTGCCCCATCATTGGTGTCAGTGGGAGGAATAGTGTCCCCATCATTGGGGTCAGTGGGAGGAATAGTGTCCCATCATTGGTGTCAGTGGGAGGAATAATGCCCCATCATTGGTGTCAGTGGGAGGAATAGTGCCCCATCATTGGTGTCAGTGGGAGGAATAGTGTCCCCATCATTGGGGTCAGTGGGAGGAATAGTGTCCCATCATTGGTGTCGGTGGGAGGAATAATGCCCCATCATTGGTGTCAGTGGGAGGAATAGTGCCCCATCATTGGTGTCAGTGGGAGGAATAGTGTCCCCATCATTGGGGTCAGTGGGAGGAATAGTGCCCCGTCATTGGTGTCGGTGGGGGGGAATAGTGTCCCCATCATTGGGGTCAGTGGGAGGAATAGTGCCCCGTCATTGGTGTCGGTGGGGGGGAATAGTGCCCCATCATTGGTGTCAGTGGGAGGAATAGTGTCCCATCATTGGTGTCAGTGGGAGGAATAGTGCCCCATCATTGGTGTCAGTGGGGGGGATAGTGTCCCATCATTGGTGTCAGTGGGAGGAATTGTGCCCCATCATTGGTGTCAGTGGGAGGAATAGTGCCCCATCATTGGTGTCAGTGGGAGGGATAGTGTCCCATCATTGGTGTCAGTGGGAGGGATAGTGCCCCATCATTGGTGTCAGTGGGAGGAATTGTGCCCCATCATTGGTGTCAGTGGGAGGAATAGTGTCCCATCATTGGTGTCAGTGGGAGGGATAGTGTCCCATCATTGGTGTCAGTGGGAGGGATAGTGTCCCATCATTGGTGTCAGTGGGAGGGATAGTGTCCCATCATTGGTGTCAGTGGGAGGGATAGTGCCCCATCATTGGTGTCAGTGGGAGGAATAATGCCCCATCATTGGTGTCAGTGGGAGGAATAATGCCCCATCATTGGTGTCAGTGGGAGGAATAGTGCCCCATCATTGGTGTCAGTGGGAGGAATAGTGCCCCATCATTGGTGTCAGTGGGAGGAATAGTGTCCCATCATTGGTGTCAGTGGGAGGAATAATGCCCCATCATTGGTGTCAGTGGGAGGAATAATGCCCCATCATTGGTGTCAGTGGGAGGGATAGTGCCCCATCATTGGTGTCAGTGGGAGGGATAGTGCCCCATCATTGGTGTCAGTGGGAGGGATAGTGCCCCATCATTGGTGTCAGTGGGAGGGATAGTGCCCCATCATTGGTGTCAGTGGGAGGGATAGTGCCCCATCATTGGTGTCAGTGGGAGGGATAGTGCCCCATCATTGGTGTCAGTGGGAGGGATAGTGCCCCATCATTGGTGTCAGTGGGAGGGATAGTGCCCCATCATTGGTGTCAGTGGGAGGGATAGTGCCCCATCATTGGTGTCAGTGGGAGGGATAGTGCCCCATCATTGGTGTCAGTGGGAGGGATAGTGCCCCATCATTGGTGTCAGTGGGAGGGATAGTGCCCCATCATTGGTGTCAGTGGGAGGGATAGTGCCCCATCATTGGTGTCAGTGGGAGGGATAGTGCCCCATCATTGGTGTCAGTGGGAGGGATAGTGCCCCATCATTGTGTCAGTGGGAGGGATAGTGCCCCATCATTGGTGTCAGTGGGAGGGATAGTGCCCCATCATTGGTGTCAGTGGGAGGGATAGTGCCCCATCATTGGTGTCAGTGGGAGGGATAGTGCCCCATCATTGGTGTCGGTGGGAGGGATAGTGCCCCATCATTGGTGTCGGTGGGAGGGATAGTGCCCCATCATTGGTGTAGTAGGTCGATTTTTATTGGTGAGTCACCAACATCTCGGAGACCTTGAACTGGGCTCCCGGAAGTGGTGTGGGTTCCAGGGCACAACCTTTGCGGCACAAGTGACGTTTTCTCCTAAGTATTAAGACCTCTACTTCATCCCTGAAGGTCCTGTGAGCCCCCCCTAGTGGCAGGTTTCGGAGAGCCCTGGAATAGTCGGAGTCCCGTGGTTTGGTCATGCTCGGTGCAGGAAGAATGTGATGTGTTGATGGGGCTGAAGACTCTCCGTGGGCAGAAATTCCATCGATTTCCTTTGTGTCTTTAGAACGCGGCGGTCGTTGCTTTCCCGCTTTCAGCCAACGCCCAACCCAGACGTCTGTCTGCACCCGGGCGCGTCTTCACATGTACAACATAGAACCGGCCATTCCGGAATCTGGAGATCATGCCGAGCTACAAAGGCAGCCGTGCCGTAAAACCAGAACTTTCCCTTTTGCTGCACTCCGTCCTCCGCACTCCGCACTCCCAGATCCTATCATTAATTCCCGTCATTCATCCAGTTCAATCCCATCATCATTCGTCCAATGCCCATCATCATTCGTCCACGATCCCGTCCAATGCCCATCATCACTCGTCCACGATCCCGTCCAATGCCCATCATCATTCGTCCATGATCCCGTCCAATGCCCATCATCATTCGTCCACGATCCCGTCCAATGCCCATCATCATTCGTCCATGATCCCGTCCAATGCCCATCATCATTCGTCCATGATCCCGTCCAATGCCCATCATCACTCGTCCACGATCCCGTCCAATGCCCATCATCATTCGTCTACGATCCCGTCCAATGCCCATCATCATTCGTCCATGATCCCGTCCAATGCCCATCATCATTCGTCCACGATCCCGTCCAATGCCCATCATCATTCGTCCACGATCCCGTCCAATGCCCATCATCATTCGTCCACGATCCCGTCCAATGCCCATCATCATTCGTCCACGATCCCGTCCAATGCCCATCATCATTCGTCCACGATCCCGTCCAATGCCCATCATCATTCGTCCACGATCCCGTCCAATGCCCATCATCATTCGTCCACGATCCCGTCCAATACCATCCATCCCATCCATTAATTGCCATCGGCGGGATAATGTGTGGGGAGACCTTGCCGCCTAAACAGGGCCATATTCCTTTACTACATCAAAATCAAAGAAGAAATACATTTTCCTCATGTATCCTATAAATGGGGGTGCCAAGTGTGCCCAGGACAGCCAAGAAGCAAAAAATCAGCATAAAAAAACGAAAATTGTGCTAAAACCGCAGATTCCAACATCGTATATACTCGAGTATAAGCCGAGGCACCTAATTTTACCACAAAAAAACTGGGAAAACGTATTGACTCGAGTATAAGCCTAGGGTGAGAAATGCGCAGCTACTGTACGTGGAAAAGAGGGTCAACAATGCCCATTTGCAGCCTCACTGTGCCCATTTGCGGGCCTCACTGTGCCCATTTGCAGCCTCACTGTGCCCATTTGCAGCCATAGGCCCCCGAACTTCAAACTCGGTAGTTAAGGGTTCCTAGATGCCCCCCTAGCTGCAGCCAAAGGGTCCCGAAATTACATTGCTGCAGATGGACACAGTTGATCGACTTTGGGGCCCCGTATCTGGGGGGGGGGTCACTTGGTTTCTAGGAACCCCAAACCCAGTGGAACTAGCACTACAACATATCCAAAGATCGGGTTCCTAGCACCAAGTGGCCCCCAAAGTCGGTTCGGAAAAGGTCATTCTCTGCTGCAGAAAAGTGCTAGGAACCCCATCTTGGATCTGTTGTAGTGATAGTTCCACTGGGTTTGCACACCAAAAATGGGGTTCCTAGCACTAAGTGGCCCCCGACATATGGGGCCCCAAAAGTCGGGTCGGAAAACGTCAAGCACTTTTCTGCAGCAGAAAATGACCTTTTTCCGAATCGACTTTGGGGCCCCGTATCTCGGGGGGGGGGGGGGCACTTGGTTATAGGAACCCCATCTTGGATATGTTGTAGTGCTGGTTCCACTGGGTTTGCACACCAAAAATGGGGCTCCTAGCATTAGTGGCCCCAAAGTCGGGTCAGAAAATGTCATTCTCTGCTGCAGAAAAATGCTAGACTTGAGTATAAGCCGAGGGAGGGGGGGGGGGGGCGTTTTCAGCACCAAAAAAAATGTGCTGAAAAACTCGGCTTATACTCGAGTATATACGGTACAATGAAAATCACACGAAGATGTCTCTGTAGGATCGACGTGTTTTTTCGCCTATATTGAGGCTTCTTCAAACATCCCGATTTCATTATGTAAGCATTCTCATAATTTGTTTATATAATATGTTTGGTCTACAAGTGGATCCTGAAGAAGCCACAATCTAGGCGAAACGCGTTGATCCTACAGAGACATCTTCGTGCATTGTTGTTCATATTTTTGCGTCTTCGTTGCTTAGGGCACGCCTCCTCATGACATTTTCCTCGTGTACCCTTTAAAAAGGTATCTCTTCGTTAATTACCACCATTCAATCCCATTCCAGCCATCACTTTACGGGTGCAGGGATAGTGTATGTACCCTTGTTCATGAGTATTGCCGATTTTTTTTGCGTTTTATGATATTGTATAATATTTTATATCTATTCCAGGCTCAGTTGAAGCAGAGTAACCCCACGGAAACGGAGCGATCCATGGAGAAGGTTATCACCGTCTTCCAGAGGTACGCTGGCAAGGAAGGCAACGCCACCTCCATGAACTTCAAGGAGTTTGAGCAGTTCATGAACACCGAGCTGGGCTCCTTCACCAAGGTGAGCGATCGATGAGGTTCTGAGTCTATTTTTCTTTTCCCTGTGTGTGTGTGTGTGTGTGTGTGTGTGTGTGTGTGTGTGTGTGTGTGAGATCTGTGAGGCTTTTATTGTCCAGCTAAATACTAGAGTATAAATAGTGCGCAATATCAACCTTAGTCTATTTAGATCAGCAGGTGAGGTTAAAAGACAAATGTCATGGTATAATAAAATATATAAGTGCTTGCGTGACAATCACAGGTGCACAAAAAAAAATTATATATATATATATATATATATATATATATATATATATATATATATATATATTTCAAGTTACAATGAGGTTGTAACCAATTAAATAAATACACAATGTGTTGAAAATAAATAAAGTGCTTCAAAATGTGAGTAAAAACAAGTATGTGTTATAATGTGTCAAAGAAAGGAAATATCCAGTTTATGCCAGTGATGCATATGGGGATATATAAATTCCAAGAGCCAATACAGGCTTGACTATTTATTAATTAGCTAATCCATCAGGTCAAGCCTGTATTGGCTTTTGGAATTTATATATCCCCATATGCATCACTGGCATAAACTGGATATTTCCTTTCTTTGACACATTATAACACATACTTGTTTTTACTCACATTTTGAAGCACTTTATTTATTTTCAACACATTGTGTATTTATTTATTTATTAAATTGGTTACAACCTCATTGTAACTTGAAGTTTTTATATATATATATATATATATATTAAATTTTTTTTTTTGTGCACCTGGGATTGTCACGCAAGCACTTATATATTTTATTATACCATGACATTTGTCTTTTAACCTCACCTGCTGATCTAAATAGACTAAGGTTGATATTGCGCACTATTTATACTCTAGTATTTATTTGCTTATTCTTTTAAGTGTAGGACACACTTTAATGGTGCAGCATATCATTTGGTCATCTTATCTATTTTATTTGGGTTTTCTAAAACATTTTTAATACTTTTTATTCTCCTATCAGCGCTTTAGTACTCGCTTTGCACATTTTATTGTCCAGAGCCTTGTCTGATAACTGGAAGAGCTCCAAAGTGGGGGCAGAATGGTTGTGAGTCAACGTGCGAGAGGCGTGTCCTCCAAAATTTCGAGTCGGTCTTATCTGTTGGTAACCACCAACCCCCTTCCCAAGGGCACTAGTGATCCTCTGTCCCTACAGGCGAGGGATTCTTTGTTTTTCTTCCTTCAGCTATTCTCTGGTTGCAAAGCACAATATGTCACCAAAGGCAATTCTAAGTTCTCTGAATGCACAGCACCGGGGGCGGACTGACCATTCGGGCACTGCCCGGGGGCCCCATCAGGGTTGCCAGCCTCAGTAAAAATCTTTTTTTATTTTATTTTTTTACGTCTGTCTCTAGACATCCTTTTGGTCTAAAAAAAAAATCCTGAGATTATAGCTGCCCCACCTCTCCAGTACCTTCTCAGCCAATAGAAACATGTCTGTGTATACTGTGTGATTGTATACTGCGTGTGTTTATACTGTGTGGCCCCCATAATCTCCTATTGCCATGGGGGCCCCATAATCTCCTCCTATAGCCCGGGGGCCCCATAATCTCCTCCTATAGCCCGGGGGCCCATAATCTCCTCCTATAGCCCGGGGGCCCATAATCTCCTCCTATAGCCCGGGGGCCCCATAATCTCCTCCTATAGCCCGGGGGCCCCATAATCTCCTCCTATAGCCCGGGGGCCCCATAATCTCCTCCTATAGCCCGGGGGCCCCATAATCTCCTCCTATAGCCCGGGGGCCCCATAATCTCCTCCTATAGCCCGGGGGCCCCATAATCTCCTCCTATAGCCCGGGGGCCCCATAATCTCCTCCTATAGCCCGGGGGCCCCATAATCTCCTCCTATAGCCCGGGGGCCCCATAATCTCCTCCTATAGCCCGGGGGCCCCATAATCTCCTCCTATAGCCCGGGGGCCCCATAATCTCCTCCTATAGCCCGGGGGCCCCATAATCTCCTCCTATAGCCCGGGGGCCCCATAATCTCCTCCTATAGCCCGGGGGCCCCATAATCTCCTCCTATAGCCCGGGGGCCCCATAATCTCCTCCTATAGCCCGGGGGCCCCATAATCTCCTCCTATAGCCCGGGGGCCCCATAATCTCCTCCTATTGCCCGGGGGCCCCATGAGTTATCAGTCCGCCCCTGCGCAGCACCCATACCCAGACAAAGGTCCCTGTTGGTCTCCTGGATCATCTCCTAGGATCCATAACGTCTCACTACTTCAACCTTCCACCGATCGCCTGGTTTCTTGTGTTTATGGCTCTAAATGTAACCCGCCTGCCCACAGCATGTGTTTGCCTATTGGCTTAGAAATTTGGCTTGGGCCAGTGTGGCAAACCAAGAGGGTCGCTACTCGGGAGCATCATTTAGGTAGGTTGTGCTAAAGGTAGTTCAGCCAGTGCAGGTAACTTTAGGCAGCTGAAAGCCGGGCCTGTTTTTTGTTTTTGATCTGGTGGCCGGGGAGTGGTTTAGAGTAGCAGCAGGCGACTGACATGTTACTTCACCTCTCTGGTGCCTCCCCTCTGGTTTCCGGAAGGTTCTGGCAAAGAGGCGGGTAGGGACAACAGGGGTGGCATGGGGTGTATCAGGGAGCCCTGACTAGGATTGGCAGTGGGCAGGCCTCCTTGACGTACCCAGGGTCAGCCTGCTGTGGGAGGAGTTGTCGGGTGGAAGAACTGAGCGATGGAGTGTTAGGCTCCAACCACAGGCGGAAGAGAAGGTCAAAGCTCCAACCAAGACCTTTATGACCACCAAGTCGCCAAAGAACTCCAAATGAGTTTTCTACTTGCGCTCAGCTGGGAAGGGTGATCTTGGCTTCCATCATGCCGAATAAGAGTAGAAGATGTGATCAGGCCATCAGTCGTCCTCTTTGAATGACTTCTATTTCACATAATTCTTACAAACTTTTGCTTAAAAGAAAATGGCCTTCATAAGCAAACTTGCTGGTGGCATTGGTTCTCCTTCGCATTTTGTGGTTCTCCTTTGCGTTTTGTGGTTCTCCCTTCGCCCTTCTCCCTCCCTTCCTCCCTTCCTTCCTCCCTTCCTTCCTCCCTTCCTTCCTTCCTTCCTTCCTTCCTTCCTTCCTTCCTTCCTTCCTTCCTTCCTTCCCTTCCTTCCTCCTTCCTTCCTTCCTTCCTTCCTTCCTTCCTTCCTTCCTTCCTTCCTTCCTTCCTTCCTTCCTTCCTTCCTTCCTTCCTTCCTTCGCCCTTCTCTGTTCCTTCCTTCCTTCCTTCCTTCCTTCCTTCCTTCCTTCGCCCTTCTCCGTTCGTTCCTTCCTTCCTTCCTTCCTTCCTTCCTTCCTTCGCCCTTCTCTGTTCCTTCCTTCCTTCCTTCGCCCTTCTCTGTTCGTTCCTTCCTTCCTTCCTTCCTTCCTTCCTTCCTTCCTTCCTTCCTTCGCCCTTCTCTGTTCGTTCCTTCCTTCCTTCCTTCCTTCCTTCGCCCTTCTCTGTTCGTTCCTTCCTTCCTTCCTTCCTTCCTTCCTTCGCCCTTCTCTGTTCCTTCCTTCCTTCCTTCCTTCGCCCTTCTCTGTTCCTTCCTTCCTTCGCCCTTCTCTGTTCCTTCCTTCCTTCCTTCCTTCCTTCCTTCGCCCTTCTCT
Organism: Lithobates sylvaticus; assembly: GCA_028564925.1. Classification (NCBI taxonomy): domain Eukaryota; kingdom Metazoa; phylum Chordata; class Amphibia; order Anura; family Ranidae; genus Lithobates; species Lithobates sylvaticus. The sequence goes on from CM053038.1 coordinate 33,360,200, forward strand.
GTTCCTTCCTTCCTTCGCCCTTCTCTGTTCCTTCCTTCCTTCCTTCCTTCCTTCCTTCGCCCTTCTCTGTTCCTTCCTTCCTTCCTTCCTTCCTTCGCCCTTCTCTGTTCCTTCCTTCCTTCCTTCCTTCCTTCCTTCCTTCCTTCGCCCTTCTCTGTTCCTTCCTTCCTTCCTTCGCCCTTCTCTGTTCGTTCCTTCCTTCCTTCCTTCCTTCCTTCCTTCCTTCGCCCTTCTCTGTTCGTTCCTTCCTTCCTTCCTTCCTTCCTTCGCCCTTCTCTGTTCGTTCCTTCCTTCCTTCCTTCCTTCCTTCGCCCTTCTCTGTTCCTTCCTTCCTTCCTTCCTTCCTTCGCCCTTCTCTGTTCCTTCCTTCCTTCGCCCTTCTCTGTTCCTTCCTTCCTTCCTTCCTTCCTTCCTTCGCCCTTCTCTGTTCCTTCCTTCCTTCGCCCTTCTCTGTTCCTTCCTTCCTTCCTTCCTTCCTTCCTTCGCCCTTCTCTGTTCCTTCCTTCCTTCCTTCCTTCCTTCGCCCTTCTCTGTTCCTTCCTTCCTTCCTTCCTTCCTTCCTTCCTTCCTTCCTTCGCCCTTCTCTGTTCCTTCCTTCCTTCCTTCCTTCCTTCCTTCCTTCCTTCGCCCTTCTCTGTTCCTTCCTTCCTTCCTTCCTTCCTTCCTTCCTTCCTTCCTTCCTTCCTTCGCCCTTCTCTGTTCCTTCCTTCCTTCCTTCCTTCCTTCGCCCTTCTCTGTTCCTTCCTTCCTTCCTTCCTTCCTTCCTTCGCCCTTCTCTGTTCCTTCCTTCCTTCCTTCCTTCCTTCCTTCGCCCTTCTCTGTTCCTTCCTTCCTTCCTTCCTTCCTTCCTTCCTTCCTTCGCCCTTCTCTGTTCCTTCCTTCCTTCCTTCCTTCCTTCGCCCTTCTCTGTTCCTTCCTTCCTTCCTTCCTTCCTTCGCCCTTCTCTGTTCCTTCCTTCCTTCCTTCCTTCCTTCCTTCGCCCTTCTCTGTTCCTTCCTTCCTTCCTTCCTTCCTTCCTTCCTTCGCCCTTCTCTGTTCCTTCCTTCCTTCCTTCCTTCCTTCCTTCCTTCCTTCCTTCGCCCTTCTCTGTTCCTTCCTTCCTTCCTTCCTTCCTTCGCCCTTCTCTGTTCCTTCCTTCCTTCCTTCCTTCCTTCCTTCCTTCCTTCCTTCCTTCCTTCCTTCCTTCCTTCCTTCGCCCTTCTCTGTTCCTTCCTTCCTTCGCCCTTCCTTCCTTCCTTCCTTCCTTCCTTCCGTTCCTTCCTTCCTTCCTTCCTTCGCCTCAACAGAAGGTGCCAAGTCTGGGCAACTGCAAAAATTGAATTCTGGGGTTTTTCCACTGGTCAGAGCACCCCTTACTTCAGACTGTAGGACGGAGGGTTTCTTAAATTTTAATGAGTTGGGTGGACTGACATTCCAGAAGGAAGATCTTAATTCTGATGCTAGAATAATGACTTAAGTGGTAGGATGGCTATAATGGGATTGGCGGGGGAGGGGCGGTATAGCTGGTTAAACGGGGATTTACAGTGCAAGGAGCTTCTGAATGGTTACATTCCTGAGCCGTCTATACTGACAATGGTGGTGGTGGGATGGAGGACGGAATTCAGGCGGCAAGTAAAGTTCTTGGGCTCGTTTTTTAGTAAACCTCATATAGTATAAGCCCTGTCTAGATTTGTTATCCCTACACTTATTTGTATCTATGTACACTTCTTCTCCTCCTCCCTCCTCCATTTATTTTATTTATTTTTTTCCTTTTGATGCTCAAATCTTTATTGATTAAAAGACGAATTAGGAAGGGACATATCTTGCATACCTGGTGCAAGTTAATAAAAATATTTGGCACCACGTGCCCGTTTCTTGCCCGTTGCACCAGCTTGCACCATTATGTTCCATAAAGATCTACAAGGCTTTCAGGATCGGCCCCCCAGAACGAGTGTACATTAGGGGCCGGAAACCTTGACTGATAAGTGTCTATAATTGATAAATCTGTGCAATACTTCTTCGTTACGAATCAAAATTCGGACCAAATTTTCGTTGTTCGGAGATTCAGATGTATCAATTTCCAAATCGCAATGGTAACAAATTTTCAATGAATCCTGAAATTGTAAATCAACTGTGGGTATAGAATTACCGTATATACTCGAGTATAAGCCGAGGCACCTAATTTTACCACAAAAAAACTGGGAAAACGTATTGACTCGAGTATAAGCCTAGGGTGAGAAATGGGCAGCTACTGTAAGTGGAAAAGAGGGTCAACAATGCCCATTTGCAGCCTCACTGTGCCCATTTGCAGCCTCACTGTGCCCATTTGCAGCCTCACTGTGCCCATTTTGCAGCCTCACTGTGCCCATTTTGCAGCCTCACTGTGCCCATTTTGCAGCCTCACTGTGCCCATTTGCAGCCTCACTGTGCCCATTTGCAGCCTCACTGTGCCCATTTGCAGCCTCACTGTGCCCATTTTGCAGCCTCACTGTGCCCATTTTGCAGCCTCACTGTGCCCATTTTGCAGCCTCACTGTGCCCATTTTGCAGCCTCACTGTGCCCATTTTGCAGCCTCACTGTGCCCATTTTGCAGCCTCACTGTGCCCATTTGCAGCCTCACTGTGCCCATTTGCAGCCATAGGTCCCCCGAACTTCAAACTTGGTAGTTAAGGGTTCCTAAATGCCCCCCTATCTGCAGCCAAAATTTGGGGTTTCTGGACCAAAAGGGTCCAGAAATGACATTGCTGCAGATGGACACAGTTGACCGACTTTGGGGCCCCCCCGTATCTCGGGGTCACTTGGTGCTAGGAACCCCAAATTTGGTATTTGGTAACACTACAACATGTTCCTAGCACGTTTGTAGTGTTCCACTGGGTTCGAATACCAAATTTGGGGTTCCTAGCACCAAGTGTCCCCGAGATATGGGCCCCCAAAGTCGGGTCGGAAAATGTCAAGCACTTTTCTGCAGCAGAGAATGACCTTTTTCGAATCGACTTTGGGGCCCCCCCGTATCTCGGGGTCACTTGGTGCTAGGAACCCCATCTTTGGATATGTTGTAGTGCTAATTCCACTGGGTTGGAATACGGGGCCCCAAAGTCGGGTCGGAAAATGTCATTCTCTGCTGCAGAAAAGTGCTTGACTCGAGTATATATGGTATTTTGTTTTTTGTCTTCTGTGCTGTTTTTTGTCTTTTTTTTTTTTTTTTTTTTTTTTTTTATATATGCTTTTTGATGACACCGTCTTTCTCCTTTTTCTTCGCCCTTTGTTCCCAAGAACCAGAAGGACCCGCAGGCGATCTTGAGGAAGATCATGAAGTCTGTAGACGGTGGGGTTGATGGAAAGCAGGATGGAGAGCTTGACTTTCAAGAGTTTCTCAACCTGATCGGTGGGATGATGGTGGCCTGTCATGAGGCCTTGATGAAGTGCCCACCAACGCAAAAGGTCTCCTCCTCCTCCCTCCTCCCTCCTCCCTCCTCCCTCCTCCCTCCTCCCTCCTCCCTCCTCCTCCTCCCTCCTCCTCCTCCAACAGCCAAACTTGTTGCTTAGCAGTATTTGTGTGTTTTTGATGCGATGAATCACCATCCTGGTTGGCAGATCTCACCGGATGTGTAATGAGAAACTCTGCAAAAGTCAACAGCCAGAGCGTTCGGGGTGGAGACTTTTTTTTTTTTTTTAATTTTTTTTTTAAAGGAACAGACCGTACCTGGAATGAAAAGATGAAAGCGGAATGCTATTTTAACCACTTCAGCCCCGGACCAATTGGCAGCCAAAGGACCAGGCCCCTTTTTTGCGATTCGGCGCTGCGTCGCTTTAACTGACAATTGCGCGGTCGTGCGACGTGGCTCCCAAACAAAATTGACGTCCTTTTTTTTCCCACAAATAGAGCTTTCTTTTGGTGGCATTTGATCGCCCCTGCGGTTTTTATTTGCGCTATAAACAAAAAAGAGCGACAATTTTAAAAAAAAAAACGCATTATTTTTCATATCCCCCCCCCCCCCCCCAAAAATATATAAAAAAAAACATATTTTTCCTCAGTTTAGGCCGATACGTATTCTTCTTCATATTTTTGGTAAAAAAAATCGCAATAAGCGATTATTGATTGGTTTGCGCAGAAGTTATAGCGTTTACAAGATAGGGGATAGTTTTATAGCATTTTTATTAATAATTTTTTTTTATTAGTAATGGCGGCGATCTGCGATTTTTATTGTGACTGCGACATTATGGCGGACACATCGGACATTTTTGACACATTTTTGGGACCATTGTCATTTATACAGCAATCAATGCTATTTAAATGCATTGATTCCTGTATAAATGACACTGGCAGTGAAGGGGTTAACCACAAGGGGGCAGTGTAAGGGTTAAGTATGCCTAGGGGTGTGTTTCTTACTGTGGGAGGGGCGTGGCTGTCAGCTAGTGAATGCTGATCTCTGCTCCAATCACAGGGAGCAGAGATCGGCGTCACTAGTTGCTAGGCAGAACGGGGAGATGCTGTTTATCTCGGCATCTCCCCGTTCAGCCTTCCCGTGAGACGATCGCTGGGGTCCCCGCGGCGATCGAGTCCGCGGGGACCGCGACCGAACTCACGGGGGTCCCGACTGGCGTGGGAGCGCGCCGCTCCCGATGGCACGGACAGGCAGAAAGGAGGGACTTGTATATACGCCCTCCTGCCTGTACGTGCCATTCTGCCGACGTCTATCGGCGTGCGCCGGTCGGCAAGTGGTTAAAGGAACAGACCGTACCTGGAATGAAAAAAATGAAAGCGGAATGCTATTTTAAGGCAGAACTAGATTTAGGAAAAGGATCTTCTCCTTGCATTTTTAAGAAAGTATCGGGAGATGCTCACCGGCTTTTCTCCTGGAGATATCCATGTAGAATTTGCCAGCATTTTCTGAGAGGGTCTGTCTATTTTCTCATGGATAAGTGATATATATATATATATATATATATATATATATATATATATATATATATATATATATATATATATATATATATATATATATATATATATATATATATATATATATATAAAAAATGTAGCACTGACCCCGAAGGAGCTGCTGGTTTTATTGGGCTTACCATTGCCTTCTTCACTTCGTCTCCATCTAGGGGGTTCCCGTGGTAGATGGCCCAAAGAAATGTAGAAACTGACACTTTATCTTCCTTTTTTAGGGTTATTTATTCAAAAGATAAAACCGTCTCTTATATGTAGGGTAGAGGGTTAGGAGGAAAGTTCAGGTACTTTTGGAACTGCAATAAATAGGAAGTCTCTCATAGAATTAATCCAGAGAATAACCGTTTTCACCGCTGGATTATCACAACCCCCAGATAGACCTCCTCTCAGTAGACCTAGCAGCCGGTGAAGTGTTGGGTAAAGAAAAGTCTCTGCCACAGACTTGGATGTAGAAATGGGGGGGGGCATCATTTTAAGGTCACCCATGCTCTGACTCTTTTCGACAATGTCATTATCGCAGTCAGAAACTGCAGACGTAGTACAGGAGATGGTCAGAGACTGCAGACGTAGTACAGGAGATGGTCAGATACTGCAGACATGGCATAAGAAACTGTCAGACTGCGGGCATGGCCCAAGAGACTCTAGGAGACTGTGGGCATGGCCCGAGAGACTCTAGGAGACTGCATACACAGAGGGGTTGACAGAAAGAGACGGAGGGGTTGACAGACACGGAGGGGGTCAGAGAGAGGGACCCCCTAGCCCTGTCTGCAGTCCCTCAAGTGCCCCTATGTCCCAGTGGTGTGTGTGTGTGTGTGTGTGTGTGTGTGTGATGCTCAGTACAGTACCCGGATAAAGACAGAGTGGGGAACTCCTTGATCTGATCCCTAAATCCAGGGGGGGCACTTGCCCCCCCTCCCCCCTACCTGAGGACGCCCATGGTAGAACATTTGAGAAAAGTCTCTGCCACAGACGTGGACGTAACTGAGGGACTTAAAAAAATTTAGAGAGCTATCATACGGTACCAGTATCTCGCAGCCGGTCCGGCGATACCGTATGAGTGTAGAGCCACAAAGTGTCCTTCAACTGAGACTCCAGGCCCCTTCAGAGAAACCAGCCTTGTGCATGGCCCTCTCCCGAAGAGTCCTCCCCTGGATGCTTCGCCAGTTGCTGAGCCTCTCTTTAGATGAGTCGGCACCGGACCACTCTTGGATAATTAGGCCCCCCCGATATCCATTCAGGCCTGGCCCTGCAGTTGCTTCGCCTCGGGCCATCCAGCTCCGAGGCTTGAAATTGCATGGATTCGCACCCCAGGCCAGGAGGGCCATGAGGGCTGGTCAGGAGGACCAGGACCAAACTGACACAGGATCCCTTCTGGACCGGAACCCCCGAAACACGTGATCTTAGCACCTTAAATACCACCTCCCAGAATGCACAGCAGGACGACAACTCCCACTGGGCTGGCTCCGAGAGAAAGCGTGGCATCCAATACACCCAGCCAAACTGCGTTCTCATACTTGCCGGTGGTGACGGCGTCACCTGTGGCCAAGGAGAACCCAGTGCAATCCAGCCAGACTGATACTGAGACCATAATTGGCCCTAAAACTGTGGTTTCGGGAACATTAACTTTGAAAAGCACATAGCGTGTGCTCGTCAGGAGCCAGCGCTACATATACCCTGTTTCCCCCGAAAATAAGACCTAGCGTGATTGTCGGTGATGGCTGCAATATAAGCCCTAGCCTCCAAATAAGCCCTACCCTGTTTCCCCGAAAATAAGCCCTACCCTGAAAATAAGACCTACAAGGACTTTAACTAGGGCTTATTTTGGGGGTGGGGCTTATATTGCAGCCATCACCGACAATCACGCTAGGTCTTATTTTCAGGGAAACAGGGTAGTTTAAATTTTTGGGGTTGTATTCAATGTGTGCAAAGATCACACAAATACTAAAGTATTGACGGCTATAGATGAAAATAATATTAGGAAATCTAAGTGATGATGTTTTCGCCACAGAGTTGCGCCTGCTTTCACGACGTGGCAGATGATCTCAGATGCATGATGGCGAGTTCTGATCCAAGTCATAACTGTAGTATATAGGGCTTGTCTGTAAGGCTTGGCCAACCCACCCCCATTGGCGCAAAATGATCTTCTAAAGAAAATATCACATTCCTGAAAGATTAGTGAGCTTGTTTGTCTCTATTGTCGGTTTACAGTGACATTCCGATAGCATGGAGGCATTTTAACCACTTTCAGCCCCGGACCAATCTGCAGCCAAAGGACCGCGCCCCTTTTTGCGATTCGGCACTGCGTCGCTTTAACTGACAATTGCGCGGTCGTGCGACGTGGCTCCCAAACAAATTTGCCGTCCTTTTTTTCCCCCCACAAATACAGCTTTCTTTTGGTGGTATTTGATCGCCCCTGCGGTTTTTTATTTTTTGCGCTATAAACAAAAATAGAGTGACAATTTAGAAAAAAATTCATTATTTTTTTTTGCTATAATAAATATCCCCAAAAAAAAATATAAAAAAAAAAAAAACATGTTTTTTTCCTCAGTTTAGGCCGATACGTATTCTTCTACATATTTTTTGGTAAAAAAAAAATCGCAATAAGCGATTTATTGATTGGTTTGCGCAGAAGTTATAGCGTTTACAAGATAGGGGATAGTTTTTATAGCATTTTTATTAATTTATTTTATTAGTAATGGCGACGATCTGCGATTTTTATTTATTTATTTTCTTTTTGTGACTGCGACATTATGGCGGACACATCGGACATTTTTGACACATTTTTGGGACCATTGTCATTTATACAGCAATCAATGCTATTTAAATGCATTGATTCCTGTATAAATGACACTGGTAGTGAAGGGGTTAACCACAAGGGGGCAGTGTAAGGGTTAAGTATGCCTAGGGGTGTGTTTCTTACTGTGGGGGGGGCGTGGCTGTCAGCTAGTGAATGCTGATCTCTGCTCCAATCACGGGGAGCAGAGATCGGCGTCACTAGTTGCTAGGCAGAACGGGGAGATGCAGTTTATCTAGGCATCTCCCCGTTCTGCCTTCCCGTGAGACCATCGCGGGTGTCCCCGCGGCGATCGAGTCCGCGGGGACCGCGACCGGACTCATGGGGGTCCCGACCGGCGATGGCACGGACAGGCATTAAGGAGGGACTTGTGTATATACGCCCTCCTGCCTGTACGTGCCATTCTGCCGACGTATATCGTCGTGCGCCGGTCGGCAAGTGGTTAATGTAACGAGACTTTGGAGGCTTTCTTGGATATTGTGAGACAACTTTTAAATAAGGAAACATGCAATTTCCCCATCACTGCCTAGGCTAAAATCAGACGTGACGTTCAACGAGAAGACTTGGCATTCAAGTTCCTCCCAAAGCTGTTTGAGGTAGGTCCTAAGCCAAGAACCCCCAGTCCCTCCACACCAAACTGGCTCACAACTGCCAATGGTGTTCGGTAGGGTGGAGGTCAGGGCTCTGCAAGACACTTGAGTTCCTCCACACCAAATTGGTCAAACCATGTCTTTTTTTTTTTTTGGAGCTGGCCCTGCTCTTCTAGGAGGGCTTTCCACAAGATTTTGGAGGGTGTCTGGGGAATTTGTGCACATTTTGTGAGGTTGCATAGTTAGTGAGGTTGAATAAAGACACCAGTCCATCCAGTTCAACCTGAGTGAGTGTCTACAATTATCCCTATTTAACCACTTGCCGACCGGCGCACGACGATATACGTCGACAGAATGGCACGTACAGGCAGGAGGGCGTATATATACGTCCCTCCTTTAGCCTGTCCGTGCCATCGGGAGCGCGCCGGGAGCGGCGCGCTCCCGCGCCGGTCGGGACCCCCGTGAGTCCGATCACGGACTCGATCGCCGCGGGGACCCCCGCGATCGTCTCACGGGGCGGCTGAACGGGGAGATGCCGAGATAAACAGCATCTCCCCGTTCTGCCTAGCAACTAGTGACGCCGATCTCTGCTCCCTGTGATTGGAGCAGAGATCAGCATTCACTAGCTGACAGCCACGCCCCCCCACAGTAAAAAACACACCCCTAGGCATACTTAACCCTTACACTGCCCTCTTGTGGTTAACCCCTTCACTGCCAGTGTCATTTATACAGAAATCAATGCATTTAAATAGCATTAATTGCTGTATAAATGACAATGGTCCCAAAAATGTGTCAAAAAATGTCCGATGTGTCCGCCATAATGTCGCAGTCAAAAAAAAAATCGCAGATCTCCGCCATTAATAATAAAAAAAAATTATTAATAAAAATGCTATAAAACTATCCATTATCTTGTAAACGCTATAACTTCTGCGCAAACCGATCAATAATCGCTTATTGCGATTTTTTTTTTTTTTTTTTTTTTTTTTTTTTTTTTACCAAAAATATGTAGAAGAATACGTATCGGCCGAAACTGAGGAAAAAAAATGTTTTTTTATATATTTTTTGGGGATATTTATTATAGCAAAAAAGCAAAAAATATTGCATTTTTTTTTCAAAATTGTCGCTCTATTTTGTTTATAGCGCAAAAAATAAAAAGCCCGCAGGGGCGATCAAATACCACCAAAAGAAAGCTCTATTTGTGGGGAAAAAAAGGACGCCAATTTTGTTTTGGAGCCACGTCGCACGACCCGCGCAATTGTCAGTTAAAGCGACGCAGCGCCGAATCGCAAAAAAGGGGCCTGGTCCTTTTGGCTGCCAATTGGTCCGGGGCTGAAAGTGGTTAAGATACCCATATAGCGCCATCAATTTTACGCAGCGCCCCACGCATACATCGCACACTCTCACATCGGTCACTGCCCTCAAGGAGCCCACAATCTAAGGTCCCCCAAAAGGTTAGGTACTGATAGTGGATGAAAAGATCTGGCTCGTACATTGAGCCTCATGCTGGGCACCAAAAAAAAAAAGACCTGTCTCGCAGTTGGCGTTCCAATTCATCCCAAAGATGTTGGTAGGGTTGAGGTCAGGACTCTAGTGTGGAGGAACGCGAACACGTGTCCTGCACAAAACGGTCAAACCTGGTCTTCTTCTTCTTCTTTTTTTTTTTTTTTTTTTTTTTTATTTGGAGCTGGCTCCACTCTTCTAGCAAGACTTTCTACAAGATTTTGGAGGGTGTCTATGAGAATTTGTGACGTTTGGATTCTGATGGTGGATAAAAAGGCCTGGTTCACACATTAAACCCTTACGGTGGGCACCAAAAAAAAAAAAAGACCTGTCTTACACTCGGCATTCCAATTCATCCCAAAAGTGTTTAGCAGTGTCGGTCATCTTACTTTAAAAAAGTAATTAGTTACGTTACAAATGACTTCTCCCAAAAAGTAATTGCGTTAGTAACTCAGTTACTACATTGGAAAAGTAATTAGTTACTCAGCAAAGTAACTGACTTTTTTTTTTTTTTTTTAAATATTCTATACGTGTAACTAAGGGGCGGGTCTAGTATTACTGTAACCAAGGGGCGCATTTATTATTATTGTTATATATTGTGTAACCAAGGGGCGGGTCTATTATTACTCTAACCAAGGGGCAGATCTGTTATAGCGTGTAAGCAAGGGGCGGGTCTATTATTACTATTGTGTAAGGGGCGGGTCTATTATATTGTGTAAGGGGCGGGTCTATTATTATATCGTGTAAGGGGCGGGTCTATTATTATTATTATTATTATTATTATTATTATTATATCATGTAAGGGGCGGGTCTATTATTATTATTATATCGTGTAAGGGGCGGGTCTATTATTATATCGTGTAAGGGGCGGGTCTATTATTATATCGTGTAAGGGGCGGGTCTATTATTATTATATCATGTAAGGGGCGGGTCTATTATTATTGTGTAAGGGGCGGGTCTATTATTATATCGTGTAAGGGGCGGGTGTATTATTATTATTATATCATGTAAGGGGCGGGTCTATTATTATATCATGTAAGGGGCGGCTCTATTATTATTATTATTATATTGTGTAAGGGGCGGGTCTATTATTATTATATCGTGTAAAGGGCGGGTCTATTATTATTATAGCGTGTAAGGGGCGGGTCTATTATTATTATATCGTGTAAGGGGCGGGTCTATTATTATTATATCGTGTAAGGGGCGGTCTATTATTATTATTATTATTATTATTATAGCGTGTAAGCAAGGGGCGGGTCTATTATTATTATTATATGGTGTAAGGGGCGGGTCTATTATTATTATATTGTGTAAGGGGCGGGTCTATTATTATTATATTGTGTAAGGGGCGGGTCTATTATTATAGCGTGTAAGGGGCGGTCTATTATTATTATATCGTGTAAGGGGCGGGTCTATTATTATTATATTGTGTAAGGGGCGGGTCTATTATTATTATATGGTGTAAGGGGCGGGTCTATTATTTATTATTATTATTATTATTATAGCGTGTAAGCAAGGGGCGGGACTATTATTATTATATCGTGTAAGCAAGGGGCGGGTCTATTATTATTATATCGTGTAAGGGGCAGGTCTATTATTATTATTATTATTATTATTATTATTATTATTATTATTATTATTATATCATGTAAGGGGCGGGTCTATTATTATTATATCGTGTAAGGGGCAGGTCTATTATTATTATATGGTGTAAGGGGCGGATGGCTACAGAAGAGGGCGAATGTTAAATTAATGGGCAGAGCTCGATATATAACAATAATAATAAATGCGCCCCTTGGTTACAGTAATACTAGACCCGCCCCTTAGTTACACGATAGACGCCCCTTGCAGAGTAGCACGGGCATCGGGAGCGTGCGGCATCGCCTCGTACAATTACATGTTAACTGCGCCTGCGCGGTGTAGAGTTCACTCAGAGCTGTTTAGGTTCGGCAATTTTCGGAAGCTCCGTAGTCCTTCGTACTGCGCAAGCCCTGCGCCTGCGCAGTACAGGGGGGTCCGTATCCGGCGGGGGGAACTTTTTCGGCAGGACACCGGAATTACACTACTGCCATCTAGTGGCGCTAGATGTAATTGGGGTAACTAAGCCAAAGTAATGGGAACTGAGTTACCATGAGGGGAAAAGTAATCAGTTAGATTACTAGTTACCCTCTAAAGTAACTGCGTTACGTAACTCAGTTTATTTTAACTCAGTTACTTACATCACTGGTGTTTAGTAGGGTTAAGAACAGGGTTCTGTGTTCCTCCACACCAAACTGGTCACACCATGTCCTTTTTATGGAGTTGGCTTTGTAAACGGGGGGGGGGGGGGGGTTGGGGGACGGCAGTCATGCTGGAACAGAAAAGGGCCTTCACCAAACTGTTGCCACAAGGAGGCCTATAAATGTATAAAACCGATTTTACTCAAACTTTTTCTTCAGAGGAACCCCTAAAATTTTCAGGTCACGGGGAACCCTTACTAAAACCAACTAATTGGCGGTCCATGGCAAAATTGCCTTTACGTAGCTGGCCAGTGCGAAGGACGCAACCCATACAGAGGGGGCAAAAAAAGATAATTTGGTGCCATGCTGCTGGCTCTGCCAAGTGGTGTTGGTCTTGGAACTGGGTAGGTGCCACCAAATGGGTCAATCAACCAGAGCTCCAGGAACCCTGGGTGAGAGAGGCTGGTCTTCAAGGTCTTTGTATGATGTGGTATTAAGGGTCCCCTTCACTGGGAACACTTGAACCTCATCATCTGGGGTGGGGTTCACATTTTTTATTCTTTTCCTTGTGTATATGGTTACTGTCTCCACCAATGGTGGTCTTCGTTGGAGGCTCTGAGAACATCTAACTCCTCTTTTGTGACTGTACATGTGCTGTATCTTTCCCCAGAACCCCGTCTCTGCCACAAAACCAACAGAGCTAGAAACCGCCATGGAAAGCATCATTCGCATCTACCAACACTATGCCGGCAAGAAGGGCGCAAACGATCAGATGGATTACACCGAGTTCGAGGCATTTATGAAGACGGAACTCAACTCGTTCACCGCGGTACGTACCTTGGCTGTAATAGCTTCCAGGTGGTCTCCTCGATTTGCTGCATGTTTTTGTCTTTTTTTTTTTTCTGGGTAGGCGCTGAGAAAATGAACGCTGACCACTTTGTTTTGGTAGTTTAACCACTTCGCATCCGTAGGCCGTCATATGACGGCCTCTACTTTCCGCTGGAGTCTCTATGATCGTTCGGAGGCCGGGCGCGATGTTATGACGTCACGCCCGGCCTCTGCATTCAAATAACGGCGCCGCCTCGGCTGGGAATCGGTGATCGTGTTGTTTTTTTTTGGCTTCCCAGCCTAGAGGTGAGATGTGGGGTCTTATTGACCCCCCATATCTCACTGTAAATAGGTCCGATCGTGTCATATTCCTATTACAAGGGATGTTTACATTCCTTGTAATAGGAATAAAAGTAATCAATTATTTTTTTTTAAAGTGTCAAACTAAAAAAATAAAAGTCAAATTAACAATAATAAAAAAAAAAAAAAAAAAAAAAAAATTTTTTTAAAGCGCCCCTGTTCCTGTGAGCTCGTACGCAGAAGTGAACACATACGTAAGCCCCGCCCACATATGAAAACGGTATTCAAACCACACATGTGAGGTATCGCCGCGAACGTTAGCGCGAGAGCAATAATTCTAGCCCTAGACCTCCTCTGTAACTCAAAACATGTAACCAGTAAAAAATTTTAAAGCATCGCCTATGGGGATTTTAAAATACCAAAGTTTGGCGCCATTCCACGAGCCCGTGCAATTTTGAAGCGTGACATGTTGGGTATCTATTTACTCTGCGTATCTTTATCTTTCACATTATGCAAAAAAAATTGGGATAACTTTACTGTTTTGTTTTATTTTTTAAGCATGAAATTGTTTTTTTTCTGTGCAAATACCGTGCGAGATAAAAAGTTGCAACGAGCGTCATTGTATTCTCTAGGGTCTTTGCTAAAAAAAACATATATAATGTTTGGGGTTCTATGTAATTTTCGAGCAAAAAAATTATGAATTTTACATGTAGGAGAGAAATGTCAGAATTGGCCTGGATGCGAAACTGGTGCAATTCACCACCCCCACCATTAGATGGAGACCTTTGCTAAGTTATCTGATTTTATCCAACCCTTTCTTTCCTCCCCAGCCTGGCGTTCCCTGGATTTCAGTTCTTTCGAACATGGAATCTCGGCATCGCATGTGGGCATTAACTATGCAAATACAGCCCAGGAATGCCCGGCATTGCCCGCTCCTCCCAGACAGACTCCCACCCAGCAAGGGTGATATTTGCATAACCCCTCCCACTGCTTGCTTCAGGGCTGGGGGCTCTTGAGAGGAGCACTGAGGTCAGGTGCCGTGATGTTTTCAGGACTGTTATGTACAGCATCCTGCCAGCCCCTCCCACCAGCCACGATCTGCCCGCATTGCATAGAGAAGACCCGGTGACTTCACCAGGACTAAAATAGGGTCTCATTAACCACTTCAGCCCCGGACCAATTGGCAGCCAAAGGACCAGGCCCCTTTTTGCGATTCGGCACTGCGTTGCTTTAACTGACAATTGCGCGGTCGTGCGACGTGGCTCCAAAACAAAATTGGCGTCCTTTTTTTCCCCACAAATAGAGCTTTCTTTTGGTGGTATTTGATCGCCCCTGCGGTTTTTATTTTTTGCGCTATAAACAAAAAATAAAGCGATAATTTTGAAAACAATGCATTATTTTTTGCTATAATAAATATCCCCCAAAAATATATAAAAAAAACATTTTTTTTCCTCAGTTTAGGCCGATACGTATTTTTCTACATATTTTTGGTAAAAAAAATCGCAATTAGCGATTGATTGGTTTTGCGCAAAAGTTATAGCGTTTACAAAATAGGGGATAGTTTTATAGCATTTTTAATAATATTTTTTTTTTTACTAGTAATGGCGGCGATCAGCGATTTTTTTTTTTTTTTTTTTTTTTTTTTATATTGTGACTGCGACATTATGGCGGACACATCGGACATTTTTGACACATTTTTGGCACCATTGTCATTTATACAGCAATCGGTGCTATTTAAATGCATTGGTTCCTGTATAAATGACAGTTGTAGTGAAGGGTTAACCACTAGGGGGAGGGGAGGGGTTATGGGCTGTGACGTGTGTGTGTGTGTTTTTTTTTTTTTTTTTTGTTTTACATTAGGGGGCGGGGCTGGCATCTGATGTCATTGATCGGCGTTCCCGATGACAGGGAACAGCCGATCAATGACAGGCAGAGTAGGAAGCGCGGGGAGAGGTTTGTTTACACAGACCTCTCCCCGTTCTTCAGCTCCGTAACCCGATCGCGGGAGACCAGCGGCGATCGGGTCCGCTGGTCCCGCGGCCGGGATCACGGAGCTCCCGACCGGGTCGCGAGCGTGCCGCTGGCGGCGCGCACGCGACCCACAGGCAGGCACATGCACGATCACGTACAGGTACGTGATTTTGCCTGCCCGTGCCATTTTGCCGACGTATATCGGCGTTAGGCGGTCGGGAAGCGGTTAACAAGTCGATTAGGGGGGGGGAGACCAGAGACGTAAGACTCAAATCGATGCAGCTCTATAATCATTAAATGCATTGCATGAAAGCAGTGCGACGAGTAGGGTGTAGGTCTTCAGGCCAGCCCTGAAAGTCTTGGGAGGGGGTGGACATGGCCTTTTGGCTTGGTTCGCCTTTTCTCTCATGGGGTCGCCCTTCAGGGGAGTCTCGCCTAGTTCTTGGGTGGGTCTTTTTTCGGCAGACCCTCCAGAGAAAGGGGTCCGTCTGGTTTCGGCCAGATGGACCAGTGTAAGTACCCTTGTCCCCGTCGGGAGCCCAGCGCCCCGGGGGATTCAGAGCAAGGCCCTCTGATTTTTTAGAGGGCTTGTGTACACCCATTGCGTGTTTTTGTGTCACCTCTTTATGTTGTGCTAACTTTTTTTGGCACTGGGTGAAGTTTTTTTTGAGTGTGTTTTGCACGCCATCGGCTTTCAAAAAATAATAAAAAATTGCACGAACGCAGTGTAAGTCCCTAAATGTGACCTGGTATTGGCCTCAAGGTCCCTGTACAGCTGGGGGAGGGAGTACAAGGAGATATTTAGTTTTTGGTGCTGACGAAGCATGCCAAGGGGGGGGAGAGCAGAGTAACAGAAATTGGCTGCAGTTGGGGGCTCGTCCGGGATGACCTGGGTTTACAGGAAGTGGGTTGAATGATGCTGGCCATCAGACTGAGGACATCTGGTGGCAGAAGAAAGTAGTGACCCTTCAGTTCCTGAAGCAGACAGCAGACTACAGATCACGTGGGAATCAAATCTGCACAGACAGAGGTGGAGTATAAAGAGCGCGAATCGCGTCCTTTTAATCTGTATTTTCTGTTCCCGCTGTAGAATCAGAAGGACCCAAACATCGTCCGTCGGTTGATGGAGTCGGTGGACGGCAGCACGGACGGGAAACAGGACAAACTGATGAATTTCCAGGAGTTCATGAACCTGATTGGCGGGATAATGGTCGCCTGTCACGCTGCGTTCGTCAGTCACATCAAGAGGGTCTGAGGGCGCCGGAGGCGAGTGCCGCACTTCTCATCCATTCCACGTTCGGCTGTCAATGTCTTACTTGTTGTCCTTTTTTTCTTCTAATAAAAGTTTAAATAATAAAAATATTCACTTAGTCTGTTGATTGGAGAAGACGCGATGTGGGTACGGGGGGAGGGGGGGTCTGCATACATGAGGGTCAGGACTTGGAGGGCCAGTCCACCCAGGAGCGATATTTGCATAGTAGGTGGAGTCTGGTTGGCTGAGACATTTCCTAAAGTCTTTTGGTGCCTTCAGCAAGGCAAGAACGTCCCACTACAGAGCCGTACCCGAGAACCATTTACAGCCTTAACCGCTGTAGCTCCCCCTATAGACCAGAGCCATTATTGCATTTCCAGTATAGTGGGTTTATTCACCAATAGCCTTTAGTATAGCTCAAAGCTGAATTCTGGATTTAGGCAAACTCTACTCCTTGCAGTGTGGGGGGGGGGGGCCCCGTCCTCCGTACTGCAAAGGCTGAATGCCGGTTTAGTCCAGGAATAAGGTGTTGCTGACCCTATACCTCACTTCAGCATCGTTCTACTCCTGGCTGAAGCCCTTGGCTGTGGGAGGTCCCTCTGCGTTGTCATGTACCTTCAACCCTTCATTGTGTTTGAGGCTCAAAGTACCTTGGAAAGGATTCTGCCCTGGACTGGTCACGTGAGTATTCCACCTTATCCCTGCACTAAAAAAAGCAGTAGGGGGGCCCCATTGCAAGAGTAGATTTTCATCATATTTCCGAAATTAAAGATGGTAAAACCAGCTTTATTTTATCAGTCCCCCCCCCCCCCCCCCCCCCTGTACACCAGGGTCCCATTAGAGTGCGCCCCCTTACGTCGGGGGTCCTCAGCAGGGTGGTGCCCCCTTTACGTCGGGGGTCCTCAGCAGGGTGGTGCCCCCTTTACGTCGGGGGTCCTCAGCAGGGTGGTGCCCCCTTTACGTCGGGGGTCCTCAGCAGGGTGGTGCCCCCTTACGTCGGGGGTCCTCAGCAGGGTGGTGCCCCCTTACGTCGGGGGTCCTCAGCAGGGTGGTGCCCCCTTTACGTCGGGGGTCCTCAGCAGGGTGGTGCCCCCTTTACGTCGGGGGTCCTCAGCAGGGTGGTGCCCCCTTTACGTCGGGGGTCCTCAGCAGGGTGGTGCCCCCTTTACGTCGGGGGTCCTCAGCAGGGTGGTGCCCCCCCTTACGTCGGGGGTCCTCAGCAGGGTGGTGCCCCCCTTAAGCCGGTGGGGGTCCTCATCAGGGTGGTGCCCCCCCTTAAGTCGGTGGGGGTCCTCATCAGGGTGGTGCCCCCCTTAAGTCGGTGGGGGTCCTCAGGGTGGTGCCCCCCTTAAGTCGGTGGGGGTCCTCATCAGGGTGGTGCCCCCCCTTAAGTCGGGGGGGTCCTCAGATTGGGGAGGGGCCATGGGGGCAACTAAAATCTGGGGGGGCATAGCCCACCCCACCAACGCCCTTGTTCCGAGCCTATCGGAGGTCACACCATTGATCTACAGATGAATGAAATACTAATTGCAACAAAACCGGTAACGTTGTATCTCCTCAGTGACACCTGCAGAGGATGTGCAAGTGTCGTCCCACTAAGGGGCGGGAACAGCAGTGGAGGGGGAGGAGCTCAATGAGGGCAATGCACCCTGGTAAAAGTCGCAGTTTCTGGGACGCACCCCCCCCCTACTTTTAATATCCTTAAGATGTAGGCCATAAAACCAAATATGAAAGTCTCTAAATTTTTAAGCTGTGCTATATATAGCGGTGATGAGCCTGGATCAGCGCACACACTGTGATCATGGCTTATCGCCGAAACGCGTTAGTCTCTGTTTTTACTCACTAGTGTGTGACAACACAGGGTTGCCAGTTGTCCCCTTCGTTTGAGCATATTAACCCTTTGCCCCCAAGTGTCAGGGTGTCATTGTTCTGGACCCCCAAGTGTCAGGGTGTCATTGTTCTGGGACCCCCAAGTGTCAGGGTGTCATTGTTCTGGGGACCCCCAAGTGTCAGGGTGTCATTGTTCTGGACCCCCAAGTGTCAGGGTGTCATTGTTCTGGGACCCCCAAGTGTCAGGGTGTCATTGTTCTGGACCCCCAAGTGTCAGGGTGTCATTGTTCCGGGATCCCCAAGTGTCAGGGTGTCAATGTTCCTGGACCCCCAAGTGTCAGGGTGTCCATGTTCTGGGACCCCCAAGTGTCAGGGTGTCATTGTTCTGGGACCCCCAAGTGTCAGGGTGTCATTGTTCTGGGCCCCCCAAGTGTCAGGGTGTCATTGTTCTGGGACCCCCAAGTGTCAGGGTGTCATTGTTCTGGGCCCCCAAGTGTCTGGGTGTCATTGTTCTGGGGACCCCCAAGTGTCTGGGTGTCATTGTTCTGGGACCCCCAAGTGTCTGGGTGTCATTGTTCTGGGACCCCCAAGTGTCAGGGTGTCATTGTTCTGGGACCCCCAAGTGTCAGGGTGTCATTGTTCTGGGACCCCCAAGT
The DNA here is from genome assembly GCA_028564925.1 of Lithobates sylvaticus. NCBI lineage: Eukaryota > Metazoa > Chordata > Amphibia > Anura > Ranidae > Lithobates > Lithobates sylvaticus. Next base: position 33,379,076 of record CM053038.1, read on the forward strand.
GTCAGGGTGTCATTGTTCTGGGGCCCCCAAGTGTCAGGGTGTCATTGTTCTGGGGCCCCCAAGTGTCAGGGTGTCATTGTTCTGGGGCCCCCAAGTGTCAGGGTGTCATTGTTCTGGGACCCCCAAGTGTCAGGGGTGTCATTGTTCTGGACCCCAAGTGTCAGGGTGTCATTGTTCTGGACCCCCAAGTGTCAGGGTGTCATTGTTCTGGGGCCCCCAAGTGTCAGGGTGTCATTGTTCTGGGGCCCCCAAGTGTCAGGTTGTCATTGTTCTGGGACCCCCAAGTGTCAGGGTGTCATTGTTCTGGGACCCCCAAGTGTCAGGGTGTCATTGTTCTGGGACCAGTAAACAATACTGGGCGGCCTGCTAACATCACTCGGGGGGGGGGGGGGGCGGGTCCATGACACCCAACACTTACTTGATGCTCTGTTTTCCATGTTGAAGACTGAGGACATCTTGTGGATGAGGAGAGGTACTGCAAGGAACAGCGAAGATGTAAGAATCACAGCTTGAGGATTTTTCCGGAGTTGGTCTTTACACGACACACTGATCCCATCTTGGAGGACGAGTGCTGGAATGATCTGAGAGGAGGGCGGGGTTCTGACACATAATTTAGGTGACCCCACAGGAAGTGAGAGGAAATCTCCACCACAGGGGACACGCCAGCAGCAATAAAAACATCTGCGCCCCCCCCCCCACCCACCTCTGAAAAATGAAATATGGCGTCTGAAGTTCCACAATAAAATATTAAGTCACATACATATAATCCTGAACAGAAGTGGACACCGGGGGGCGTGGCTCACTGCACACATTTACATATTTATTGGTTGGATCCTGTGGGGCTCCAATCTTCTTGGTTGTCACCGGTACTATGCTCCCATGTTTGAAATGATCCAATCCAGGAAGAACTGCACTGAGGTGTAGATCCCGGGGCTCTGAGCCTGCGCACATCCGTATCCCCAGCTTGTGAGTCCCACAACAGTGAAGATCTTCGTTTGGGGTCTTCGGCACATAAAGGGACCGCCGCTGTCACCCTACAAGATCCCGAAAAAGAGGGTGAGCGCTTCCTCTGGGGTGTGGCTAAATACATTTTGACTTTTCAGTTATAGGACTGTAGGTGTGGCTAAACTGTGTGGTTTGGTGATTTTGGGCGTGGCTAATTCCTGAGAGATCTCTCAGCTAAAGTAGCACAGCTATCAACAAAATGTGGCTGTGTAGATCCTCTGGGGTGTGGCCATATATTGACTGACCTTTCAGCTAAAGCCCTGTGGGCCTGGTCAAAATGTGGGTGTGTGGTTCTTCTGGGGTGTAGCAAAATACTGATGGACTTGTTAGCTAAAGCACTGTAGGTGTGGTCAAAATGGGTCCACGTGTTTTTTTTCTTGGGGCGTGGCTAAATAATTATTGACCTTTCAGCTAAACCACTGTGGGTGTGGTCTAAATGTTGGTGTGTGGTCCTTCTGGGGGTGTGGCTAGATACTGAATGACCTTTTAGTTAAAGCCCTGTGGGTCTGGCTTATTTGCAGGTTTTTAGTTCTTCTGGGGCGTGGCTAAATGCTAATTGACCTTTCAGCTAAAACCTTGTGGGCTTGGCAAAAATGTGTATGTGAGGTTTTTCTGTGGCCCGGTACTGACAGACCTTCCATTTAAATAACTGTAGGTGTGGCCAAAGTATGTGTACGGTTCTTCTGGGTTGTGGCTAATTACTGACAGACCTTTTAGCTTTAGCACTGTGGGTGTGTACTTCCTCGGGGGTGTGTCTAAAAACTGATGGCCCTTTCAGCTACACTGTGAATGTGGCCAAGATGTGGGTGTGTGCATCTTCTGGTGTGTAGATAAATAATTGTAACCCTTTAAGCTCAAGCACTATAGGTGTGGTCTAAATATTGAAACCTGGTTCTTTTGGGGTGTGGCTAAATACGTTTAACCCTCTTAGTTAAAGCACTATAGTATGTGGTCTGAATGTTAATGCACGGTTCTTCTGGGGCGTGGCTAAATACTTATCACCCTTTCAGCTAAAGCACTATAGTATGTGGTCTAAATGTTAATGCACGGTTCTTCTGGGGCGTGGCTAAATAATTATCACCCTTTCAGCTAAAGCACTGTAGGTTTGGCTACAATGCGAGTGCGTGGATTTTCTTGGAGGTGGCTAAGTACAACTTTACAGCTAAAAGCACTGGAGGTGTGTCCTAAATGTTGATGTGTGGTTCTTCTGGGGTGTGTGCTAAATTCTGGGGTGTGGCTATACCTTTGAAGTTGTGGTTAAAGTGTAAATGTGTGGTTCCTCTGGGGCTTGATTAAATACTTACAGCCCTTTAAACTTTAGCTCTGTGGGCGTGTGGTTCTTCTGGCGTGTGGCAAAATACTTATAACCCTTTCAGCTAAAGCACTGTAAGTGTGTCCTAAATGTTGGCGTGTGGTTCTTCTAGGGCGTAGCTAAATGCTTACAACCCTTTCAGCTATAACTATGTAGGCTTGTGGTTCTTCTAGGGTGTGGCTAAATACTTACAACCCTTTCAGCTATAGCTCTGTGGGTGTGTGGTTCTTCTAGGGCGTAGCTAAATACTTACAACCCTTTCAGCTATAACTATGTAGGCATGTGATTCTTCTAGGGCATGGCTAAATATTTACAGCCCTTTCAGCTATAACTATGTAGGCTTGTGGTTCTTCTAGGGTGTGGCTAAATACTTACCACCCTTTCAGCTATAGCTCTGTGGGTGTGGTTCTTCTGGGGCGTGGCTAAATACTTACCACCCTTTCAGCTATAGCTCTGTAGGCATGTGGTTTTTCTAGGGAGTGGCTAAATACTTACAACCCTTTCAGCTATAGCTCTATAGGTATGTAGTTCCTCTGGGGCGTGGCTAAATACTTACAACCCTTTCAGCTATAGCTCTGTAGGTGTGTGTGGTTCCTCTGGGGCTTGGCTAAATACTTACAACCCTTTCAGCTATAGCTCTGTAGGTGTGTGGTTCCTCTGGGGCGTGGCTAAATACTTACCATTCTTTCAGCTATAGCTCTGTAGGCATGTGGTTCTTTTGGGGCGTGGCTAAATACCTACAAAACTTTCAGCTATAGCTCTGTAGGTGTGTGGTTCCTCTGGGGTGTGGCAAAATACTTACCACACTTTCAGCTATAGCTATATAGGTGTGTGGTTCTTCTAGGGCGTGGCTAAATACCTACAACCCTTTCAGCTATAGTTCTGTGGGTGTGGCCTAAATGTGGGTGTGTCAGATTCCCTGAGTAGAAAATAAGGATGAGGCCTCATACCTGGCAGCTATCGACCCCTCCTCCCTCGTATCCGGCACACAGATTATACTTTCCAACAGCGCCGTTGTACCAGTTGGAACTGTTGCACTTCTTCAAGTCCAAAAGTTGCACCTGGGCCTCCTGGAGGATGTCCGCCGGCTCGCCCGCTACGAGGAAGAAAACGCCAAGCCATTAATTGGTTGTCATTTCAAATCCTCTACCACAAAGCTTTAAACCTTGCATTTCAATCACTAAAACGGACCACACACGTTCCAATCTGATTGTACAAACTCTATACAATGTATATGTGGAGATGATTGCCCCGTGTGTGGTCCCACTACAAGAAGTGCCGCTTACAATCCTCGCTGGTCACACCCCAGCCGGCGATGTAACATTCGGTCATACGTTCCATGATGGTATCTCTCTGAGGAAGGCAGGCCGGTTGGATGTAGTCGTTGTACTTGATGACGCGGTCCACCAGCAGGAGGGCGATATCGTTTTCTTCGGTCTTGGGGTTGTAGCCTCTATGTTCGATCTTCTTGGCGATCCTTCTCACCTCGGTTTCCCCTCTCAGGTCGGAGAGCTGGCGGGCCCCCAGCACCAGTCGCCATTGCAGGTAGTCGCTGGAAAGACGAGAGCCCGGGAGGTGGGAATTAACAATCGCATCTGATTGGTCACATTTGTATCTTTCCTCATAAAGAGAACTTCTTACTCACTTGCCGACTCCCTTGAAGCAGTGGGCGGCGGTCAAGACCCACCATTGGTTGACGATGAAGCCACCGCAAGAGTGGCCGAAATCGAGTCCACTGTAGTCCAAGGGTTGTTGTATGCTGGCCAGCCAAGGCCAAGATCCGGGCAAAGCGTCATGGCCGCCGACGATGCGGGAGCCGGCCGCGCCAAAGACGTTGTCCATAGCGGGGCGCTGCCCACAGACGGGTAGCTGGACTGCAGGGTAGAAGGTTAGAAGGTCAATACAACCAGATCTACGGATGGGGGTGACACCGGATACATTGTATTACCTACAAGAGACCCCATGATCAACTACCCATCCCCCACCCTGAACCCATCACCCCCCCCCCCAGGATCACTCATCACCCCCCCCCCCCAAAAGATCCCCCGGAACCCACCGCCAGCCCACAAGTGGCATTAAATTGGCCAAGCCACCTCTAACCAAAACCTGGTATGTCTACAACAATATGGCCGTCCTGACCGGCTACGACAACATGGCGCTGAGTGCTGCCATATTGGGTGAGATGCTGGTGGCTTCCATCTTACTGGAGATTCTATGACCACCAACAACATGGATAGGAACACCCAGCACCCTATCATAAAACCAAGACTCCCCAATATTATAAGGGGATCCCAGGTCCAAACCCTGAAGAGAGCTGAGGAATGTGAGGAGATAAAAGGACCCCAAGGGGGTGGGGGGGGGTGTGACTCTGGGTCTCCTTATAGAGGTCAAACCCTTTAAGGTCTCTCCCCAATAAGGACTCCTGTCCTGGTGACAACTGCCCAAAAAGGGGAAGAGATAATACCTCTCACTTTGTGTCTCTGGGACAGGAAGTGATGGAAAATCTCACCCAATGGAGACAACTGTCCAAGACGGGAGGAGATATTTCCTCTCACTTTCTGCTGTTTCTGGGACAGGAAGTGGTGGAAAATCTCACCAATGGGGACACCTGTTCTGGTGACAATTGTCTTAGAGTGGAGAAGATATTTCTTCTCTAACTTCCTGTTGTGTCTCTGGGACAGGAAGTAAGGGGATATCTTCCAATGAGGACACCTGATAACTTAAAAATAGAAGGAGATATTTTCTAACACTTCCTGTTGTGTCTTTGGTACAGGAAGTGATGGGAAACCTCATCAATGGGGACACCTGTTTTGGTGACAACTGTCTAAGAAGGGAAGAGCTATCTCTCCCTTCCTGTTGTGTCTCTGGGACAGGAAGTAATGGGAAATATTTCCTATGGGGACACTTGTTCTGGTGACAACTGTCTAAGAAGGGAAGAGATATTTCCTCTCAATTCCTGTTGTGCCTCTGGGATAGGAAGTAATGGGAAATCTCTCCTATGGGGACACCTGTTCTGGTGACAACTGTCTAAGAAGGGAAGAGATATTTCCTCCAGCTTCCTGTTGTGCCTCTGGGATAGGAAGTGATGGGAAATCTCTCCTATGGGGACACCTGTTCTGGTGACAACTGTCTAAGAGTGGAGAAGAAATTTCCTCCAGCTTCCTGTTGTGTCTTTGGTACAGGAAGTTATGGGAAATCTCACCAATGGGGACACCTGTTCTGGTGACAACTGTCTAGGAAGGGAAGTGATATTTCCTTTCACTTCCTGTTGTGTCTCTGGGACAGGAAGTGAAGGAAAATCTCCCCCAATGGGACACGCACAGCAAAAAAAGAAGACCTGACAGGGGTTCTAACTAGTGATGAGCTAAGGTTTGGGCTGATCCCACCCGAGGCAGTCTCGGCTGCGACTGGGGAATTCCCCGCCCCATTGCGGCTTTTATTAAAGGGGCGGGGATACTGGCTGATGTCATCATTTGAATAAAGCCATTTGGCCAAATTAGGTTGATGATGTCACCAGCATCCCCGCCCCTTTTTTCTGTACAGCTGCAGCTGATTGGTCTGTTGGTCTGCGATCATGTGACACCCTCCATCACTAGTTCCCTCCCCTCCATCCAAAACCGCCTTTATATAGACCTGAAAAGCTCCATGCAATGATGAGATCTGATTGGCTGGGAAGGGAAGGTTGGGGCGGAGCTCACCTGCAGGTCTTGGGGCCACTGCGGCTCTTGGAGGCCATGCGGCTCTTGGAGGCCATGCTTGTTGTGGGGGCCATGCAGGTCTTGGAGGCAATGCTGGCTGTGGGGCCCATGGGGGTCTTGGGGCCCCCAGGGGCAGCTGGGCGGTGACGTCTTTGCAGAGGACGGAGAAGAAGAGGACGGCGATGAGAAATGTCTTCATCTTCATGGCTGGCGAATCGTCCAATCAGATCGGAGGACAGTGATGACCTCAGAAGTCTGTGGGGGAGGGGGACAGAACATTCCGGTGATGTCACATTGTTACAGAGCCCCGCCCACAATATCAGAATAAACCGTCCGGAGTTCCACTTTAATGTAATAAAAGTCCTGTGCGAGACGCTGTGGATGGAAGCTGTCACATATTAACCACCGGGGGGGGGGGGGTGACCCTCAGCTATCACCCTATTGAGGGCCCCGGGGTCACCAAAGAGCCCGACTCCCATTACCGCTCTTCACCCCTCCCCCCAGATTACATTAAGGGAAGAGCCTCAAATTATAAAAGCCAGAGGATGAGCATGACAGCCAGGCAGAGAGAATTTCCCATTGTGAGCCATGACAGCTGCCATACTTCCCTCAAAACAGGTCCCCTTTAAGAAGAAGGCTGGGTGGGGGAAGGATTTTAAACATGCACAATGATAGGACTGCACGGAACTATAATGCCGGGATTTGTGTGCGGAGGGGAAGGTTATCAGGGTGCACTATCATTCATACATCCGGTTCCGGCTCTGGGCGGGTCCGTAATAAAGGGGCGGGGAAATTCTCCGAAGGCGGTAGCTCCTCCCCTGGGTGCCGATTGGAGGCGTGTTCTTCGAAGGAAAAGAGGCGGGTCAGGGGCGTGGTCCTATTGACAGATCTGAAGTGAAGAGAACGGGAATATCCTGGGGGTGTGGTCTCGGGGGGCGGTATTGGGAGGGGCCTGCCTGGGTCTGGCGGAAGGAGGGAAGATGGCGGCTCCGGGCTCCTCCGCTCCGCGGAAATTCAGCGAGAAGATCGCCATTCAGAGGCAGCGACAGGCCGAGGAGACGGCGGCCTTTGTGGAGGTCATGTCCGACCTCAGCTCCGCCCGGGTAACCTGTGACGTCACACCCTCCCACCCACCTACTTACCCCTCCCCCTAAACTGACCCCCACCTACTTACCCCTCCCCCTAAACTGACCCCCACCTACTTACCCCTCCCCCTAAACTGACCCCCACCTACTTACCCCTCCCCCTAAACTGACCCCACCTACTTACCCCTCCCACCAACCTAACACCCACCTACTTACCCCTCCCACCAACCTAACACCCACCTACTTACCCCTCCCCCTAAACTGACCCCCACCTACTTACCCCTCCCACCAACCTAACACTCACCTACTTACCCCTCCCACCAACCTAACACCCACCTACTTACCCCCTCCCCCTAAACTGACCCCAACCTACTTACCCCTCCCCCTAAATTGACCCCCCACCTACTTACCCCTCCCCCTAAACTGACCCCACCTACTTACCCCTCCCCCTAAACTGACCCCCACATACTTACCCCTCCCCCTAAACTGACCCCACCTACTTACCCCTCCCCCTAAACTGACCCCACCTACTTACCCCTCCCACCAACCTAACACCCACCTACTTACCCCTCCCCCTAAACTGACCCCCACCTACTTACCCCTCCCCCTAAACTGACCCCACCTACTTACCCCTCCCCCTAAACTGACCCCCACCTACTTACCCCTCCCCCTAAACTGACCCCACCTACTTACCCCTCCCCCCAACCTTACACCCACCTACTGACCCCTCCCACCAACCTAACACCCACCTACTGACCCCTCCCACCAACCTAACACCCACCTACTTACCCCTCCCACCAACCTAACACCCACCTACTTACCCCTCCCCTAAACTGACCCCAACCTACTTACCCCTCCCCCCAACCTTACACCCAACTACTGACCCCTCCCACCAACCTAACACCCACCCTCTTACCCCTCCCCCTAAACTGACCCCCAGATACTTACCCCTCCCCCTAAACTGACCCCCACCTACTTACCCCTCCCCCTAAACTGACCCCCCACATACTTACCCCTCCCCCTAAACTGACCCCACCTACTTACCACTCCCCCCAGCCTAACACCCACCTACTTACCCCTAAACTGACCCCACCTACTTACCACTCCCCCCTAAACTGACCCCCACCTACTTACCCCTCCCACCTACTTACCCCTCCACCTAAACTGACCCCCACATACTTACCCCTCCCCCCAACCTTACACCCACCTACTGACCCCTCCCCCTAAACTGACCGCCCTACTAACCCCTCCCCCCTAAACTGACCACCCCACCTCCCCTCCCCCTAAACTGACCGCCCTACTTACCCATCCCCCTAAACTGACCGTCCTACTTACCCCTCCCCCTAAACTGACCCCCACCTATCCCTCCCCTAAACTGACTGCCCTACTTACCCCACCTGTTTTCTGACCCCTCCCCCTCACTCCCACCTGTCACCTGAGAGTGATCTGGTCTGTGATTGGTTGGGGGGACTCAGTGATCTGTTGGTCTTATAGGTCCAGGTGCAGAAGCTGCGGATGGCGCACATGAGGGGGTCCTGCTATGGCGGCTCCTTACCCAACGTCAACCAGATCGCCGGCAACTCCACCGACTTCCAGGTGAGTCCTAATCCGTCCCTCTCCTCCCTCCCCCCGCTCACCCCTCTCCTCCTCCCTCCCCCGCTCACCCCTCTCCTCCTCCTTCCCCCCCGCTCACTCCTCCTTCCTCCTCCCCCCGCTCACCCCTCCTCTCCTCCCCCCCGCTCCTTCCTCCTCCCCCCGCTCACCCCTCTCCTCCTCCCTCCTCCCCCGCTCGCCCCCCCCTCCTCCCCCCCGCTCCCCCCCCTCACCCTCCCCCGCTCACCCCTCTCCTCCTCCCCCCCCCCCCCCCCCCTTCCCCCCCGCTCACTCCTCCTTCCTCCTCACCCCTCCTCCCCCCCCCCCGCCTCCCCCCCCCCCCCCTCCCCCCGCTCCTTCCTCCTCCCCCCCGCTCACCCCTCTCCTCCTCCTCCCTCCTCCCCCCGCTCCTTCCTCCTCCCCCCCCCCCCCCCCCCCCCCCCCCCCCCCGCCCCCCCCCCCCCCCCCCTCACCCCCCCCCCCCCCGCTCCTTCCTCCTCCCCCCGCTCACCCCTCTCCTCCTCCTCCGCTCACCTTTCTCTTCTTCTTCCTCTTCCTCCTCCCCCGCTGATCCCTCACCTTCCTCATCCTCACCCCTCTCCTACTCCTCCCACAGGGACCCTCGCAGTCTCCGCTGGACCCTTCCCGCAGTACCCGGCACCACGGCCTGGTGGAGCGAGTCCACAGAGATCCCCGCCGGATGATGTCACCGCTACGCCGGTATATGCGGCAAATATCCTTTTTATAGGGACCGAGAGAGGACGGGGCACCATAGGGACCGAGAGAGGACGGGGCACCATAGGGACCGAGAGAGGACGGGGCACCATAGGGACCGAGAGAGGACGGGGCACCATAGGGACCGAGAGAGGTCTGGGCACCATAGGGACCGAGAGAGGTCTGGGCACCATAGGGACCGAGAGAGGACGGGGCACCATAGGGACCGAGAGAGGACGGGGCACCAGAGGTCTGGGCACCATAGGGACCGAGAGAGGACGGGGCACCATAGGGACCGAGAGAGGACGGGGCACCATAGGGACCGAGAGAGGACGGGGCACCATAGGGACCGAGAGAGGACGGGGCACCATAGGGACCGAGAGAGGACGGGGCACCATAGAGAGAGAAAGAGAGAGAGAGAGAGGAGGGGGCACCATAGGGACCTGGGATAGAGGACCTGTCACTTTGGTTGATGAAGGGGTGTTGCCGTAATAATAGATGGGGGGAGGACTATCTCCGTGGTGATAGATGGGGGGAGGACTGTCTCCGTGGTGATAGATGGGGGAGGACTATCTCCGTGGTGATAGATGGGGGAGGACTGTCTCTGTGGTGATAGATGGGGAGAGGACTGTCTCCGTGGTGATAGATGGGGAGAGAACTGTCTCCGTGGTGATAGATGGGGGGAGGACTGTCTCCGTGGTGATAGATGGGGGGAGGACTGTCTCCGTGGTGATAGATGGGGGGAGGACTGTCTCCGTGGTGATAGATGGGGGAGGACTATCTCCGTGGTGATAGATGGGGGAGGACTGTCTCTGTGGTGATAGATGGGGAGAGGACTGTCTCCGTGGTGATAGATGGGGAGAGAACTGTCTCCGTGGTGATAGATGGGGGAGAGGACTGTCTCCGTGGTGATAGATGGGAGAGGACTGTCTCCGTGGTGATAGATGGGGGAGGACTGTCTCCGTGGTGATAGATGGGGGGAGGACTGTCTCTGTGGTGATAGATGGGGAGAGGACTGTCTCCGTGGTGATAGATGGGGGGAGGACTGTCTCCGTGGTGATAGATGGGGAGAGGACTGTCTCTGTGGTGATAGATGGGGGGGGGGACTGTCTCCGTGGTGATAGATGGGGAGAGGACTGTCTCCGTGGTGATAGATGGGGGGGGGGACTGTCTCCGTGGTGATAGATGGGGAGAGGACTGTCTCCGTGGTGATAGATGGGGGGAGGACTGTCTCCGTGGTGATAGATGGGGGGAGGACTGTCTCCGTGGTGATAGATGGGGGGAGGACTGTCTCCGTGGTGATAGATGGGGGGAGGACTGTCTCCGGGGTGATAGATGGGGGGAGGACTGTCTCTGTGGTGATAGATGGGGAGAGGACTGTCTCTGTGGTGATAGATGGGGGAGAGGACTGTCTCTGTGGTGATAGATGGGGGGAGGACTGTCTCCGTGGTGATAGATGGGGGGAGGACTGTCTCCGTGGTGATAGATGGGGAGAGGACTGTCTCCGTGGTGATAGATGGGGAGAGGACTGTATCCGTGGTGATAGATGGGGAGAGGACTGTCTCCGTGGTGATAGATGGGGAGAGGACTGTCTCCGTGGTGATAGATGGGGAGAGGACTGTCTCCGTGGTGATAGATGGGGGAGGACTGTCTCCGTGGTGATAGATGGGGGAGAGGACTGTCTCCGTGGTGATAGATGGGGGGAGGATTGTCTCCGTGGTGATAGATGGGGGAGGACTGTCTCTGTGGTGATAGATGGGGGAGAGGACTGTCTCTGTGGTGATAGATGGGGGAGAGGACTGTCTCCGTGGTGATAGATGGGGGGAGGACTGTCTCTGTGGTGATAGATGGGGGAGAGGACTGTCTCCGTGGTGATAGATGGGCGGGGCATGTCTCCGTGGTGATAGATGGGGAGAGGACTGTCTCTGTGGTGATAGATGGGGGAGGACTGTCTCTGTGGTGATAGATGGGGGGGAGGACTGTCTCTGTGGTGATAGATGGGGAGAGGACTGTCTCCGTGGTGATAGATGGGGGGAGGACTGTCTCCGTGGTGATAGATGGGGGAGGACTGTCTCCGTGGTGATAGATGGGGGAGGACTGTCTCTGTGGTGATAGATGGGGGAGGACTGTCTCCGTGGTGATAGATGGGGGAGGACTGTCTCTGTGGTGATAGATGGGGAGAGGACTGTCTCCGTGGTGATGAGATGGGGGGAGGACTGTCTCTGTGGTGATAGATGGGGAGAGGACTGTCTCCGTGGTGATAGATGGGGGGAGGACTGTCTCCGTGGTGATAGATGGGGGGGAGGACTGTCTCTGTGGTGATAGATGGGGGGAGGACTGTCTCCGTGGTGATAGATGGGGGGGAGGACTGTCTCCGTGGTGATAGATGGGGGGGGAGGACTGTCTCCGTGGTGATAGATGGGGGAGGACTGTCTCCGTGGTGATAGATGGGGGGAGGACTGTCTCTGTGGTGATAGATGGGGGGAGGACTGTCTCCGTGGTGATAGATGGGGGAGGACTGTCTCCGTGGTGATAGATGGGGGGAGGACTGTCTCCGTGGTGATAGATGGGGGAGGACTGTCTCCGTGGTGATAGATGGGGGGAGGACTGTCTCCGTGGTGATAGATGGGGGGGAGGACTGTCTCCGTGGTGATAGATGGGGGGAGGACTGTCTCCGTGGTGATAGATGGGGAGAGGACTGTCTCCGTGGTGATAGATGGGGAGAGGACTGTCTCCGTGGTGATAGATGGGGGGAGGACTGTCTCTGTGGTGATAGATGGGGGAGGACTGTCTCCGTGGTGATAGATGGGCGGGGCATGTCTCCGTGGTGATAGATGGGGGAGGTCCTCTCCTCGGTCTGGGTGTGTTATGTTTGTCCTCCGGCTTCATCCTCACTTTCCTTAACACACCAACGTGGACAGCTCACCCTACAATGTCGCCCATCTCTCCCCCTACCAGGAGGCCGGCTGGAAGAGGTAACCCCGCCCCCACACCCTCCCACAATGCACTGCACAGGACAGATATGACAGTATACAGAGGATGGATATGACACAGTATACAGAGGATAGATATGACACAGTATACACGGTATACAGAGGATGGATATGACACAGTATACAGAGGATAGATATGACACAGTATACACGGTATACAGGGGATGGATATGACACAGTATACACGGTATACAGAGGATGGATATGACACAGTATACAGAGGATAGATATGACACAGTATACACGGTATACAGGGGATGGATATGACACAGTATACATGGTATACAGAGGATGGATATGACACAGTATACAGGGGATGGATATGACACAGTATACACGGTATACAGAGGATGGATATGACACAGTATACAGAGGATAGATATGACACGGTATACAGAGGATGGATATGACACGGTATACACAGGATGGATATGACACTGTATACTGTGTCATATCCATCCTCTGTATACTGTCATATCCATCCTGTGTATACCGTGTCATATCCATCCTCTGTATACTGTCATATCCGTCCTCTGTATACAGAGGATGGATATGACACGGTATACAGACGATGGATATGACACGGTATACAGAGGATGGATATGACACGGTATACAGAGGACGGATATGACACGGTATACAGAGGACGGATATGACACGGTATACAGAGGATGGATATGACACGGTATACAGAGGATGGATATGACAGTATACAGAGGATGGATATGACAGTATACAGAGGATGGATATGACAGTATACAGAGGATGGATATGACAGTATACAGAGGACTGATATGACAGTATACAGAGGATAGATATGACAGTATACACAGTATACAGAGGATGGAGATGACACAGTATACAGAGGATGGAGATGACACAGTATACAGAGGATGGAGATGACACAGTATACAGAGGATGGAGATGACGGTATACAGAGGATGGAGATGACGGTATACAGAGGATAGATATGACGGTATACAGAGGATGGAGATGACGGTATACAGAGGATGGAGATGACGGTATACAGAGGATGGATATGACACGGTATACAGAGGATGGATATGACACAGTATACAGAGGATGGATATGACGGTATACAGAGGATGGATATGACAGTATACAGAGGATGGAGATGACGGTATACAGAGGATGGAGATGACGGTATACAGAGGATGGAGATGACAGTATACAGAGGATGGAGATGACGGTATACAGAGGATGGATATGACAGTATACAGAGGATGGAGATGACGGTATACAGAGGATGGAGATGACGGTATACAGAGGATGGAGATGACGGTATACAGAGGATGGAGATGACGGTATACAGAGGATGGAGATGACAGTATACAGAGGATGGAGATGACGGTATACAGAGGATGGAGATGACAGTATACAGAGGATGGAGATGACGGTATACAGAGGATAGATATGACGGTATACAGAGGATGGAGATGACAGTATACAGAGGATAGATATGACGGTATACAGAGGATGGAGATGACAGTATACAGAGGATAGATATGACGGTATACAGAGGATGGAGATGACACAGTATACAGAGGATAGATATGACGGTATACAGAGGATGGAGATGACAGTATACAGAGGATAGAGATGACAGTATACAGAGGATGGATATGACAGTATACAGAGGATGGAGATGACAGTATACAGAGGATGGATATGACAGTATACAGAGGATGGAGATGACGGTATACAGAGGATGGAGATGACAGTATACAGAGGATAGATATGACAGTATACAGAGGATGGATATGACACAGTATACAGAGGATGGAGATGACAGTATACAGAGGATAGATATGACAGTATACAGAGGATGGAGATGACGGTATACAGAGGATGGAGATGACGGTATACAGAGGATAGAGATGACAGTATACAGAGGATGGAGATGACAGTATACAGAGGATGGAGATGACGGTATACAGAGGATGGAGATGACAGTATACAGAGGATAGATATGACGGTATACAGAGGATGGAGATGACGGTATACATACGATGCGATGCGTACCTCTGGATGCTTCTAGCAGGTCTGTTACCTTCCAGTGACAGTTACAGGAAGCCCCTCCCACTGCTAAGTAGGCGGGGCAATGGCCAATCAACCAGCATTGGATGGACCAGAGCTGCCTGTACTTCATAGGGGAGTGGAAGGGGGGTGAGGGGGTCATCCCATTATAGGAGACCCTGGGGGGGTGTTCAGGGTCATCACATTAGAGGCCCGGGGGGGGGTCACGTACACAATATAAAGCGGTGAATAAGAAGTTCTCTGGTGGAGAATCTCTCTGTGATTTTACACACTCACACCCGGGAGGTTCATCTGTGGAGAATGTCCAATCACAGCTTTTTATATACGTCCGTTTAGTGTCAGGTGACCCCCTGGGGACATTTTCCTCCACTTCCTGTCCAGGAGACAAGAAAGGAAGTCACGAATCATTGGTGTCCTACTGCAATAAAATCCCCCACCGGGGTCACCGAGGGACAGAACAGTCCTGGTCCCCCCTCCCCCAACCGGACCATCCACTGAGATGTCTTCTCTGTACCCCGAGGGGGGCGCTGTACAGGGTGTGTCTCCATCTCTACTTAATTGTAAAAAAATGTATAGAATGTTGTAAGTGTGTCACCGAACACGACCTGAGCCCCCGGGGACACCACCCCCAGCCCAACCACTTAGTGTACATGGGGTGCGTCTCCCCCTCGCTCTCTCTCTCTCTCTCTCTCTCTCCGCCCCCTCGCTCTCTCTCTCTCTCTCTCTCTCGCCCCCTCTCGGTCTCTCTCTCTCTCTCGCCCCCTCGTTCTCTCTCTCTCGCCCCCTCGTTCTCTCTCTCTCTCTCGCCCCCTCGTTCTCTCTCGCTCTCTCTCTCTCTCTCTCGCGC
>CM053038.1:33399380-33414380 GCA_028564925.1 Lithobates sylvaticus
GTGTGCTGTATGTCTTGTGTTACAATTAATATCATTGCAGGACTGCCCATCAGTGCCGTATTGGCCAATCGCTGGATCGTTTGATTTCTCGGCTGTGATTGGCTGTCTTGGCCACTGCTAGATTAGTATTGTTGTCTTTGTCCCTTCTGGGGAGATTGACAGTTGTCACCAGGACAGGAAGTGAAGATAGAACATTCTCTTACTCTTCTGGTAAATAAGATGGATTTCCCCTCACTTCCTGTTTCAGATACCTAACAGGAAGTGACTATATTCTCCCCACAGTGAAGGAAATCTCTTCTCTGATAGAACAGGTATCCCCATTGTGGGTTTCTGCTCACTTCCTATACCAGATGCACAACAGGAAGTGAGTACAATCTCCCTACAGCGAGAGCAGGAAGTGAATAAAAAATCACTTGTGAGGGATTTCTTTTCACTTCCTCATCGAAAAACCTAACAGGAAGTGAGTACAATCTCCCCACAGTGAAGGAAATCTCTCCTTTAGAGCAGCTGTCCCCATTGAAAGATCCTGCTTACTTCCTGTACTGGAATCTCCTCACAGTGGGCGGAAATCTCTTCTCTGATAGAACAGGTATCCCCATTTAGGGTTTCTGCTCACTTCCTGTACCAGATACATAACAGGAAGTGAGTACAATCTCCCCACAGTGGGAGCAGGACATGTATGTGGTATGTAAGAGGGATTTCCCCCCTCACTTCCTGTTCCAAATACCAAAACAGGAAGTGAGTATAATCTCCCCACAGTGAAGGAAATCTCTCCTTAAAAGATGTCGCTATTGGAAGATTTCCGCTCACTTCCTGTACCGGATGCACAACAGGAATCCCCCCACAATCCGGAAATCTCTTCTTGGAACATACTGTATGTCCCCATTGAAAGATTTCCCCTCACTTCCTGTACCCGATACACAACAGGAATACAAGGAACTCACTACTTGTACCAGATTCACAACAGGAAGTGGGTACAATCCCCTTACAGAGAAGGAAATCCCTTCTTAGACAGAGCAGGTGACCTCATTGAAAGATTTCCCCTCACTTCCTGTAACGGATAAATAACAGGAATCTCCCCACAGTGAAGGAAATCTCTCCTTAGAACAGATGTCTCTATTGGAAGATTCTGCTCACTTCCTGTCCTGGATGCACAACAGGCATCTCCCCCAAAGTGAGAGGAAATCTCTTCTCAGACAGAACAGGTATCCTCATTTAGAGATTACCCCTCACTTCCTGTATCAGATACACAACAGGAAGTGGGCAAACCCCCCCCCCCCCCACAGTAAAGGAAATCCCTTCTTGGGACAGATGTACCCATCGGAAAATTCTGCTCACTTCCTGTACTGGATGCACAACAGGAATCTCCCCACAAGGAGGGGAAATCTCCTCTTTGAACATACTGTATGTCCCCATTGAAAGATCTCCCTCACTTCCTATGTCTGATACACAACAGGAAGTGAGCACAATCTCCCCGCAATTAATGAAATCCCTTCTTAGAACTGCCGTCCCCATTGGAATATTCCGTTCACTTCCTGTACTGGATGCACAACAGGAATCTCCCCACAAGGAGGGGAAATCTCCTCTTTAAACATACTGTATGTCCCCATTAAAGGATCTTCCTCACTTCCTATGTCTGATACACAACAGGAAGTGAGCACAATCTCCCCACAATTAAGGAAATCCCTTCTTGGAACAGATGTACACATCCTCTCACTTCCTGTACCCAATACACAACAGGAATCTCCCCAAAGTGCAAGGAAAGCTCTTCCTGTACCGGATACACAACAGGAAGTCAGGACAATCTCCCCACAGTGAAGGAAATCCCTTCCTAGACAGCAGGTGACCCCCATCAAAAGATTTCCCCTCACTTCCTGTAAAGGAAATCCCTTCTTAGAACCGATGTCCCCATTGGTATACTCTGCTCACTTCCTGTCCCGGATGCACAACAGGAATTCCCCCCCCCCCCCCCCACAATCGGGAAATCTCTTTTTAGGACTTACTGTATGTCCACATTCAAAGATTTCCCCTCACTTCCTGTACCGGATGCACAACAGGAATACAAAGAACTCCCTTCTGTACAAGATTCACAACAGGAAGTGAGTACAATCCCCTTACAGAGAAGGAAATCCCTTCTTAGACAGAGAAGGTGACCTGATTGAAAGATTTCCCCTCACTTCCTGTAATGGATAAACAATGGATAATGGATAAACAGCAGGAATCTCCCCAAAGTGCGAGGAACTCTCTTCCTATACCAGATAGACCTTCTTCCTGTGAAGGAAATTCCTTCTTAGAACAGATGTTCCCATTGGAAGATTTCGCTCACTTCCTGTACTGGATGCACATCAGGAATCTCCCCACAGGGGAAATCTCTTCTTGGGACATATTGTATGTCCCCATTGGAAGATTTCCCCCTCACTTCCTGTATCTGATGCACAACAGGAAGTGAGTACAATCTTCCTACAGTAAAGGAAATCCCTTCTTAGAACAGATGTCCCTATTGAAAGATTCCCGCTCACTTCCTGTACCGGATGCACAACCGGAATCCCCCCACAATCCGGAAATTTCTTCTTAGAACATACTGTAGGTGCCCAGTGAAAGATTTCCCCTCACTTCCTGTAACAGATACACAACAGGAATACAAGGAACTCACTACTTGTACCAGATTCACAACAGGAAGTGAGTACAATCCCCTTACAGAGAAGGAAATCCCTTTTTAGAACAGATGTCCCTATTGAAAGATTCCCGCTCACTTCCTGTACCGGATACACAACAGGAAGTGAGTACAATCCCCCTACAGTGAGGGAAATCCCTTCTTAGAACGAGCAGGTGACAAGGTTTTTTCCCTTCTTAGAACAGATGTTCCCATTTAATTTTTCCGCTCACTTCCTGTATCGGATAAACCGGAATCTCCCCACAGGAGGAATCTCTTCTTGGGACATACTGTATGCCCCCATTGGAAGATTCCCCTCACTTCCTGTATCTGATACACAACAGGAAGTGAGTACAATCTTCCTTCAGTGAGGGAAATCGCTTCCTAGCCCGGGCATGTGACCCCATTGAAAGATTTCCCCTCACTTCCTGTATCACATACCCAACAGGAAGTGAGTACAATTTCCCTATGGTAAAGGTAAATCCCTTCCATTGCTGGGTTATGACCTGTCGGAGCGCCCCCTGCAGGTACAGAGCTGACAATCTGACCCTCTTGTCCTTCCTGCAGCCTTCCTGTTCCCGGCTCCGGCCATAGAGGAGTCTCAGTCTGACGGGGGACACCTACTGAAGCCCTTCGATGCCAAAAGGGTGAGTTCAGAGGGCCGGGGGGATGGGGGGGGGGGTGGGGGCGTGTTTTCTAAGGTAGAACTCCATCTCCGATATATATCGCTGACCTACGCCTGTCTCCTTTTCCAGCCCCCCTCTGCCTCGGGACGGCCCAAGTCTTGTGAAGTTCCCGGAATCAAGTGAGTACCGCCGGCTGGGTGGGGCGGATCTCGGCAGACCACGCCCCCCCCCACCACCTTATCGCCAGGTGTCATGTGACCTCCCGCTTCTCTCCCGCAGCATCTACCCGTCGGCGGATCAGCCCCCCTGCATCCCTCCGGTGAACTCCCTACTGAACACGGGTGGCTCCCTGCCAGACCTGACCAGTCTGCACTTCCCCTCCCCCCTGCACACCCCGCTGGACCCAGAGGAGTCGGGATTTGGAAGCCTGAGCGGGGGGAGCAGCACCGGGAATCTCGCCAGCACCATGACCCACCTGGGGATCAGCCGCAGCGGCCTGCCCCCTGCCTTCGATTCAACAGGTATGTTCCCGCCATCCTTACTGGCTTTCTAGCAATAAGATGGGCGGAACCACTATGGAGTGGGAGGGGTCTGTCTAACCCATGGAGCCTGGAGGGGTCGCTCTAAGCTCTGGAGCGGGGAGGGGTCGCTCTAAGCTCTGGAGCGGGGAGGGGTTGCTCTAAGCTCTGGAGCGGGGAGGGGTCGCTCTAAGCTCTGGAGCGGGGAGGGGTCGGTCTAAGCTACGGAGTGGGAGGGGTCTGTCTAACCTATGGAGGGGTCCGCCTAAGCTACGGAGCGGGGAGGGGTCGCTTTAGACTACGGAGCGGGCAGGGGTCGGTCTAAGCTACTAGGCGGGGACGGGTCGGCCTAAGCTCCAGAGCGTGGAGGGGTCCCTATAGGCTACGGAGCTGGGATGAGTCGGTCTAGGCTACGGAGCGGGGATGAGTCGGTCTAGGCTACGGAGCGGGGATGAGTCGGTCTAGGCTACGGAGCGGGGATGAGTCGGTCTAGGCTACGGAGCGGGGATGAGTCGGTCTAGGCTACGGAGCGGGGATGAGTCGGTCTAGGCTACGGAGCGGGGATGAGTCGGTCTAGGCTACGGAGCGGGGATGAGTCGGTCTAGGCTGCGGAGCGGGGATGAGTCGGTCTAGGCTGCGGAGCGGGGGGGAGTCGGTCTAGACTACGGAGCGGGGGGGAGTCTGTCTAGGCTACGGAGCGGGGGGGAGTCGGTCTAGGCTACGGAGCGGGGGGAGTCGGTCTAGGCTACGGAGCGGGGGGGAGTCGGTCTAGGCTACGGAGCGGGGGGGAGTGGGAGGGGTCTGTCTAACCTATGGAGGGGTCCGCCTAAGCTACGGAGCGGGGAGGGGGTCCCTATAGGCTACGGAGCGGGGGGGAGTGGGTCTAGGCTACGGAGCAGGGGGGGGGGGAGTGGGTCTAGGCTACGGAGCGGGGGGGAGTGGGTCTAGGCTACGGAGCGGGGGGGAGTGGGTCTAGGCTACGGAGCGGGGGGGAGTGGGTCTAGGCTACGGAGCAGGGGGGAGTGGGTCTAGGCTGGAGTCGGTCTAGGCTACGGAGCGAGGGGGAGTCGGTCTAGGCTACGGCGCGGGGGGGAGTCGGTCTAGGCTACGGAGCGGGGAGGGGTCCCTATAGGCTACGGAGCGGGAGGGGTCAGTCTAAGCTACGGAGTGGGAGGGGTCTGTCTAACCTATGGAGGGGTCCGCCTAAGCTACGGAGCGGGGAGGGGTCGCTTTAGGCTACGGAGCGGGGAGGGGTCCCTATAGGCTACGGAGCGGGGGGGAGTGGGTCTAGGCTACGGAGCGGGGGGGAGTGGGTCTAGGCTACGGAGCGGGGGGGAGTGGGTCTAGGCTACGGAGCGGGGGGGAGTGGGTCTAGGCTACGGAGCGGGGGGGAGTGGGTCTAGGCTACGGAGCGGGGGGAGTGGGTCTAGGCTACGGAGCGGGGGGGAGTGGGTCTAGGCTACGGAGCGGGGAGGGGTCGGTCTTGGCTACGGAACGGGGAGGGGGTCTGTCTAGATTCTGGGGAGGGGGAGTCGGTCTAGATTCTGGAGTGGGGAGGGGTAGTCGGTTTAGACTACGGAGCAAGAGGGATCAATAAGACCATATGGGGCCACAGAATCCAGCCCTGACGGGAAGGTTTGGCTCTAGGAACCCTATTGGATGGACGTCTTTTTTGGGCGGAGTCTGTGGCTCGTCTTGTATAACGTTTCTCGTTGTCTCCATCTTCTCCAGGTTTCTCATCGGACCTCCAGTCCTCTCTGTGCCGCCAGTCCCTGCAGTCCTCCCTGAGTAACCCCAACCTCCAGGCCTCCCTGCGGAACTCCTCCCTGCAGACGTCCTTCAGCAACCCATCCCTGCAGTCCTCGCTCAGCAGCCAATCGCTGCCGTCTTCTCTCAGCAACCAGTCGCTGTCCCCCTCCACCAGCAGCCACAGCCTGACCTCTGCCTACAGCACGCCTTCCTCGCCCTCCTCTTCCTCCTCTTCTTCCTTCCCACCCTTGGCGCCCTCCTCGCTGAACTCCTCCCCCCACCGCCGGGTCCCGCTAAGCCCGCTGACGCTGCCTATGGCCGGAGACGGAAGGAGGCCGCACCAGAAGCAGTTCTCTCCCACCATGTCCCCAACGCTGACCTCCATCACTCAGGTAAGGCCGCACATCATTTGGTATCTTTCTGGGGGGCAGAATGAATGAATCCTGCAAACACGTACCCTACAGAGCAGAGGAGGGGCCTAAATAACTCCTCCCCCTTCCCCATTCTAGTATGCAAATGCTGACCCCAGCCCCGTAGTCACCTCCTGATCCCCCACTTCACCATTGGCGTCAGTGTGATGTGCAGCTTCACTGACCAATGGTGAGTTTGGGGGCTTCCAGTTTGTACCTTTCAAAGCATGGGAGGGGCCTGACCCCCCCCCCAGTCCCTCCTCCCTCGCTTCACCATTGGTTGATATGAATAAACATGATTATAAAAAATGCCTCTGGGTGTCTCGCAACTACTAGCATTACACCACCAGTACAAGTGTTTTGTACCAATAAATACTTTTTTACATGTCCACCCAATACTCAGTTGCTGCTACGCGTTTCATTCAAAGTCCCACCCTCTTGCCCTCATTTTTTTGTACCATTGGCATCTCGGTGTGATGTTCAGCTTCTCTGGCCTATGGCTCTTGGTCCAGAGCTGTCAGGACTTGGATCACCTGCTGGTGGCACTGCGCCTCCCGGAGCGGAAGGCTGTAGTTCTGGTGTCCACCAGCGGGTGTCTCCCTGCAGCCAGCATCAGGTGGAAACTGATTACTGGGATCCGCTAGCTGCTCGGAAAAATTACAACCTTCTGCACAGCCCCACCAGCAGGTGATCCAAGTCCTGACACTGCCAGCTATCGGAGGGAGAGAAAATACAGTAGTCGGCTTGTGTTGTGGTGAATGACGGCAGCCTGGAGTAAGAGCATCATCATTCACAAAGACACAAGCTGCTACTACAGTAGTCTCTTTCAGACTATTAAGCCTGGTCCAGATTTTCAGGGGAGAGAGAATATAGTAGTAGCTGGTTTGCGTTTTTGTTAATGACAGCACCTGTCTCTGGGAGCGGGCACACACTGGAGCCGAGCGCCATCATTCACAACAGCTGCTACTGTAGTCTCTCTCTTCTCAGTGGCTGGGCTCAGTCTTTCTCTTTCGGTACAATGAAATATTTAAAGAAGGTGGAAGAGGAGGCACAGGGCTGCAGGATTAGATGGCGAGCTGCAGAGTGAAGAGGGGGAGGTGGCTTCAGAATTGGCCGAAACTCCATAAATTGGGCTTCAGCCTGGGGAGGAGACACAGAAAAGAAAATGTGGTATTAATTGTGAACCGCTGCACAGATCCTTACAGGACCAAGTGCTATGAGCATTGGGTCCCCAGGGGGACCCAACAATGATTTATCAACACTGGGCGATACGTCCTCTATAAGGGCAACTAGGGAGGCTTGATCAGGGAGGGGGCCATGTTAAATTTTTTGGGTCAAATCCAGATTTTTCCCTTTCAGAACAGAACAGTTGTTTGTGTTTATTGATCCTATGTATGGTTGGAGGGTTTAATGTTTGTTTTGTTTTCACCCCGCAGGGAGTTCCCCTGGACACCAGCAAGATGTCCACCGACCAGAGGCTTCCCCCGTACCACTTCAATCATCCCAACCTGCTGCACCAGCCTGCCCAGCAGATGTCTCAGTCCCAGCAGCCTTTGCACCAGTCCTCTCAGCCAATGGGCAACTCCCAGCAGCACCCCCAGGGAATGGGCAACTCCCAGCAGCACCCCCAGGGAATGGGCAACTCCCAGCAGCACCCCCAGGGAATGGGCAACTCCCAGCAGCACCCCCAGGGAATGGGCAACTCCCAGCAGCACCCCCAGGGAATGGGCAACTCCCAGCAGCACCCCCGGGGAATGGGCAACTCCCAGCAGCACTTGCAGAAGCACCCCCAGGGAATGGTCAACTCTCAGCAGCACTCGGAGCACCACTCCCAGGGAATGGGCAACTCCCAGCAGCATCCCCAGGGAATGGGCAACTCCCAGCAGCAGCACCACCCCCAAGGGATGGGCAACTCTCAGCAGCAGCACCCCCAGGGGATGGGCAACTCTCAGCAGCAGCGGCACCACCCCCAGGGGATGGGCAACTCTCAGCAGCAGCACCACCCCCAGGGAATGGGCAACTCCCAACAGCAGCACCACCCCCAGGGGATGGGCAACTCGCAGCAGCACCACCCCCAGGGAATGGCCAGCTCCCAGCATTCCTCACAGTCCCCGCAGGCGATGCCCCAGTCTCAGCTGCCTTACCATCAGTCCCAGAATCCTCTGAACCACACCCACCCCTCAATGACCCAACAGTCCAAGGAGTCCCTAAACCAGCAGCCCTCTGTAGACACTTCCCAGAAGGCTTTGCAGCAGCAGAATCTCTACAATGACCTTTCTGCGCTCCAGTCCGACATTCAGAACTTTTCCTATCAGCAGAGTTCTGGGGACTTCCAATACCAGCCCTTCCTGGGGGATTACCAGGTGAGTGATGTATGTGGGTGAGATATTGAGGGGGTGGGGGGGGGGGGTCTGTGGCCTCGTTCCGTATCCTGATGGCGGCCATCTTGTTCTTTTCTGTCTCTGCAGTCTTTGCTCAGCAGCCTGTTTGACGAGTGTGATCTCCCGCTTCCCTCCCAGCGGTCCCAGCAGGTACGGCGCATATTTTGTTGTCAGGAAGTCAGGAAGGGGGGGGGGGGGGGTCATTAATGGGATTTAAATATAAAGCTCAACAGGACCCTGAAAAAGATCTTCCCTCCTCCTGGTGATCCCCCCCATTGAAGCCAGCAGGCCTCGCACTGTGGAAGCTCCTTGTCTGTTGGGCGGTGGAAGCTTACACACGTCTGACTACTTCCTCCTAGTCAGGTGACAAAAAGCAGGACTGCAATTGGCTGCTAAAGTCTGACCAGTACATCCTAAGAGGGCGGTTCCCCCAAAACCGGGGTGTGTCAGGGCAGAGCTCAGAGGACAGGAAGGTAATGGGGAGTGCCGGGGGATGGGATGGGGGGGTCAGGTAGGCTGAGGTGGCTCTCTAATTAGGCAAATTAGGCGGTCGCCTTAGGCCTCGCACTCCCAGGGGCCTCGCGGCCACCTAATTTGCCTGACGTGTATAGGAGTTGGAGGGAGTGTCCACTTGCATTATTTTTCCCGTTTTGGGCGTGAGTGGTTCTTAGATTTGCCTAAGGCCTCACAAAGCCTAGAGCCGCCTCTGTACAAGGCCCCACAAGTTCAATATATAATAAAGTGGGAGGAGCTGAGAATAAATGCCCCGTAAACTCACGTGATTTCTTTGTGTTCAGTTTGATCAATATCACATGACGGAGAACGGGCGGGACTATCTGCACGGCGGGGGCGGGGACTTCAACTCTCCGCCTTACAAGAAACAGAACAGCGGCAACTGCTTCCGGCACGACCCCATCCCCAACATCATCCTTACCGGTACGTAACCCCCTCCCCCCTCCCCAACATCATCCTTACCGGTACGTAACCCCCTCCCCCATCCCCAACATCATCCTTACCGGTACGTAACCCCCTCCCCCTCCCCCATCCCCAACATCATCCTTACCAGGTACTTAACCCCCTCCCCCACCCCCCCAACCATCCCTCCTACCGGTACGTAACCCCCTCCCCCTCCCCCATCCCCAACATCATCCTTACCGGTACGTCACCCCCTCCTCACCCCCCCCAACAACACCCTCACCCCACAACCCCCCCACCCCCCCACCCAACCCAACCCGCGACCCCCCCCCCCCATCCCCAACATCATCCTTACCCGGTACGTAACCCCCCCTCCCCCTCCCCCATCCCCAACATCATCCTTACCGGTACGTAACCCCCTCCCCCATCCCCAACATCTTCCCTTACCGGTACGTAACCCCCTCCCCCCTCCCCAACATCATCCTTACCGGTACGATAACCCCCTACCCCATCCCCAACATCATCCTTACCGGTACGTAACCCCCTCCCCCTCCCCCATCCCCAACATCATCCTTACCGGTAAGTAACCCCCTCCCCCATCCCCAACATCATCCTTACCGGTACGTAACCCCCTCCCCCATCCCCAACATCATCCATACCGGTACGTAACCCCCTCCCCCTTCCCCAACATCATCCTTACCGGTACGTAACCCCTCCCCCCCCCATCCCCAACATCATCCTTACCGGTACGTAACCCCCTCCCCCATCCCCAACATCATCCTTACCGGTACGTAACCCCCCTCCCCCATCCCCAACATCATCCTTACCGGTACGTTACCCCCCCCCATCCCCAACATCATCCTTACCGGTACGTAACCCCCTCCCCCATCCCCAACATCATCCTTACCGGTACGTAACCCCCTCCCCCATCCCCAACATCATCCTTACCGGTACGTAACCCCCTCCCCCCCGCCCCCATCATCATCCTTACCGGTACGTAACCCCCTCCCCTCCCCCATCCCCAACATCATCCTTACCGGTACGTAACCCCCCTCCCCCATCCCCAACATCATCCTTACCGGTAACTAACCCCCCCCCTCCCCAACATCATCCTTACCGGTACGTAACCCCCTCCCCCATCCCCAACATCATCCTTACCGGTACGTAACCCCCTCCCCCTCCCCAACATCATCCTTACCGTACGTAGACCCCCTCCCCCATCCCCAACATCATCCTTACCGGTACGTAACCCCCACCCCCTCCCCCATCCCCAACATCATCCTTACCGGTACGTAACCCCCTCCCCCCTCCCCAACATCATCCTTACCGGTACGTAACCCCCTCCCCCCTCCCCAACATCATCCTTACCGGTACGTAACCCCCACCCATCCCCAACATCATCCTTACCGGTACGTAACCCCCTCCCCTCCCCCCTCCCCAACATCATCCTTACCGGTACGTAACCCCCCCCTCCCCCACCCCAACATCATCCTTACCGGTACGTAACCCCCTCCCCCCTCCCCAACATCATCCTTACCGGTACGTAACCCCCTCCCCTCCCCCATCCCCAACATCATCCTTACCGGTACGTAACCCCCCCCTCCCCCATCCCCAAAATCATCCTTACCGGTACGTAACCCCCCCCCTCCCCCATCCCCAACATCATCCTTACCGGTACGAAACCCCCCCCCCCCCAACATCATCCTTACCGGTACGTAACCCCCTCCCCCACCCCAACATCATCCTTACCGGTACGTAACCCCCCCCCCCATCCCCAACATCATCCTTACCGGTACGTAACCCCCCTCCCCCATCCCCAACATCATCCTTACCGGTACGTAACCCTCCCCCATCCCCAACATCATCCTTACCGGTACGTAACCCCCTCCCCCCCCCCCAAATCATCCTTACCGGTACGTAACCCCCTCCCCCTCCCCAACATCAACCTTACCGGTACGTAACCCCCTCCCCCCCCCCAAACCATCCTTACCGGTACGTAACCCCCTCCCCCCTCCCCAACATCATCCTTACCGGTTCGTAACCCCCTCCCCCATCCCCAACATCATCCTTACCTTTCGTAACCCCCCCCTCCCCCATCCCCAACATCATCCTTACCGGTACGTAACCCCCCCCCCCATCCCCAACATCATCCTTTACCGGTACGTAACCCCCTCCCCAACATCATCCTTACCGGTACGTAACCCCCCTCCCCCATCCCCAACATCATCCTTACCGGTACGTAACCCCCCCCCCCCCAACATCATCCTTACCGGTACGTAACCCCCTCCCCCTTCCCCAACATCATCCTTACCGGTACGTAACCCCCTCCCCCATCCCCAAACCCACCCTTACCGGGTTCGACCCCCCCCCCTCCCCCATCCCCAACATCATCCTTACCGTACGTAAACCCCCTCCCCATCCCCAACATCATCCTTACCGGTATGTAACCCCCTCCCCCGCCCCCCTCCCCAACATCATCCTTACCGGTACGTAACCCCCTCCCCCGCCCCCATCCCCAACATCATCTAAAGTATTCCTTAGGCAGGCCCTCTTATCACACCTAAGCTGAATTCTGATTGGTTAATGTTGAGATGTAATTAATGGACGGTCTGTTTTGTGTTGCTCCTCCCAGCGGTGGACTCCCCTCCCCCCGGCTTCTCCAAGGAGATCACCTCGGCACTGTCCTCCGTCCCCGGCTTCGAAGGGGACCCCACGCTGGGACTGGAGGATGAACTGAACATCGAGCCGCTCACGCTGGACGGGCTGAACATGCTGAGCGACCCGTACGCCCCGCTGACCGACCCGCTGGTGGAGGATTCCTTCCGCTCCGACCGCCTGCAGTGACCGCCGGCTGCGCCAGCCACTCACAGATTGAAAACGGTTGTGGGCGGAGCCTGATGGCTGGACGAGGAAGGTCCCCGATATAGAGGGGTCATGTGACCAGCACTGCCTCAGTCGTGGGCAGGGACCAGAGGACCGCCCTCGTCACTTGGCTCCGCCCACCGCAGGGACCCTGCAGCCGAACTTGAACACAAGCTGTAAAATATTGTCAATAGATTTTTATTTTGTTATTCTAAAGAAGAGAAAATCTATTTACCAAATTTATAAAAATATATTTTATTACTTTGGAGGCCGAGAAGAGCGAGCGGAGGTGAGCGAGAAGTTCCTGGCTGGAGAGGGAATCCGGCCCCAACTGTATTCAGTTTTGGATGGAGGGGGGAGAGCGGATGTCTGTGACCCCACTGGGGAGATTCACCCCTTACTTCCTGTCCCTGTGACACCCATACAGGAAATGAGGGGAGTGGTTCTCCTCTGTACAGGAAAAGGAGGTAGTGGTCGCCGTCTGTACAGGTAATGGGGGGGGGGGGGTCCTTGTCCGTACAGGAAATGGGGGAGTGGTCCTTGTCCGTACAGGAAATGGGGGAGTGGTCCTTGTCCGTACAGGAACTGGGGGAGTGGTCCTTGTCCGTACAGGAAATGGGGGAGTGGTCCTTGTCCGTACAGGAAATGGGGGAGTGGTCCTTGTCTGTACAGGAAATGGGGGAGTGGTCCCCGACTGTACAGGAAATGGGGGGGGGGTGGTGGACCTTATTTGTACAGGAAATGGGGGAGTGGTCCTTGTCTGTATAGGAAATGAGGGGTGTGGTCTTTGTCCGTACAGGAAAAGGGGGTAGTGGTACCGGTTTGTACAGGAAATAGTGGGAGTGGTCCTCGTCTGTACAAGAAATGAGGGGAGTGGTCCTTGTCCGTACAGGAAATGGGGGAGTGGCCCTCGTCTGTACAGGAAATGGGGGAAGTTGTCCTTGTCTGTACAGGAAATAGGGGAGTGGTCTTTGTCCATACAGGAAGTGGGGGAGTGGTCTTTGTCCGTGGGGGGAGTGGTCTTTGTCCATACGGGAAGTGGGGGGGAGTGGTCTTTGTCCATACGGGAAGTGGGGGAGAGTGGTCTTTGTCTGTACAGGAAACGGGGGCAGTGGTCCTCGTCTGTACAGGAAATAGGGGAGTGGTCTTTGTCCATACAGGAAGTGGGGGGAGTGGTCTTTGTCCATACGGGAAGTGGGGGGAGTGGTCTTTGTCCATACGGGAAGTGGGGGGGAGTGGTCTTTGTCCATACGGGAAGTGGGGGGGAGTGGTCTTTGTCCATACGGGAAGTGGGGGAGTGGTCTTTGTCCGTACAGGAAATGGGGGAAGTGGTCCTCGTCTGTACAGGAAACGGGGGCAGTGGTCCTCGTCTGTACAGGAAACGGGGGCAGTGGTCCTCGTCTGTACAGGAAACGGGGGCAGTGGTCCTCGTCTGTACAGGAAGTGGGGGGAGTGGTCTTTGTCCATACAGGAAGTGGGGGGGAGTGGTCTTTGTCCATACAGGAAGTGGGGGGAGTGGTCCTTGTCTGTACAGGAAATAGGGGAGTGGTCTTTGTCCATACAGGAAGTGGGGGGAGTGGTCTTTGTCCATACAGGAAGTGGGGGGGAGTGGTCTTTGTCCATACGGGAAGTGGGGGGAGTGGTCTTTGTCCATACAGGAAGTGGGGGAGTGGTCCTCATCTGTACAGGAAATGGGGGGGGGTTGCGGTTGTCACTCGTACAGGATAGGAGGGAGCATTTGTCACCTGTGCAGGAAATGTGGTGAGTGGGTGTCACTGAGACAGGAAGTCGCGGGCCGCTATAAAAACATTGCCAGAAGTTCTAATCTTTCCCCTCTCTGTGTCCCCAATTCGAGATTTCCCATTACTTCCTGTCCTGACAGGAAGTGAGAGGAAATTTCTCCATTGGGGGGGCACCGAGAACAGTCTGACGGAGGCTCCAACCCTTCCCTAATCCATCCAAAACGAAACAGCTGCCCGCCATGTTTGGGCCACCCAGGTGGTGGTGGTGGTGAAGATGGGGCTTTGGAGCTATAGCTGCATTCATCCAACCAGCATGCAGAGCTCAGGGAGGGAACATTTACCCAAAGTGGGGGCAGAACTTCCCCTTTAAGTGACGTTTCTCTAAACTGTCCCATTATGATAACTGTCATCCGATGTGAGGCCCATCCCCCACTGTCATAACCCCCCCCCCCCTACTCATGCTGAGCCTAGAAACACTTCCGCTGGGTAGCTGTCTTGTCGCTTAATCACATGACCAAACCTAAGCATGGGCAGAGCCAGTCTTGGGTCTGAGCTCCTCCTCCAGCCGCAGAGCCCCACCCCCTCGGATCTATGCAGGGAAGCCGCTCACCACCTCTGTGACCTTAAAATGACAATGAGGTCGCCATTGCTGACGGGGTGAATAAACCGTGAATGCCCCCCCCCCCCCAAGAAGGAGTACCCCGTCCTGATGGTGCAGGAGCAGAGCGTGGACTGTAGGGGGCGCTCCGTCCCTGGCCGGCCTTGTACGGACCTCACCATTTCCTTTTCTTCTTTTGTTGTTTTTGTTACAATGTATAAATGTAAATATTTGTATCAAACATTTCCTTTTTATATAATAAAAAAACTTCAACTCTCACGGAGCTCCGCCCATTTTTGGTCCCCGCTGAAAGGAGGAGCTGAGACGGCTCGTCACATCCTGTGTGTCGGACTCTGGTGGAAAACTGGGGGGCGGAGTTTCCCCTCACTTCCTGTTCTGGTGACACCGTATAAGGCAAGGTGTCACCGGGACAGGAAGTGAGGTAAAATCTCCTCCCTGTATAAATGAATCCGCCCATCGCTCTGGAAGGATAATCAATATAATAATCGATGGATCAGGGTTGTGTTTATTGGGGATCGCCCTCCT
>CM053038.1:33419380-33431880 GCA_028564925.1 Lithobates sylvaticus
GGGTGTATACAGGGTATATAGAATGTCTGTGGGGTGTATACAGGGTATATAGAATGTCTGTGGGGTGTATACAGGGTATATAGAATGTCTGTGGGGTGTATACAGGGTATATAGAATGTCTGTGGGGTGTATACAGGGTATATAGAATGTCTGTGGGGGTGTATACAGGGTATATAGAATGTCTGTGGGGGTGTATACAGGGTATATAGAATGTCTGTGGGGTGTATACAATGCCCCCCCCCCCCCGGGGCACTGTGATCTAAGGGGGGCTGTGATTTAGGGGAAGGGCACTGATTGATGGGGGGGCTTTGATTTGATGGGGAGGGCTGTGATTTAAAGGGGACACTGTGATATACAGGGGGGCGGTGATGTGGAGGGGGGCTGAGAACACTGTGATATACAGGGGGGGCTGTGTTTTGGTGGGGGGGTGAGACACTGTGATATACAGAGGGGACGGTGATGTAGAGGGGAGGCTGAGAACACTGTGAAATACAGGGGGGGGGCTGTGAGGGCAGGGGCGGGGGGGCTGTCTCGGAGGGGCCGGGCGGGCCTTGGGGGGGCCGAGGCGCCTGTGATGGGCGGGCGGCTGCGGGGCCTGGGGTCTGTTGGGCGGCGGCGGGGGGGCTCGGGGGCCGGCCTGGGGGGAGGCGTGGCTGTGGCTGTGGGGGCCGGCTGTGGGGCGGCGTGGGCCGGGGGGGGCTAGTATGGTGGGCTGGGGGCGGCGGGCGGGGGCTGGCCGGGCTTTGGGCGCGGCTATGGGCTGTTGGGGGCGGGCGGGGTGGCAGGGGCGGGGCCTCGGGGGCCCGAGGGCTTGGGGGGCTGTGGGGGCTGGGGGGGCTAGAGGGGGGGGCTGGGGGGGGCTGGGGGGGGGCGGGGGCGGGCGGCCGGCTGTGGGGGCAGGCCAGGGCTAGCTGGGGCGGTGGCGGGCGGGCGGCTGTGATCGGCACTGGGCGGCTCCGGGCTGTCGGGCCGGGGGGGGGCGGGCGGGCGGGGGCGGGGGGCCTCGGGCTGGGGGCGGGCTGTGGGGCGGCGTTGGGGGGGGGCGCGTGGCCTGGTGGCCTGTTGGCTGGTGGGTGGAGGCGGGGGGGGCGGGGCTGTGGGGGGCGGGCCTGAGGGGGGCGGGCCTGCGTCGGGGCGGCTGGGGGGGCTGGGCGGGGCGGGGCGGGCGGGGGTGGGCCCCGGGGCCGGGGGGGGGCTGGCTGGGGCGGCTGGGGCCGGGGGGCCGGGCCCCGGGCTGGGCGGGCGGGGCGGGCTCTGTTGGGCGGCGGGGGGGGCGGCGGGCGGGGTGGGGGTGGGCTCGGGGGCTGAGGGCTGTGATTTGGAGGGGAGGGGCCGGGGGGGCGGGCTGGTGGGGGGGGCGGGATGTGAGGCTGTGGGGGGGGCGGGGGGGGGGGGCGGTGGGGGGGGGGGGCGGCGGGGGGGGGGGGCGGGCTGGGGGGCTTGGGGGGGCCGGGGGGGCTTGGCGGGGGGGCGGGCGGGCGGCCGGGGGGGGTGGGGGGGCAGGGCCGGCCTGTTGGCGGGGCGGGGGGCCTTGGGAAGGGGCTGGGGGGGCGGGCGGGGCGGGCGGCGGGGCGGGCGGCCTGGCTGTGGGGGTGGGGGGGGCCGGCGGGCCGGAGCGGCGAGGGGGGCAGGTGGGGCCTGTTGGGGGCGGCGGGGGGGGCCTGAGGGGGGCGGGCGGGGAGGGCGGGCGGCTCTCTGTTGGGCCCGGCGGGTGGTGCTTTTTTCGGGGGGCTGTGGTCGCTGCCGGGGGCAGCTGTGGGCTGTGCGGGGCGGGCTGGGCTGCCTGTAGGGGAGGCTGTGGGCCGGCCTGTGGTGGGGGCTCTGGGGGGGCGGGGTGGCTGTGGGGGCTGTGATCTGTGGGGCTTGGGGCGTGCGGCGGCGTGGGGCCGGGCCTGTGATTTGGCTGCGGCGGCTGGAGGCGGCTTGGGCTGGCGGCTGTGGGCGTGGGGCTGGGGGGCTTGGGGCTGTCTGGGCTGTAAGGCGGCGGGCGGGGGTGGCGGCCCGAGGGCCTGTGTGATCTGTGGCTGCTGACCATATCGTGAGTTAAGGGGGGCGGCGGCCGGGGCTGCCGGCGGGGGGGGGGGGGGGCAGGTGGTGGAGGGGGGTGCGGGGGCTGGGGCATCGGCTGGGGGGCGGGGGCGGGGGGGCTGCGGGCGATGGCTGAGGGGCGGCGGGGGGGGGGCTGTGGGGGGGCGGCGGGGCCTGTGGCCGGGGCGGTGGCGGGGGCACTGGGGGGCTCGGCCGGCCTGGGCAGGGCGGCGTTTGGCGGCTGGGGGGGGGCCGGGGGGCGGGCGGGGCGGGGGGGCGGCCGGGGTCCTGTGGGGGCCGGGCTGGGGGCGGGGGCGGGGGGGCCGGGCGGGATGGCTGGGCTGGTGGGCTTGGGGGCGGGCGGGCTGTGGGCTGTGTGATTGGGCTGCAGGGGCGGGCGGGCGGGCGGCTGTGATTGTGCTGGGGGGCCTTTGGGCTGGGGGGCCTGGCGGACGGGGCGGCGGCTGTCGGGCTGTGGCGGGCGGGCTGGGCGGGGGGCCTGGCGGGCCCTATGGGCTGGCTGGGGCGGGCTGGGGGGCCCGGGCTGTGGGGGCGGGCGGGGGGGGCGGCTGGGCGGGCGGGGCCCTCCGCTGGGGCGGAGGCGGGCAGGGCGGGGCTGTGGGCTGGGGCGGGCTGGGCTGGGCGAGGCGGGGCGGCGGGGACCCGGTGGTCGGCGGGCTGGCTGGGCTGTGTGGGGGGGGGGGGGGCGGGCGGGGGGCCGGCTGGGGCCGGTGGGGGGGCTTTGGGCGGGGGCCTGTGGGGCTGGCCGGGCTCGGGCGGGGCCGGCGGGGCTGCCGGGGGGCTGTGTGGGGGGTTGTGATTTGGAGGAGGGGGCTGAGAAACTGTGATTACAGGGGGCGTGATGTGGAGGGGGGCTCTGAGAACTGATATTACAGAGGGGGGCTGTGATGTGGGAGGGGGGGGGCTCAGAGAAACACTGTGATTTACAGGGGGGGGCTGTGGTGTGATTTGGATGGGGGGGCTGAGAACACTGTGATATACAGATGGGGGCTGTGATTTGGAGGGGGGGCTGAGGACACTGTGATATATACAAGGGGGTGGTGATGTGGAGGGGGGCTGAGAACACTGTGATATACAGGGGGGCTGTGATGTGGAGGGGGGCTGAGAACACTGTGATGACAGGGGGGGCTGTTCGATGGAGGGGGGCTGAGGTCAATGTTTACAGGGGGGCTGTGATGTGGATGGTGGGCTGAGGCACTGTCTTACAGGGGGGCTGTGATTTTGGAGGGGGCTGAGGACACTGTGATATACAGGGGGGGCGGTGATGTAGTGTGGGGGGTCTGAGGGACACTGATGTACAGGGGGGTCGTGTGTGGAGGGGAGGCGGCGGCCGGGGAGGGGGGGGGCGGCGCTGGGCGCGGGGCTGGGGGTTTGGGCGGGTGTGGGGGCGGGGGGCGGCCTGGCGGCTGAGGGGGGGCCGGCGGGCGGCGGCCTGGACGGGGGGGGGGGGGCGGGGGGGGGGGGCTGGGGCTGGGCGTGGGCTGGGGCTCTGGGCTGGCTCGGGCTGGCTGGGCTGGGGGCCTGGGGGGCGGCGGCGGGGCCTGGCCGGCGGCGGGGGCGGGGGCTGGGCTCGGCGGCGGGCTGGCTGAGGACACTGATGGACAGGGGGGGTGTGATGTGGAGGGGGGGGCTGAGGACACTGCTGTTCGTTGGAGGGGGGATTGAGGAACCCCCAACTGATGGTACAGGTGGGCTGTGATGTGGCGGGGGGGCTGCGGGACAATGATATCAGGGGGGCTGTGATTTTGGAGGGGGGCTGAGGACACTGTGATATACAGGGGGGCGGTGAGCGGTGATGTAGAGGGGGGCTGAGTGGGGGACAGTACCTCCACTGATGTACAGGGGGGGTGTGATGTGGAGGGGCGGAGGACATGATGGACAGGGGGGTGTGATGTGGAGGGGGGGGCTGAGGACACTGATGTGGAGGGGGGGGGCTGAGGACACTGATGTGGAGGGGGGGGCTGAGGACACTGATGTACAGGGGGGCTGTGATGTGGAGGGGGGGGGCTGAGGACACTGATGTACAGGGGGGCTGTGATGTGGAGGGGGGGGGGGCTGAGAACACTGTGATATACAGGGGGGGCGGTGATGTGGAGGGGGGGCTGAGGACACTGTGATATACAGAGGGGGCGGTGATGTAGAGGGGGGCTGAGGACACTGATGTACAGGGGGGGGTCGTGATGAAGGCTGGAATGGGGTGGGGTTTCCCCCTTGATGCCCCTCCCCCTCTGTGTTCTTGGTGTTGATCTTCTCTGATCCCCCCTGATGGTCCCTCTCGGATATTCTGATCCGTCTCCCCTCCGGAGGACTCGGCTATTTTTGTCTGATGATCTATTTGAAGCCTGGTGGTCCTCGGAGAGATGACAGCTGTGTGGGGTCCTCCGCTCTCTCCGGCCGCTCCGAGGGGAGTGCGGGTCGCACGACGCCTCCGCCGAGAACCCCCTGATCTGCCCCGATACATTCATTTATCATTGTTTATTATTTATAGATTCTTTATTGATCAGATAGAGAGATACAAAGTAACAACATTGTTTATAAACATTGATCAGACGGGAGATACAAAGAAACATTGTTTATAATCATTGCTCAGACGGGAGATACAAAGTAACATGGTTTATAAACATCGATCAGACGGGAGATGGAGAGATACAAAGTCTGGCCTGGCATGGTGTTTTGTGGGGACGTCATTAGAATGCAGCGCCCGGTGCCCGCTCTCCTGCCAGCTGAAGGGACTCGGCGCCCTCAGACAAGGCGGTGATTATTCTCCGGCCGGCACAAGGATTCGTTGTTCCCTTTCCAGCGATCTTCTCGCTCCGTCTGATGTCTGTTGTCAAGGACAACCAATCAGGTTGCAGAAAGAGTTGCTATGGGCAGCCCTGCCAGTTTTTGTTTTGCCCCCCCCCCCCCCTGGTGTCTTGGCCCAGGAGAGGCTGGGTGAGGGTGACGTCCTAGATTCGGGGGTCACACATTTCCTGTCCTCCTCGGGGCGGATCGCGGGGTGAGTCGGGTTCTACGGTGATAGGAAGTGATTTTTTTTTACTTGGCTGACGAATCGAATCGTCTTCCTGTCCGGCTTCCTGTTTTCTCCTCTTCACTTTCTCTCTCTGCACCAGCCTGGCGTGTTCACCGCCCCTCCACCCCCGTCGCTTCCACCGGAGCTTCCTGGGTGCTTGCCTGGCGCTGCCCGCCCCGATCACCTGTACCTGAGACGATGACAAGACCCCCAGGTCTGTACACCCGCTGAGCCCATTATGAGGGGTTCCCACCATCCATGTGCCGAGTTCCCGGGTCTGTACACCTGCTGTGCCCATTATGAGGGGTTCCCACCATCCCTGTGCAGAGTTCCCAGGTCTGTACACCCGCTGTGCCCATTATGAGGGGTTCCCCCCATCCCTGTGATGAGTTCCCTGGTCTGTACACCCGCTGTGCCCATTATGACAGGTTCCCACCATCCCGGTGCTGAGTTCCCAGGTCTGTACACCCGCTGTGCCCATTATGAGGTGTTCCCACCACCCCTGTGCTGAGTTCCCGGGTCTGTACACCCGCTGTGCCCATTATGAGGGGTTCTCACCTTCCCAGTGCTGAGTTCCCGGGTCTGTACACCCGCTGTGCCCATTATGAGGAGTTCCCACCATCCCTGTGCTGAGTTCCTGGGTCTGTACACCCGCTGTGCCCATTATGAGGGGTTCCCACCATTCCCTGTGCTGAGGTCCCGGGTCTGTACACCCGCTGTGCCCATTATGAGGGGTTCCCACCATCCCTGTGCCGAGTTCCCGGGTCTGTATACCAGCTGTGCCCATTATGAGGGGGTCACACCATCCCTGTGCTGAGTTCCAGGGGTCTGTACACCCGCTGTGCCCATTATGAGGGGTTCCCACCATCCCTGTGCTGAGTTCCCAGGTCTGTACTCCCGCTGTGCCCTTTATGAGGGGTTCCACCCTTCCCTGTGCTGAGTTCCCGGGTCTGTACACCGCTGTGCCCATTATGAGGGGTTCTCACATCCCTGTGCTGAGTTCCCGTGTCTGTACACCCGCTGTGCCCATTATGAGGGGTTCCCACCATCCCTGTGCTGTTTTCCCGGGTCTGTACACCCGCTGTGCCCATTATGAGGGGTTCTCCCCTTCCCTGTGCCGAGTTCCCGGGTCTGTAACCCGCTGTGCCCATTATGAGGGGGTTCTCCCCATCCCTGTGCTGTGTTCCCGGGTCTGTACACCCGCTGTGCCCAGTATGAGGGGTTCTCCCCATCCCTGTGCTGAGTTCCCGGGTCGGTACACCCGCTGTGCCCATTATGGGGGGTTCCCACCATCCCATGTACTGAGTACCCGGGTCTGTACACCCGCTGTGCCCATTATGAGGGGTTCCCATCATCCCTGTGCTGAGTTCCCAGGTCTGTACGCCCGCTGTGCCCATTATGAGGGGTTCCCCCCATCCCTGTGCTGAGTTCCCGGGTCTGTACACCTGCTGTGCCCATTATGAGGGGTTCCACCATCCCTGTGCTGAGTTCCAGGGTCTGTACACCCGCTGTGCCCATTATGAGGGATTCCCACCATCCCTGTGCTGAGTTCCCGGGTCTGTACACCGCTGTGCCCATTATGAGGGGTCCCACCATCCCTGTGCTGTTCCCATTATGAGGGGTTCCCATTATGAGGGGTTCCCCCATCCCTGTACTGAGTTCCCGGGTCTGTACACCCGCTGTGCCCATTATGAGGGGTTCCCACCATCCCTGTGCTGAGTTTCCCGGGTCTGTACACCCGCTGTGCCCATTATGAGGGGTTCCCACCATCCCTGTGCTGAGTTCCCGGGTCTGTACACCCGCTGTGCCCATTATGAGGGGTTACCACCATCCCTGTGCTGAGTTCCCGGGTCTGTACACCCGCTGTGCCCTTATGAGGGGTTCCCATCATCCCTGTACTGAGTTCCCGGGTCTGTACGCCCGCTGTGCCCATTATGAGGGGTTCCATCATCCCTGTGCTGAGTTCCACGGGTCTGTACACCCGCTGTGCCCATTATGATTCATCCCTGTGCTGAGTTCCCGGGTCTGTACACCTGCTGGCCCATTATGAGGGGTTCCCACCATCCCTGTGCCTGAGTTCCCGGGTCTGTACACCGCTGTGCCCATTATGAGGGGTTCTCTCCATCCCTGTGCTGAGTTCCCGGGTCTGTACACCCGCTGTGCCCATTATGAGGGGTTCCCACCTTCCCTGTGCTGAGTTCCCGGGTCTGTACAACCGCTGTGCCCATTATGAGGGGTTCCAACCATCCCTGTGCTGAGTTCCCGGGTCTGTACACCCGCTGTGCCCATTATGAGAGGGTTCCACCATCCCTGTGCTGAGTTCCCGGGTCTGTACACCTGCTGTGCCCATTATGAGGGGTTCTCCCCATCCCTGTGCTGAGTTCCCGGGTCTGTACACCCGCTGTGCCCATTATGAGGGGTTCTCCCCTTCCCTGTGCTGAGTTCCCGGGTCTGTACACCCGCTGTGCCCATTATGAGGGTTCCCACCATCCCTGTGCTGAGTTCCCAGGGTCTGTACACCCGCTGTGCCCATTATGAGGGGTTCCCTCCATCCCTGTGCTGAGTTCCGGGGTCTGTACACCCGCTGTGCCCATTATGAGGGGTTCCCACCATCCCTGTGCTGAGTTCCGGGGTCTGTACACCCGCTGTGCCCATTTATGAGGGGTTCCCACCATCCCTGTGCTGAGTTCCCGGGTCTGTACACCCGCTGTGGCCCATTATGAGGGGTTCCCACCATCCCTGATTTTTAATGATGGTGGTCCATAGTCCCAAAGGTGGGAAAGAACAGAGACGAATGGAAGGGGGGATCGCAGGTATGGCGCCCCCTACAGATACATGAATCCACCAGTTGTCTCCACTTGCCCCAATCTACTTTCAGGTGGGCGGAGTCATTAGATGATCAGCTGTGCAAAAAAAAAAAACCTTTTGGGGTGACATCCCGGCTCCTTGCCATCCTTCTGTGGGAGTGTCATAAATTCTGCAAAGGGGGCGGTACCACTTGATGAGCTGAGCCCAGGGTGGCCTGATGACACACCCCTTAGGGGGCGGGTTCTTGAACACTGGGTGTTGTCATTTTCCCCCAGCAGAGGAGCGGTG
The DNA here is from genome assembly GCA_028564925.1 of Lithobates sylvaticus. Lineage (NCBI taxonomy): Eukaryota > Metazoa > Chordata > Amphibia > Anura > Ranidae > Lithobates > Lithobates sylvaticus. The sequence continues at coordinate 33,427,539 of CM053038.1, forward strand.
CCAGGTGGCTGTAAGTGAAAGTGAAACTGCAGCAGAGAAAAATCATTTGGTGTGTTGTTAATGTTCTCTTCTTCTTTTCTTCTCTCTCTTCATCTTCCTGACATCAAATCCCGTCCTACATCTCATCGCCCGGCTCCTCCCCCACCCATAGGATCCCCGAAATGAAGACCCTTCCTGTCCGGCACATCGGGGGACCCCACATCACCGGGAGCCCATGACTTCCATTCTGATCAGCTCGGGTGAGTCGGATCTGATTTACTTCTTCATCATTGGTCTGTGTCGCTTCCACTTCCCGGCCTTCACATGGAATATAATTAATTTGATTTAATATAATATTTAATGTACTTTAATATATATTATTTAATTTGCATATAATATAATTTTTATATAATATTAAATGTAATGGAATTTAATATAATTTTAATTTTTTATTGTAATGGAACTTATAATATAATTTAATATTTAATATAATTTTTATATTTAATGTACTTTAATTTAATATCATTTTATTATTTCATTTAATATATTTAATGTACTATAAAATATATATATATATATTATATATATATAATTGTAATATAATATTTAATGGAATTTATTATAATATAATTTTTTATTTTATTTAAAATATTTAATGTACTATAATATATATATTATATATATTATATATATATATATATATATATATATATATATATATATTTAATATCATAATTTCATTTAATGTACTATTTAATATGTGTGTATATATATATATATATATATATATATATATATATATATAATAGTACATTAAATTAAATTATAAAATTATGATATTATATTAAATGAAATTAAATAATATATATATATATATTATATTAAAGTACATTAAATATTATTTTAAATGAAATAATAAAAAATGATATTATAATTTCCATTAAATATTATATTAAAATTAATATATATATATATATATATATATATATATATATATAATATTTAATGGAATTTATTATAATATAAATGAATTTAATATAATGGAATTTCATATAATATTTAATACAATATAGAGGGGGGAGGGGAGCACAGGAAGTGACACTGGAAGACGAACTGATACATTGTATCCATACAGAACATTAACTCCCCTCCCTCCTCCTGGGAGCGCAGGCTCCTCCCCCTGGACTGAGACGGCCTCCTCTGATGACACTGTGAGCTTCTCACAATGTGCATTAGAAGCGGCAGCAAGTCAGAGCCCCACCCCTTATCTTGGCTGGGGGGACGCCCCTTTTTTTTTTTACTCCTGCTTTACTGTCTCTGGCCCCGCTCCCTTTTTATTCATTGAATTCCAGTTCAATCATGGAGGCTCAGCATCACATGTGGGCAATACCTAGTGCCTGGCTAGGACCGCCCCCCCCCCCCCTCCTCTGCGTATTTTGATTATTTGATTAACTCCTCCCACTGCTTGTGTCAGGGCCAAGGGCTCTACAGAGGTGTGCTGAGGCACGGGGGGGGGGGGGTGATGTTTTCAGGAAAGCCATGTACAGCCCCTCCCACCAGCCACAATCTGTCGACGTGTTTCGTCCACAGCAGCCTTTCTCATAGCAATGTCTTTCCTAATTCTGCTATGAGGAAGGCCGTTGCCGAAACGCGTAAATCTACTGTATTGGAGAAGGTGTGGAACAGCCTGAGCCTCCATCCTTTTTTATTTAAGGCAGTTGAGCGGGGGGTATGTCATTTTCTTCCCCTATAATATAAGCTATGTACCGCCCCCTGCTGGCCCCTCCCACCAGCTATGACCTGCCTGCATTGCATAGAGAAGCACAGGGACCTGGTGATGACATCACAGTATCTGACAAAAGTGAGCACACCCCTCACATTTTTATATTCCATGTTAATATATTTAGGACACCTTTTGTAGGGCACAGATTTTCTAGTACTTTGCCCATTATATGATCTACAGTACGTGACAAAAGTAAGTACACCCCTCAGTGACATTCATGTGACAACACTGAAGAAATGACACTTGTCTACAATGTAAAGTAGTGAGTGTACAGCTTGTGTGTATATGTATATATAATTTTATAAAAAATTAAAAAAAAATCTTCTTTTAGCACCAACAACATGCTGCCATGATGGAGGAGGGGCCCCCGAAGCTGGTGGACTATTTCGTAGTGGCGGGTCTGACGCCGACCTCTAAGCCGCTGGAGGATGAGAGCCGCCGGCCGGCGCGCCCGCCGGAGCCCATCACCGACGTGGCCGTCATCATACGCTCCCTGGGCGAGGACGTCCCTCAGGGCTACACCTGCATCGAGCGGACCCCCGGGGGCCACAGCGCCGACCTCAGCACCGGCCTCCTCACCAACCAGCAGCTGTACCTGTGCTACCGCCGGGGGAGGGACAAGATGCCCATCACGGAGCTGGGGTGAGCTGGAGCGGTGGGCGGAGCGTCCCGTGCTCTGTGCATGTGGGTGCGTCCATCCTTGTCTTATCCCAGCATGCCTCTCTCTCTTCTCTCCCGTCTCTCAGGGTCTACTATGAGGGGAAGGAGGAGAGGAAGCCGGGACTGGAAGTCCTGGAGACCACGCCGTACAGCCGCTCCGCCAACCTGAGCTCCGGAGCGCCCGGCCAGCCCAAAGCCTTCCTCTTCGTCAAGAGGGTCCCCGAATCCCTGGGGCTCAACACGCTGGGGGTGATGGACATCTGTATTATTAACCCCAGCAAAGGGGAGAACACCCCCCATACCTTCTGTAAGGTGGACCGCAACCTCAACACCAGCATGGTGAGCAACGCAACATCGCCTACTGCTATATACCTCTGACATATACCGCAGTGCTGTACAGAGAACACTGAGCCAATCACATCAGTCTCTGTACAGAGGAGCTTACACTCTAATGTCCCCCCCCCCACAGTCACATCAGTCTCTGTACAGAGGAGCTTACACTCTAATGTCCCTCCCCCCACAGTCACATCAGTCTCTGTACAGAGGAGCTTACACTCTAATGTCCCTCCCCCCACTGTCACATCAGTCTCTGTACAGAGGAGCTTACACTCTAATGTCCCCTCCCCCACAGTCACATCAGTCTCTGTACAGAGGAGCTTACACTCTAATGTCCCCTCCCCCCACAGTCACATCAGTCTCTGTACAGAGGAGCTTACACTCTAATGGCCCCTCCCCCCACAGTCACATCAGTCTCTGTACAGAGGTGCTTACACTCTAATGTCCCCTCCCCCACCACAGTCACATCAGTCTCTGTACAGAGGAGCTTACACTCTAATGTCCCCTCCCCCACAGTCACATCAGTCTCTGTACAGAGGAGCTTACACTCTAATGTCCCTCCCCACAGTCACATCAGTCTCTGTACAGAGGAGCTTACACTCTAATGTCCCCTCCCCCCCAGTCACATCAGTCTCTGTACAGAGGAGCTTACACTCTAATGTCCCCCCCCCCCCCCCACCCCCCAAGGAGCTTACACTCTAATGTCCCCTCCCCCAGTCACATCAGTCTATGTACAGAGGAGCTTACACTCTAATGTCCCCACCCCACAGTCACATCAGTCTCTGTACAGAGGAGCTTACACTCTAATGTCCCCTCCCCCACAGTCACATCAGTCTCTGTACAGAGGAGCTTACACTCTAATGTTCCCTCCCCCCACAGTCACATCAGTCTCTGTTCAGAGGAGCTTACACTCTAATGTCCCCTCCCCACAGTCACATCAGTCTCTGTACAGAGGAGCTTACACTCTAATGTCCCTCCCCACAGTCACACACTATTATTATACATTTACTAGGATCTAAGTCATGTAATATTCTTTTGCAGTTTGGCCCCGCCCTCTTTCTCTGCTACAAGAAGGCCATGGCGAAGACGCACAGCTTGGTGTATGAAGCAGGTCAGTGTGTGGGATGAGGTGGGGGTGGGGTGGGGGGTGTCCAATTGGTCGGTGCTTATATCGCACTTGGTGTGTAGTGAGCCCTCCAGTAGAGATTTTCTGTGGAACCTTCCGGAGATATCTGACCTCGTATTGATGGATTTCCTTCACAGGGGTGATCTGCCGGTTCCCCGAGACGGACAACGAGCTCGTCCCGTTCCCGGAGCTGGTCCCCATGTTCTGCCTGCCGATGGGGGCCACCATTGAGAGCTGGTCGCTCAACACTAAGTACCACCTACCAGTCTTCTCCACCTTCGTGCTGACCGGAGCGTCTGGGGACAAGGTAAGCCGGCTCTTCTGCTCTGTCCCAGTTTGGTCAAAAGGGGGGGGGGGGGGGCAAGATTTCCAAAAGTGGGACAATGCCCTTTAAATGGCCATGGTTCTGGAGTGCGTTTGCCTAACGACTCGTATAGAAGTGATGGTCAAGGTTCACG
>CM053038.1:33436880-33456880 GCA_028564925.1 Lithobates sylvaticus
GTGTGTGATGGTGGTATGGGGTGCGGCATGCCATGCAGGGTGTGTGGTATGGGGTGCGGCATGCCATGCAGGGTGTGTGGTATGGGGTGCGGCATGCCATGCTCGGTGTGTGGTAAGGGGTGCGGCATGCCATGCTGGGTGTGTGGTACGGGGTGCGGCATGCCATGCTGGGTGTGTGGTACGGGGTGCGGCATGCCATGCAGGGTGTATGGTACGGGGTGCGGCATGCCATGCAGGGTGTGTGGTATGGGGTGCGGCATGCCATGCAGGGTGTGTGGTATGGGGTGCGGCATGCCATGCAGGGTGTATGGTACGGGGTGCGGCATGCCATGCAGGGTGTGTGGTATGGGGTGCGGCATGCCATGCTGGGTGTGTGGTATGGGGTGCGGCATGCCATGCAGGGTGTGTGGTATGGGGTGCGGCATGCCATGCTGGGTGTGTGGTATGGGGTGCGGCATGCCATGCAGGGTGTGTGGTACGAGGTGCGGCATGCCATGCAGGGTGTATGGTACGGGGTGCGGCATGCCATGCAGGGTGTATGGTACGGGGTGCGGCATGCCATGCAGGGTGTGTAGTATGGGGTGCGGCATGCCATGCTGGGTGTGTGGTATGGGGTGCGGCATGCCATGCTGGGTGTATGGTACGGGGTGCGGTGTGTGTTCAGTGTTGTCTCATTTGTCGATCTGCAGTATTTCCATGTCTGTCTTACAGGAGTGAAGAGAAGAAGATCCCGTCCTATCAGACGCTGCCTCGCAAACCCTGCAAAGTCCTCCGCAACTGTCTGAGCGACCTCCACAAACAGCTAGACGAGAGTGAGGCCTCTGCTTACATCACCCCTCTGTGCCCGCTGATTGGGGCCCTGTGCTCTTAGCTGTGCCTGCTGCTAATGCTGCAATTGGTCTGTGCCTGCTGTTACTGCTCTGTGCCCGCCGTCTGTGTCACTGCTCTGTGCCCGCCGTCTGTGTCACTGCTCTGTGCCCGCCGTCTGTGTCACTGCTCTGTGCCCACTGCCTGTGTCACTGCTCTGTGCCCACTGCCTGTGTCACTGCTCTGTGCCCACTGCCTGTGTCACTGCTCTGTGCCCACCGCCTGTGTCACTGCTTTGTGCCCGCTATCTGTGTCACTGCTCTGTACCCACCGCCTGTGTCACTGCTTTGTGCCCGCTATCTGTGTCACTGCTCTGTGCCCGCCGCCTGTGTCACTGCTCTGTGCCCGCTGCCTGTGTCACTGCTCTGTGCCCGCTGCCTGTGTCACTGCTCTGTGCCCGCTGCCTGTGTCACTGCTCTGTGCCCGCTGCCTGTGTCACTGCTCTGTGCCCGCTGCCTGTGTCACTGCTCTGTGCCCGCTGCCTGTGTCACTGCTCTGTGCCCGCTGCCTGTGTCACTGCTCTGTGCCCGCTGCCTGTGTCACTGCTCTGTGCCCGCCGCCTGTGTCACTGCTCTGTGCCCACCGCCTGTGTCACTGCTCTGTGCCCACCGTCTGTGTCACTGCTCTGTGCCCACCGTCTGTGTCACTGCTCTGTGCCCACCATCTGTGTCACTGCTCTGTGCACGCCGTCTGTGTCACTGCTCTGTGCCCGCAGTCTGTGTCACTGCTCTGTGCCCGCCGTCTGTGTCACTGCTCTGTGCCCGCCATCTGTGTCACTGCTCTGTGCCCACCGTCTGTGTCACTGCTCTGTGCCCACCGCCTGTGCCACTGCTCTGTGCTGTCTCTGGTCTGTGTCACTGTCCTGTGCCCGCTGTCTGTCACTGTCCTGTGCCCGCTGTCTGTGCTGTTTTTGGTCTGTGTCACTGTCCTGTGCCCGCTGTCTCTGGTCTGTGTTACTGTCCTGTGCCTGCTGTCTCTGGTCTGTGTCACTGTCCTGTGCCCGCTGTCTTTGGTCTGTGTCACTGTCCTGTGCCCGCTGTCTCTGGTCTGTGTCACTGTCCTGTGCCCGCTGTCTCTGGTCTGTGTCACTGTCCTGTGCCTGCTGTTCAGTCTCTGGTTTGTGTCAATGCTCTGTGCCATCTCTGGTCTATGTCACTGCACGGTGCCCTCTGTCATTGCTCTGTGCCCGTTGTCTTTGCCGTCTCTGGTCTGTGTCCCTGCACTGTGCCCTCTGTCTCTTCCCTGTGCCCACATTCTGTGCCGTCTCTGGTCTGTGTCCCTGCACTGTGCCCTCTGTCTCTGATCGGGGTCTGCATTGCACCTGCTGTCTGTCCTTGTCTCTGCACTGTGCCCTCTGTCATTGCTCTGTGCCCGTTGTCTTTGCCGTCTCTGGTCTGTGTCCCTGCACTGTGCCCTCTGTCTCTTCCCTGTGCCCGCATTCTGTGCCGTCTCTGGTCTGTGTCCCTGCACTGTGCCCTCTGTCATTGCTCTGTGCCCGCTGTCTCTTCCCTGTGCCCGCATTCTGTGCTGTCTCTGGTCTGTGTCCCTGCACTGTGCCCTCTGTCATTGCTCTGTGCCCGCTGTCTGTGCTGTCTCTGATCGGGGTCTGCATTGCTCCTGCTGTCTGTCCTTGTCTCTGCACTGTGCCCGCTGTGTGTGCCCCATCTCTGGTTTGTGCCCCTGAACATTATAAGCTCAAATTGCCTTTGGCTCCAGGCTGAGTGCCTAGCTGTGCCTATTGGATATCGGGGCTCTCAGTCCAGGGCCCCTCACAGCTCCCATTCCTATGGCGATAGTACTGGGGGTGCATTATATGGTGTTTCTCTATTATACACCAAGTTTTCCTCCTGAGGTCAGTTCCAAAAGTCGCTCAGCTAAACTTGGCAAGTTTCGTCTTTTATGGCTGTGCCGGGAACTCCGGGGAGATCTGTCTGGAATCCAGTCCCCCCCCCCCCCCCAAGAATTCAGAACCCCGTCTTTTAACACACTCAGATTGGTTGTGATTTATTGTGTCCAGAATGCAAGTCTCTGAGGGTCCTCTCTGTCTCCCCCCCCCTCCCCCGCAGTGTACAACAAGCCCATGGAGGAAGCATCTCTGGAGTTCCTGCTGAAGGATTACGATCTGATCTACGCCCGGCGGACGCAGCTGGAGCTGGATGTGCGAGCCTCGTTCCTCCGATTCATGGCCTGCCTCTTCAAAGGGTACCGATCCTACCTCCTGCCCATCACACAGGCGCCCTCCGAGCGGACACGGGACTTCAGCAACCTCTTCAACGTGGAGGGTATGACGGAGGAGAAACCGGCTAGCTCTTTGTTTTTCGGGAAGCAAACGGTCCTAATATGGACAGTTACACCCACCAGGGGGGTTCACATTAACCCTTCATAATGAATCCTTTCATGATGCGATTCCAGAATAAGAGATTACACTCATGACATCTTGGTTGTATTTTTTCGACGCATTTCGGCCGGACAGAGCCTGCTTCTTCAGATGATCAAAAACCAGTCAATGGAGCGATTATAATATGGCCATCAACCCTCCAAGGTACAATTGCACAAACTCCAGGGAGTACGGCTCTAATACGCTCCACCCTTAGGATGGTGTCAGCCGAAGCGTATTGGAGCCGCACTCCCCGGATTGTCGGGGGTCTTTTGAGGAACGTTGGTTTCTGGTCCACCCATCCATGTGGCTGGTTTGCCTTGCGTCGGCTTTTACATATTTGTATGTGTTGTTGACAATTCTGACAGTTCTACATAAATGAGCTATCTTCCTGAAGAAGCAGGCTCTGTCCTGCGTAACGCGTTGAAGAATGCAATCAAGACGTCATGAGTGGAATCTCCTATTCTGAAGTGGCATCATGGAAGGAATCATTACGAAGGGTTACATAGTATTACATAGTATTACATTAGTGTTACATAGTTACATAGTGTTACATAGTAGGTGAGGTTTGAAAAAAGACACAAGTCCATCATGTCCAACCTATGTGTGTGATTATATGTCAGTATTACATTGTATATCCCTGTATGTTGCGACCTGGTTCAACAGCTCTCATGATTGGCTGGGGGGAGAACATCTGGGGGGATCTAGGATGGAAAAGGACCGGGGGGTCCTAGTAGATGATAGGCTCAGCAATGCCAAGCTGCTGCTAACAAAGCAAACAGAAGATTGACATTAAAAAGGGGATCAACTCCAGAGATAAAACGATAATACTCCCGCTCTACAAGACTCTGGTCCTGGTCCGGCCACACCTGGAGTATGCTGTCCAGTTCTGGGCACCAGTCCTCAGGAAGGATGTACTGGAAATGGAGCGAGTACAAAGAAGGGCAACAAAGCTAGTAAAGGGTCTGGAGGATATTCCCGAGACTCCCGAGGTACATTATGGGTCTGAGGGGGTGGGCTCTGTATTGTAGGGGGGGTCTGCATTGTAGAGGGGTCTCCACTGTAGGGGGGGGGTCTGCACTGTAGGGTGGTCTGTACTGTAGGGTGGTTTGTACTGAAGGGGTGGGGTCTGCATTGTAGGGGAGTCTGCACTGTAGGATGGTCATGCAGGGGGGGTCTGCACTGTAGGGGGGGGATGTGTAACATGCAGGTGTCCAGAGATGTGGGGGGGCTGTGCAATGTAAAGGGGTCTAGAGGTGCAGGGGGATGTGTAATGTAAAGGTGTCCCGAGGTGCAGGGGGATGTGTAATGTAAAGGGGTCCAGAGGTGCAGGGGGATGTGTAATGTAAAGGGGTCCAGAGGTGCAGGGGGATGTGTAATGTAAAGGGGTCCAGAGGTGCAGGGGGATGTGTAATGTAAAGGGGTCCAGAGGTGCAAGGGGATGTGTAATGTAAAGGGGTCCAGAGGTGCAGGGGCGTGTGTAATGTAAAGGGGTCCAGAGGTTATGTGTAATGTACACAGTAGTGGCAAAGAGATATTTAAGGATGCAGAGGTATGAAGGGGGCACAATGGGGCGTTTTTACGTTTTAAGGTGGGGGGGGATGCCAGATATAGGATCCGCCCCGGGTGCCAAATGCACTAGGTACGCCCCTGGTTGAGGAACAAGCCAAAGGTCGGTAACGAGTGGTAGTGGAGATAAGGACAGCAGCAGGTACGCAAAGAAGCAAGATATTGTTTGGAGAGGGAACAATAATCTGGCAAACAGGAAGTTCAGAGACATGGCTTCCATCAGGAAGTTCACGGGAGGAGCAAAGAGTTCAAGGTTCACCAGAAACAAGGCAAGATTGTCCTAAGAGATCAGATAGGAAGCTGTCCAACATCTGAGGTGGCACAGCGAGAAGAGCTACAGCCAGACACCCGAGGTCACCGGTTCAGATCCGGACCCCGACTACCGGTCACCAGAAAAGCCAAGGTTAGGTTTGTTAAAGCAAATCAATGCACAGACAAGTCCACCAGGTGCAACCAACTCTCCACGATTAAGCTCCAGTAGGGTTAGGTGCACTCGGTGGACTTGGTGGCATTGATTTTGCTTCAGTACCCTTAACTTTGGCTTTTACAGTGAGTGGCTTTTCCCCCCCTCATTCTTCTGAGAATGGAGGTGATGAAGGTTCGCGATCGTGGGGGGCCGGTCGGCACATCCCCTTCTCTGGTCGCGGCTCTAATCAGTTTCTACAGCGGCTGTCAGCTGAGCAGAGTGAAGCGGCCTCCCCCTCCTTCTTTATCTCTACACACGGCTGTGCATGCAGAAGGAGGGGGAGGCGGCTTCATTCTGCTCGGCTGACAGCCGCTGTAGAGACTGATTAGAGCCACGACCAGAGAAGGGGATCATTGTGGGGGGGGTCTGTATTGTGTTAGGGGGGGCTCTGTGCACTGTAGTAAGGGGTCTGTACTGTAGTGAGGGGTCTGCACTATAGTGGGGGGTCTGTACTTTAGTGGGGGGGGTCTTACTTTAGTGGGGGGTCTGTACTGTAGGGAGAGGGTCTGCCCTGTAGGGGGTCTGTGTAACATGCAGGGGGTCCAGAACTGTTAGGGGGGTGTCTGTATAACATACAGGCGTCCAGAGCTGTGGGGGGCTGTGTAATGTAAAGGGGTGCAGGGCTGTATAACGTAAAGGGGGTGCAGAGGTGCAGGGTACTGTGTAATGTAAAGGGGTCCAGAGGTGCAGGGTACTGTGTAATGTAAAGGGGTCCAGAGGTGCAGGGTACTGTGTAATGTAAAGGGGTCCAGAGGTGCAGGGTGCCGTATAATGTAATGGGGTACAGAGGTGCAGGGTGCCGTGTAATGTAAAGGGGTCCAGAGGTGCAGGGTGCCGTGTAATGTAAAAGGGTCAAGAGGTGCAGGGTGCTGTGTAATGTAAAAGGGTCAAGAGGGGCAGGGTGCTGTGTAATGTAAAGGGTAAAGGGTCAAGAGGTGCAGGGTGCTGTGTAATGTAAAAGGGTCAAGAGGTGCAGGGTTCTGTGTAATGTAAAGGGGTACAGAGGTGCAGGGTGCCGTATAATGTAATAGGGTCCAGAGGTGCAGGGTGCCGTATAATGTAATAGGGTCCAGAGGTGCAGGGTGCCGTATAATGTAAAGGGGTCAAGAGGTACAAGGGCTGTGTAATGTAAAGGGGTCCAGAGGTGCAGGGTGCAGTGTAATGCAAAGGGGTCCAGAGTTGTGGAGAGGGGGTACATAGTGACAAAAAGATATTGAAGGATGCAGGGGGCACAATGTGATGTTTTTACATTCCAAGGTGGGGGGGGGGGGGTGCCAGATATAGGATCCGCCCCGGGTGTCAAATGCTCTTGGTACGCCCCTGGTGCTGGGTGGCTGGAGAGGTAGGTGAAGCCTACAGCAGAACTTTATTTTCTTTACACATGGAGGCTTCTCGCCCTCAACCTTCTAGATCTAACCCTCTAAACCTGATTACCCTAATCCTAAGACATGGAGAGTGAATGAAGAGTGAGATGTCGGTCATCTGAGGAACCCTTGGAACCTTCTATAGAGTAGACGTAGACAAGCTGGTTCTTGGGAAGAAGGGTGGACAAGGTGTAGTAGGTGAGACCTGGGCTGTGGACACATAGAGGAGAGTGAGTTATGTGAGGGAGATACAAGGATGAGGAGAGGATCACACAGGGTGCCGTATAATGTAATGGGGTACAGAGGTGCAGGGTGCCGTATAATGTAATGGGGTACAGAGGTGCAGGGTGCCGTATAATGTAATGGGGTACAGAGGTGCAGGGTGCCGTATAATGTAATGGGGTACAGAGGTGCAGGGTGTCGTATAATGTAATGGGGTACAGAGGTAGAGGGAAGGTCATTCGTGACCCCACGAATGACACTATTGTTTATAGTTAACAAATTTGATTAGAAAGGTTCACATACCGGCAACCGAGGAGGTGTCGGGTGTCGGGTGTTGGGTGTCGGGTGAAGAGGAATTGTTGGGTTGAGAAGTTATGAATAATTTTACTTTCCAGGGTTCAAGAAGTCGAAGGACCGGGCTCACCAGAAATTCTACTCGCAGATGATGAAGACTCAGATGTTCACGCAGTTTATCGAAGACTGCTCCTTCGTCAACGAGAGGAACGCATCTCTGGAGTTTTTCGATAAATGCGTGGAGAAGGTAAAGCCGCGTCCGGCATGTTCTCCTTGGCCCATCTGAACCCACCTCAAGCCGTGATGTGAGTTGTACTTTGCTTTTTTAGGTGCAGGTGGATGGGGAGAAGATGGAAGATCTGCATCTGGTAGAGCTGGACGAGTCTCACCGCAGTGAACATACCGTATTTATTATGCCTGCCGAGATGCCACTGGACCCCCATGGCATAGAGCCGCCAGCCCAATACAAGTGAGGATTTGTTTCACCAAGTTGGTGCCCCTTTTACTTTTGTTGTCACAGGTGGGGGCCCGGGTCCACGGGAAGAAGGGCAGTCTGGGGGACCTCGGGAGCATAACTGAGGGTAGAGAGGCAGCAGCTGATGGTGATGGTGAAGGGACGGGTCATATGAAGATGCACTGGGAGCCACTAGATGACACCAGACTATTTTGGGTGCACTGTAGTCACTGTAGGCACAGGTTATTGGGTGTACTAGTTGCATTGGAGCCGTTGGGTACACCGGGTGCACTACGGTCACTGGAGTCACTGAGTGTACTAGGTGCATTGGAGTCATTGGGTTCACAGGGACAATTAGGGTCACTAGATGACACAGGTTATTGGGTGTACTAGGCGCATTGGAGTCACTGGGTACACCGGGTGCACTACGGTCACTGGGTGTACTAGGCGCATTGGAGCCACTGGGTTCACTGGGTCCATTAGGGTCACTAGATGACACAGGGGTCACTGGGTGTACTAGGCACATTGGAGTCAATTAGCGCATTGGAGCCACTGGGTACACTAGTGTGCCCTAGGGTCACTAGATGACACTGGAGTAACTGGGCGTACTAGGCGCATTGGAGCCACTGCGTACACACAGGTACACAGGGGTCACTGGGTGTACTAGGCACATTGTAGCCACTGGGTATACTGGGGAGCACTAGGGTCATTAGATGACACAGGGGTCACTGGGTGTACTAGGCACATTGGAACCCTGGGGTATACTGGGGAGCACTAGGGTCATTAGATGACACAGGGGTCACTGGGTGTACTAGGCACATTGTAGCCACTGGGTATACTGGGGTGCCCTAGGGTCACCAGATGACACAAGTGTCACTGGGTGTACCAGGCACATTGGAGCCCCTGGGGTGCACTAGGGTCACTAGATGACACTGGAGTAACTGGGCGTACTAGGCGCATTGAAGTCATTGAGCACGTTGGAGCCACTGGGTACACTGGGGTGCACTAGGGTCATTAGATGACACAGGGGTCACTGGGTGTACTAGGCACATTGTAGCCACTGGGTACACTGGGGTGCACTAGGGTCACCAGATGACACAGGGGTCACTGGGTGTACCAGGCACATTGGAGCCCCTGGGGTGCACTATGTTCACTAGATGACACTGGAGTAACTGGGCGTACTAGGCGCATTGAAGTCATTGAGCACGTTGGAGCCACTGGGTACACTGGGGTGCACTAGGGTCATTAGATGACACAGGGGTCACTAAGTGTACTAGGCACATTGTAGCCACTGGGTATACTGGGGTGCACTAGGGTCACTAGATGACACTGGAGTAACTGGGCATACTAGGCGCATTGAAGTCATTGAGCACGTTGGAGCCACTGGGTACACTGGGGTGCACTAGGGTCATTAGATGACACAGGGGTCACTGGGTGTACTAGGCGCATTGTAGCCACCGGGTACACTGGGGAGCACTAGGGTCACCAAATGACACAGGGGTCACTGGGTGTACCAGGCACATTGGAGCCTCTGGGGTGCACTAGGGTCACTAGATGACACAGGGGTCACTGGGTGTATTAGGGGTATTGGAGTCATTGAGTGCATTGAAGCCACTGGATTTACTAGGGTCACTAGATGACACTGGAGTAACTTGGCGTACTAGGCGCATTGAAGACTTGAGCACGTTGGAGCCACTGGGGTGCAGTGGGGTGCACTAGGGTCACTAGATGGCACAGGGCTCACCGGATGTACTAGGCACATTGAAGTCATTGAGCACATTGGAACCCCGGGGTGCACTAGGGTCACTAGATGGCACAGGGGTCACTGGGTGTACTAGGCAAATTGTAGCCACTGGGTGCACTAAGGTCATTAGATGACACAGGGGTCCCTGGGGGTATTAGGGGTATTGGAGTCATTGAGTCCATTGAAGCCACTGGATTTACTAGGGTCACTAGATGACACTTGAATAGCTGGGCATACTAGGCGCATTGAAGTCATTGAGCACATTGGAACCCTGGGGTGCACTAGGGTCACTAGATGGCACAGGGGTCACTGAGTGTACTAGGCGCATTGGAGCCACTGGGGTCACTAAATGGCACAGAGGTCACTGGGTGTACTAGGTGCATTGGGGCTACTTTGTGCATTGGAGTCAGTGGGCGCACTGGAGTCAGCTACACTGGGTGCAGTGAAGTTACTGGGTACACTGGGCACATAGGAGTCAGTGGGTGCACTAATGTTACTGGGAGCGCTGGAGCCACTGGGCACATTGGGGATAGTAAATGGCGCAGGATGCTCTGGGGTGTATTTGGAGTGGTGGGGCACACAATGGTGCACTTGGGATCCCTAGATGACACGGGGCATACTGAGCACACTGGAGGATACAGGGGGGCACTGGGAGACAGCGGCGCACTGGAAACACTGAGGGAAATCTACCAAGACCAGATAGAGGTCCCCTCCCGCCTGCCTCCATCTAGAACAAGAAAGGCATTTTGGTTGGAGTTTCTCTTTTAATTTCATCCATTTCTCTTTCTCCGCCGCAGGTACGAAACCTTCCCGGTTCTCCAGAGAGACCTGTTTGAGCTTCCACAAGATCTGCTGCTGGCGCCCCCTATCCAGTCAAAAACGAGCGCCCCTAGCAGCCCCGCACCTCGACGAACTAAGCAAGTAGGTGAAAGATTGATTTTGGGTTCATAACCTTTGTAAAGGGACATGTTCCTGTTATGCCCCTCCCCCCCCCCCCCCCCCCCCCTCCGTTGTATCAGGAGGGTGACAACACTTTGCGGAACCTACTACCTTACAAATTCTATCCCATTATCTTGTTTTCTGCTGCATTGCTCTGATATCACCCACCTAGAGCCCTTCTTCTCTTATAGACCCGCTTTAAGTACCACTTCCGCCATGCCTGTCGGCTTAAAAAGTAGCAGCTTCCACTGCGAGCCTGATTTTAGCTTTTAGCTGGTGTTTTAAGTCTAAACACAGAATTCTGGTTATTATACGGGCTGGGGAAAAAAATTTATGTTGTTTTTTTTTTTTTTTTTTTTTTTTTTTTTGTGTCTGGCAGGAGATCAAGTCTGCCCAGCGGGTGGCCCAGATCTATTCTTCCATACCGGAGATGTGGGCAAAATGTCTTCTGGGACATTGCTACGGTTTGTGGTTCATCTATCTGCCCACCTTCGTCAGAGCCACCACCTCCAAGGTGCGAGCTCTGCAGACCGCCTACGATGCTCTGAAACAGATGGAGACGAAGAACGTGGTCCTCCCGGATGAGGTGAGCCGCTTTCAACGTTTCAAATGCTTTAACTCCCATCTGATGTACCTCCCCTATTATCCAAAGTGAACTCATTTTGAGGTGCTTTAGAAAATCAGAAATTTGGGGTGACGTGAGACCCCATCGCTGTACCCAGAGACTTCGTATACGGTGAAGCCTATATTCACTTTTGTGTAATTCTCAGTGCGCATTTCAAGGAAATTCTGGAGACAAGGAGATATTGGAGGCATTGGGGTCACTGGTGTGCATGGGGACACAGTGTTGCTTGAGACACTGGAGCATTGGGGGGTCAGGGAAGTGCACAGGGGGCACTGGGGTCGCTGGAGGCAGAGGAGAGCTGGTGTCATTGTGTGACACAGGATGCTGTGCAGTCACTGGGAAGCACAGGGTACTCTGGGGTCATGGGTGTTGCGGAATGCTCAGGAGGGGTCACTGGGTAACAATGGGAGCGCACAGGACTCCACAGAGCCAATGGAGTTCTAGAGATGCAGGAGTCACTGCAGGCACTGGAGCGCTGGGGTCACAGGACAAAGAGTTACTAGATGTGTGTATATGAGAAAAACGTACCCGCTGCTATGTGAAACCTCGGAAATTACAAACATCAAAGAATAAATTTATATATATATATATATTTATTTATTATTTTTTTTTTTTTTACTTGGTTAATTTTTTTTTTGCCCCTTTTTTTTTTATTTATTTATTTTTTTTTCTTCATTTAATAATTTTATTTGGACTTTAGTTATTTTATCCACTAGGTTTTATTCACTTTATTGAACAAGCTCACCATTATTCCTTGTTTTATTTGAAAGAATTGCTGGAGACACAGGGGAAAAGAGTGACTGGGGCCACTAGAGACGCAGGGGAAAAGAGGCACTGGAGACACAGGGGAAAAGAGGCACTGGGGTCACTGGAGACACAGTGGAAAAGAGGCACTGGGGCCACTGGAGACACAGGGGCAAAGAGGCACTGGGGCCACTGGAGACACAGGGGAAAAGAGGCACTGGGGCCACTGGAGACGCAGGGGCAAAGAGGCACTGGGGCCGCTGGAGACGCAGGGGCAAAGAGGCACTGGGGTCACTGGAGACGCAGGGGCAAAGAGGCACTGGGGCCACTGGAGACACAGGGGAAAAGAGGCACTGGAGACACAGGGGAAAAGAGGCACTGGGGTCACTGGAGACACAGGGGAAAAGAGGCACTGGGGCCACTGGAGACACAGGGGAAAAGAGGCACTGGGGCCACTGGAGACACAGGGGAAAAGAGGCACTGGGGCCACTGGAGACACAGGAGGCACATTTTCACTGGAGCACTGGGGTTGCTGGAATGAACAGGAGGCACGTTGTCACTGGGGGAGCGCTGGGGTCACTTGAGACACAGGGGAGCGCAGGGGACACTGGAGACACAGGGGACACTGGAGACACAGGGGAGCGCAGGGGACAATGGAGACGCAGGGACAATGGAGACACAGGGGAGCGCAGGGGACAATGGAGACACAGGGGAGCGCAGGGGACAATGGAGACACAGGGGACAATGGAGACACAGGGGAGCGCAGGAGACACAGGGGAGCGCAGGGGACAATGGAGACACAGGGGAGCGCAGGAGACACAGGGGAGCGCAGGGGACAATGGAGACACAGGGGAGCGCAGGAGACACAGGGGAGCGCAGAGGACAATGGAGACACAGGGGAGCGCAGGGGACACTGGAGACACAGGGGTGCAGGGGACACTGGAGGCACAAAGGGTTCAGATTAGGCATACCAATGCATTGTTGGAATGATGAGCCATGCGCAATTTGAAGCTGGTGCCAGTCAGGTGAGCTGTCTCCTGATTGGCTAGGCAGGAGACCCAGCCCTGGGTCATAGAACAGGTGAGCTCTACATAAAACAACATAATCTGGTAAAATTAAAAAAACCTCCAGCAAATCTTCCACCCACCGTCCGCTCCATGGATAATGACGTTTTATCTGTTGTATTCATCAACTGCAACATTCAGCTAATAAATTTAGGAAGGTCATTAAATCCGGAACCCACCAAGACCCCTCCCCCAAGTGCAGCCATTTTTTTTTTTTTTTTTTTTCTTTATGACTTTATTTTTTTCCCCATGGTTTTTTTTTTTTTTTTTTTTTTGTAACTTTTACTGCCCCCCGTTTGTTTCCTGACCTGATGCTTCCCTGCAGGTCTGTTACCGCATCCTGATGCAGCTGTGCGGTCAGTACGGGGAGCCGGTGTTGGCTGTTCGCGTGATGCTGGAGATGCGGAAGGCCGGGATCGTCCCCAACGCCATCACCTACGGTTACTATAACAAGGTACCCCCTACCGAGCTGTGCGTCCCGCCACGTTTCCTCCATGGGGGGGCGGTAACTAAACCTTCTGTGTCTGTCACCAGGCTGTGCTAGAAAGCAAATGGCCGTCCAGTAACCAGAGCGGGAGACTACGCTGGGCCAAACTGAGGAACGTGGTTCTGGGGGCCGCCCAGTTCCGTCAGCCGCTTCGGGAGAGGCATCCCAGCTCTCAGTGCGAGGCGCAAAGCGAGGAACCTTCAGTCGACGGGTCAAAAGGTGAGAGTTTGAAGAGAAGGGCCAGCAAGCCTCCTGTAAATGACACGGCACCCTGCCTTGAGCGTTATATAAAAGAACGCATCCTAGGCATCCCTTTAGACATGCATGCTGGCCACAGGCTACTGCTGACTTTAGCTGTGCAATCTGCTGATCAGTTGCTTGATTACACTCTTATCAGAGTGATCAGCAGATTGCACAGCTAATGTGCACCAATATATACATTCCACGTTCTGGCTATAGTACCGTGCGTCTCTCTTTTATGGACGGCTCTAATAATGTTTTGCTCCTGTCTTCACAGATCAATGGAAGCTCAAAAGCGCCACCATGGAGCTGTCTCCTCGCCTTCACCTTCTGCGCCAGACCACCTGGGCCGGGCACCCTAGCCAAATGTCTGAAGACGGCTCGGCAGGGAAACTGGTTAAGAGTTGGAGCGTCAGTTGTACCCAGAGCGATACCTGTATGCTGGAAATGGGAGTGGCACGCAGTAAGTCAAAATGAGATGGGTAGCCACCTTCCTCTTCTAGTCTCTCAGAAGACCCTCCATCTGGGTAGCCACCTTCCTGTTCTAGTTTCTCTATAGATGTTCCCTCTGGGAAGCCCCCTTCCTGTTCTAGTTTCTCTATAGATGTTCCCTCTGGGAAGCCCCCTTCCTCTTCTAGTTTCTCTATAGATGTTCCCTCTGGGAAGCCACCTTCCTCTCCTAGTTTCTCTTAAGACGTCCCCTCTGGGTAGCCCCCTTCCTCTTCTAGTTTCTCTGAATGTTTCCTCTGGGTAGCCACCTTCCTGTTCTAGTTACTTTGAAGACACTCCCTTTATGTAGCCACCTTCCTCTTCTAGTTTTTCTGAAGACAATCCCTCCTGGGTAGCCCCCTTCCTCTTCTAGCTTCCCTGAATATGTTCCCTCTGGGTTGCCCCTTTCCTCTTCTAGTTTCTCTGTAGACATTCCCTCTGGGTAGCCACCTTCCTGTTCTAGTTACTCTCTGAAGACACTCCCTTTGAGTAGCCCCCTTCCTCTTCTAGTTTCCCTGAATATGTTCCCTCTGGGTTGCCCCCTTCTTTTTCTAGTTTCTCTGAAGGCATTCGTTCTGGGTAGCCACCTTCCTCTTCTAGTTTCTCTGTAGACGTTCCCTCTGGGTAGCCACCTTACTGTTCTAGTTTCTATATAGACATTGCCTCTGGGTAGCCTTCTTCTTTTTCTTCTTCTTCTTCTTCTTCTTCTTCTTCTTCTTCTTCTTCTTCTTCTTCTTCTTGTCTTCTTCTTCTCTTCTTCTTCTTCTTCTTCTTCTTCTTCTTCTTTCTTCTTCTTCTTCCATCTTCTTCTTCTTTTTTTTTTCTTCTTCTTTTTCTTTTTCTCTTCTTTTTCTTCTTCTTCTTCTTTTTCTTCTTCTTCTTTTTCTTCTTCTTTTCCTACGGGTAGCCACCTTACTCTTCTAGTTTCTCTATAGACGTTCCCTCTGGGTAGCCCCCTTCCTCTTCTAGTTTCCCTGAAGACACTCCCTCTGGGTAGCCCCCTTCCTCTTCTTCTAGTTTGTCTGTAGACGTTCCCTCTGGGTAGCCCCCTTCCTCTTCTAGTTTCTCTGTAGATGTTCCCTCTGGGTAGCCCCCTTCCTCTTCTAGTTTCTCTATAGACGTTCCCTCTGGGTAGCCCCCTTCCTCTTCTAGTTTCCCTGAAGACACTCCCTCTGGGTAGCCCCCTTCCTCTTCTTCTAGTTTGTCTGTAGACGTTCCCTCTGGGTAGCCCCCTTCCTCTTCTAGTTTCTCTATAGACGTTCCCTCTGGGTAGCCCCCTTCCTCTTCTAGTTTCTCTATAGATGTTCCCTCTGGGTAGCCCCCTTCCTCTTCTAGTTTCTCTGTAGATGTTCCCTCTGGGTAGCCCCCTTCCTCTTCTAGTTTCTCTGAAGACGTTCCCTCTGGGTAGCCACCTTCCTCTTCTAGTCTCTCAGAAGACCCTCCCTCTGGGTAGCCACCTTCCTGTTATAGTTTCTCTGAAGGCATTCTGTTTGGGTAGCCACCTTCCTCTTCTAGTTTCTCTGTAGATGTTCCCTCTGGGTAGCCTTCTTCCTCTTCTAGTTTCCCTGAAGACACTCCCTCTGGGTAGCCCCCTTCCTCTTCTAGTTTCTCTATAGACGTTCCCTCTGGGTAGCCCCCTTCCTCTTCTAGTTTCTCTATAGACGTTCCCTCTGGGTAGCCCCCTTCCTCTTCTAGTTTCTCTGTAGACACTCCCTCTGGGTAGCCCCCTTCCTCTTCTAGTTTCCCTGAAGACGTTCCCTCTGGGTAGCCCCCTTCCTCTTCTAGTTTCTCTGTAGACGTTCCCTCTGGGTAGCCCCCTTCTTCTTCTAGTTTCTCTGTAGACGTTCCCTCTGGGTAGCCCCCTTCTTCTTCTAGTTTCTCTATAGACGTTCCCTCTGGGTAGCCCCCTTCTTCTTCTAGTTCCTCTATAGACGTTCCCTCTGGGTAGCCCCCTTCCTCTTCTAGTTTCTCTGAAGACACTCCCTCTGGGTAGCCACCTTCCTCTTCTAGTTTCTCTGAAGATCTTCTTCTTCTTCTTCTTCTTCTTCTTCTTCTTCTTCTTTCTTCTTCTCTTCTTCTTCTTCTTCTTCTTCTTCTTCTTCTTCTTCTTCTTCTTCTTCTTCTTCTTCTTCTTCTTCTTCTTCTTCTTCTTCTTCTTCTTCTTCTTCTCTTCTTCTTCTTCCGTTCCCTCTGGTTAGCCCCCTTCTAGTTTCTCTGTAGACGTTCCCTCTGGGTAGCCCCCTTCCTCTTCTTTCTCTGTAGACACTCCCTCTGGGTAGCCACCTTCCTCTTCTAGTTTCTCTGAAGACGTTCCCTCTGGGTAGCCACCTTCCTCTTCTTCTAGTTCCTCTGAAGACACTCCTTCTGGGTAGCCCCCTTCCTCTGAAGACACTCCCTCTGGGTAGCCCCCTTCCTCTGAAGACACTCCCTCTGGGTAGCCCCCCTTCCTCTTCTAGTTTCCCTGAAGACGTTCCCTCTGGGTAGCCCCCTTCCTCTGAAGACACTCCCTCTGGGTAGCCCCCTTCCTCTTCTTTCTCTGAAGACACTCCCTCTGGGTAGCCCCCTTCCTCTGAAGACACTCCCTCTGGGTAGCCCCCTTCCTCTGAAGACACTCCCTCTGGGTAGCCCCCTTCCTTCTCTGTAGACACTCCCTCTGGGTAGCCCCCTTCCTCTTCTTTCTCTGTAGACACTCCCTCTGGGTAGCCACCTTCCTCTTCTTTCTCTGTAGACACTCCCTCTGGGTAGCCTTCTTCTTCTTCTTCTTCTTCTTCTTCTTCTTCCGTTCCCTCTGGGTAGCCCCCTTCTAGTTTCTCTGTAGACGTTCCCTCTGGGTAGCCACCTTCCTCTTCTTCTAGTTCCTCTGAAGAGGTTCCCTCTGGGTAGCCCCCTTCCTCTGAAGACACTCCCTCTGGGTAGCCCCCTTCCTCTTCTTTCTCTGAAGACACTCCCTCTGGGTAGCCCCCTTCCTCTGAAGACACTCCCTCTGGGTAGCCCCCTTCCTCTTCTTTCTCTGAAGACACTCCCTCTGGGTAGCCCCCTTCCTCTGAAGACACTCCCTCTGGGTAGCCCCCTTCCTTCTCTGTAGACACTCCCTCTGGGTAGCCCCCCTTCCCTACATGTCTAGTTTAGGAGGTTAGGTTGTGGAAGCTCCTCCCTTCATCACATTCTCTGTTGCTTGGCAGTGATGGAGGACCTGGAGGTGGAGAGGGACACCACAAGGTGTGACCTCAGCCCCTCGCTGAGATCGTCCACTAGGAGGAGCTGTGGGACGCCTCTGGTGCTCCAGCCCTCGGAGAACGGGAGTTTGTCCAACGTGAGTTTCCTGACAGACGGGACCGGCAGTGAGACGGTGACGTCGGAGGAGGCGGAGCTCGTCATGACCGAGAGCTCCTCGGAGGCCCTGGCCAATCAGAGCCACAGTGAGGACGAGGGATCCACCCACTCCAGGGACCCTTCCAGGAGGCGGAATCTGGCCGGGAAGATCCAGCAGCTGCTCACCCCCTCCAGAAAGCCTTCCAGGTCCTCCATCTTTAGGAGGGGCGGACAGCTGGGAGAGGCCCCATCGCCATTGGCTGATCATCGGCTTAGCAGGAGGAGCCAGAAGGAGATCACCAGAAGACCCGAGTCCATCGCTTCTGAGGTGAGGGCACCCCATCATTGGTGTCAGTGGGGGAATAGTGCCCCATCATTGGTGTCAGTGGGAGGAATAGTGCCCCATCATTGGTGTCAGTGGGAGGAATATAGTGCCCCATCATTGGTGTCAGTGGGGAGGAATAGTGTCCCATCATTGGTGTCAGTGGGAGGAATAGTGCCCCATCATTGGTTTCAGTGGGAGGAATAGTGCCCCATCATTGGTGTGAGTGGGAGGATTAGTGCCCCATCATTGGTGTCAGTGGGAGGAATAGTGCCCCATCATTGGTATCAGTGGGAGGAATAGTGCCCCATCATTGGTATCAGTGGGAGGAATAGTGCCCCATCATTGGTGTCAGTGGGAGGAATAGTGTCCCATCATTGGTGTCGGTGGGAGGAAATAGTGCCCCATCATTGGTGTGAGTGGGAGGAGTAGTGCCCCATCATTGGTGTGAGTGGGAGGAGTAGTGCCCCATCATTGGTGCGAGTGGGAGGAGTAGTGCCCCATCATTGGTGCGAGTGGGAGGAGTAGTGCCCCATCATTGGTGTGAGTGGGAGGAGTCGGTGTCTGATGGTGTGAGTGGGAGGAATAGTGCCCCATGATTGGTGTGAGTGGGAGGAGTAGTGCCCCATCATTGGTGTGAGTGGGAGGAGTAGTGCCCCATCATTGGTGTGAGTGGGAGGAGTAGTGCCCCATCATTGGTGTGAGTGGGGGGAATAGTGTCCCCATCATTGGTGTGAGTGGGAGGAGTAGTGCCCCATCATTGGTGTGAGTGGGAGGAGTAGTGCCCCATCATTGGTGTGAGTGGGAGGAGTAGTGCCCCATGATTGGTGTGAGTGGGAGGAGTCGGTGTCTGATGTTGGTGTGAGTGGGAGGAGTCGGTGCCCCATGATTGGTGTGAGTGGGAGGAGTCGGTGTGATGTTTTCCCCTCCCCATTGGTGTGAGTGGGAGGAGTCGGTGTGATGTTTTCCCCTCCCCCTCTCCTCTGTAGAGTTCGGTGTCTCTCGGCAGTGAGGTGGATCTCTCGGATTTCGCCCTCCACAGATCTACGGACCGGTTGCTGGATGCCGGTGTGGAATCTCCGGCTGTGGAGGTAAGTTCTGTGACGGGGGAGGGGGGAGGGATACGACCATATAAGGAAGTGTCCCCGGCGGGTGTTTTCCTGGCTCCGGATGAAGGGGGTTCCGCTCCTCTTCCAGGTTTTGCTGTCCAGCTGCTCCGTCTGTCCCGCCTGCCACTCTCTTGTCTACGACGAGGACATCATGGCCGCCTGGACCTCCGACGACTCCAACCTGAAGACGGTGTGTTCCTTCTGTGGGCAGCACTTCGTCCCGTTCCTCAACGTCAAGATCACCGACCTGCACAAGCAGCGGAGGTCAGTGTGAGGGGGATGGCTGCGGGGCCACCGCTGTAAATCATTGGGGGGGGGGGGGCATACAACCTACCTGGCAGGTCCCCATAAGTACCTGGCTCTGGTTCTCCACACTCCAATGGAGTCAAGTCAAGCTACTCACTGCCATCCATAAAATGCCAAGTCTGTATTGGCTTCATAATGAAAAACAACCGTCACAGACTAACGCGTTTCGGCCTGGACGAAACACGTTGGTGTGTGACAGTTGTGTTTCATTATGTAGCCAATACAGACTTGGCATTTTATGGACGGTAGCCAATAGCTGGCCTGACTTTACTACAAAATCTTGCAAATACCGAAGAGTTACGCCACCTTCTGTAATTCCTGTGAACTTCCCTCCCATAATGCACCAGTGATTGTGCTGTCCAATAGGACGTCTCGCAGCATGTGTACCTTCATCCCTCCCCCTCCTCCACTGCCAATCGATGATGGATAACGGTTCAGATGTGGTTGGAGGAAGTCGGTTTCCGCCGGGTCTGGGTCCCCCTGCTGACCTGATAGGGGCCCGTACCCCCCCCACCTCACCATGAGGGGCCCGTACCCCCCCACCTCACCATGAGGGGCCCATACCCCCCCACCTCACCATGAGGGGCCCGTACCCCCCCACCATGAGGGGCCCGTACCCCCCCCCCCACCTCACCATGAGGGGCCCATACCCCCCCACCTCACCATGAGGGGCCCGTACCCCCCCACCATGAGGGGCCCGTACCCCCCCCCACCTCACCATGAGGGGCCCGTACACCCCCACCTCACCATGAGGGGCCCGTACCCCCCCCACCTCACCATGAGGGGCCCATACCCCCCCCACCTCACCATGAGGGGCCCGTACCCCCCCCACCTCACCATGAGGGGCCCGTACCCCCCCACCCCACCATGAGGGTCCCGTACCCCCCCCCCCCACCCCACCATGAGGGTCCCGTACCCCACCCCACCATGAGGGTCCCGTACCCCACCCTCCCCCCCCCACCATGAGGGGCCCCGTACCCCAACCCACCCCACCATGAGGGGTCCC